>JAPMIB010000140.1:0-446935 GCA_034770305.1 Trichogramma dendrolimi
ACCATGGCTCAAGCAACTGCAATCTAAATCCAAGATGCGTCAAATGCCTCAATCAACATTTAACCAAGGACTGTACTAAAGAACCAGATGCCAAACCCCAGTGCGTCAACTGCAAAGGCGAACACAGAGCAAGCAGCTCCACTTGCCCTGTATACATCAAACAATTAGAAATTAACAAAGCCAAAAGAGCCCAATTAGTCAAAAAGCTAAGATCAAATACAACAGAAAAACCTCCCAGCAACAATGAAATCAATTTTCCCAAACCTGCCTGGCTAAGCAACTCATCAGAAATACAATGCAACTGGCCCACGCTTGCTCAACCTATAGCACCAAAAAGTAATACAGACATCAGCACGATAACCACATTCATTCAGTTACAAGCTGAAATACAAAAACTAAACCAGTTAGTTAACATCAATGAGTTGCTTGAAACTGTCAAGAATCTAACCTCCAGACTGCAAAGTGTCACATCAAAAGCAGAAGCCACAACTATATTCATGGAAGTCCTAGCAAATAATGGATCTACACCCTAAGAATAATAATAAACTAACACTCATGCAATGGAATGCAAATGGACTCACCAACAAATTATCTGAATTCAAACAATTTTTAAACATCCACAAAATTGATATAGCTCTGATATCAGAAACTAAATTTAACTCTAAAACTAAATGCAAAATACCTGGCTATACTTGTCTGAGAAAGGACAGAGCAACAGCTGGAGGTGGCGTCATGATATGCTTTCCAAACAAACTACACTGCTATGAAAAACAATTCAACACCATCAACATGGAAGCAGTGGCAATTGAACTTGATCATGGGACAACTGTAATATCAACCTACCTAAGACCACAAAACCTACTGCTAACTGATGAACTAGATCAACTCTTCAATTCGAGCAACAAAGTTGTCATCATGGGAGACCTAAATTGCAAACACTACACCTGGAACTGCCAATCAACAAACAAAAATGGAAACTTACTCGCCAACTACTTGGAAAACAAAGAGTACGTATTGCTTGCTCCTGAGAGCCATACACACTTTCCATCAAACACAGACAACACACCTAGTACAATTGATCTCACACTGATAAAAAATATACCCTATTGTAACAACTTGAAATTAATACATGACCTTGATTCTGATCATCTACCTGTGTTATTAGATATTAGAAATAATCCCAAAAATATACTAAATAAATCATCATATTATAACTATAATAAAGCCAACTGGCCTAAATTTAGAACTTTAGTTGAAGTAAATGTAAATATTAATAAAATAAGCTCCCCTGTAGACATAAATGACTCAATTGAAAACCTAGTCAAAGCAATTAACTTAGCCAAAGACGCCAGTATACCCAAAGTACACCCACACATACATACTTACCAATTAAATGAAGACACTTTAGAACTTATTAAGAAAAGGAATAAGCTTAGAAAATTCTTTCAAAGAACAGGAGACCAGCAGTATAAAACCCTCAAAAATGACATCAAAGCTAAAATCAAACAAAACATTGCCAAGCAAAACAACACCAGTTGGAATGAAAAACTTGAAAGCCTTAACATCAAAGATAATTCCCTCTGGAAAATGGCCAAATATTTTACCAAAAATAATAACAACAACATCCCCCTCTTGAAACAAATAACGGACTAGCTTTGAATAATATTCAAAAAGCAAATGCATTAGCAGATCATTTCGAACAAGTCCATTATCTAACTCATAAACAAAATGATACAAAACATGAGAAAGAAATTGACTCCTCTGTATTCAAGATACAAGGTTCTCCTACAGACCCAAATGAAATAAAATATGTGTCTATACAAGAACTTTTTAAAATCATTCGAAATCTCAAACCCAAAAAAGCTCCTGGCATAGATGGAATCCAAAACATACTATTAAAAAATTTGCCCAAAAAAGCCATCACTGCTCTAGTCAATATCTTCAACGCATCACTCAAGCTGTCGTACTTCCCACAGAGCTGGAAGGTAGGTAAACATGTAACTATCGACCCATAAGCCTGCTTACAACCCTCAGTAAACTCTTTGAAAAAACTATTCTAAACAGACTAACCCACCACCTAGATGAAAGCAACACAATAGTGAAGGAGCAGTTTGGCTTCAGATCTGGACATAACACAGTGCAGCAACTGGCCAGAATAACAAATCACATTTCAGTGAATTTCAACATAAACAAAATTACAGCAATGATTTTGTTAGATATCGAAAAGGTATTTGACACCATCTGGCACAATGGGTTAATTCACAAACTCGCAATGTACAACATCCCAATATATATAGTCAAAATAATTCAGGACTACCTGAAAAATCGACATTTTAAAGTCAGCATTGGAGAAGCTTCCTCGTCTGAAAGGAAAATTGTAGCTGGGGTTCCTCAAGGATCTCTTCTCGGGCCAGCATTATTCATAATATACATCAATGATATACCAAAAAAAGAAAATGTAGAAAACGCTTTTTTTGCTGATGATTCAGCCTTTTTCTCCTCATCGTGGAGCAAGCACAAAGCTTTGGATCAGCTCCAAAAATATATCAATGCACTCATGCCCTACTACACACAGTGGAAAATCAAGATCAACGAGAACAAAACAGAGCTTATAGTATTTTCCAAAAGAACGAGAAAAGAAGAAACCTTCTCCTTCACTATGAACGGTACCCAAATTAAACAAAGTAAAATACCTAGGAGTAATACTAGATAGTAAATTAAACTTCACAGAACACATTAAACATGTAATCAAGAAAACCAACACTACTAAAGCTTTACTATATAATCTAATTAATAGGAAAAGCGAGCTAAATCTAAGAAATAAACTTACGCTATATAAAGCTATAATCAGACCAACTATTATGTATGCATCACCTGTCTGGAGCTCTACTTGCTCTACCAATATCAAAAAACTCCAAATAATACAAAATAAAACTCTCAGGATGATTACAAAAGCCAAACCGCGCTCAAGAAACATAGACATTCATAATAAATGCAACATAGACAAAATTAAAACACATGTACACACCTTAACTAAAAACTTCTTTGAACATCAAATTCAAAACCATGAAACATTAAAAAACCTTGGAAAGTACAACAAAACAAACGCCCCCCCCTTTAAAATAAAACATAAGTTACCACATCACATATTAATTACATGAAACAAGAACATATGGCTCTCAACCAAGCAATACACCAAAATCTTTGTATTAAGATTAGTTGAACGTTACTAAACGTATTGTATATAGTTAGTTTAAGAGTATTTATTAGTTATAAGGCAGATTACTTATATGGTTTTTTCAAAAATTGTTTATTTTTTCCATAATTTTAAAATAATACAAACAAATGTTTATAAATTCAAAAACTAGCCACAGTGAGGCTAAAGAAAATCTACATTAACAACTAAGGCTAGTGGTAACATGGGCGCCTACACTACCCACAAAAACTTGTACATTGCTCCAAGACGTGCTGTGCACGCAAATGTAATTCACCTTCATAATAAAGACATATATAAAAACTGAAAAAACCAAAACTCAATCAGCTTTTGACTGTTCGACTTGGTACAAGTGAGAATAGAAAAGTGGATCAACTTTTGACTGTTCAACTTTTCAAGTTGGAACAGAAAAGTGATCGGATTTTTTGTCACTCAACTCCCACGAGTCAAGTGACAGCAAAGCATGCCGAGCCAACAACGACGTCATCGTCCATACAACCATCACCTCCTTGGAGAAGACTAACCTTGCTGAGGGCTACGTCTCCGCTGCAGACGGTCACCATCGGTCACTGCCGGTCAACATCGGTCACAGCCGGTCACAGCGGTCACAGCCAGCCATCCTACATAACTTGACAGCCTGCATCCAAAACTCGTCCTTTTCAGGGCTACACGTAGAGTTGCAAAACTTTATAAAATAAGAGGATGTCGACGCCACTTTGCAAAATCTTGCAGACTCGCTCGAAATAGTCCCCTCCACAATCCATTGTACAACAAGGATTGTGCTAAAAAGTGAGTTTCGTGAATTGGGTATTCGTCCTTAGAGAGAACTTGTTGGAGAAGTTCTGAAGGAGGTAGAATTGAGGCATCTAGACCGAGCATATTTATTGCTGTACATCGATTGAGGCCGGTTCAAGCCATTTTTAAACATTTTTATCTTTGCCCAGACTTTAGATAGACTGGTTTTAGTCGAAATAGACTCACAGAAGTTTATAAAAGATTGTTTCTTGATTTGCTTTAGGGTGCGTCGCGTGATGGCGGCAGTTTTTTAAAATCTATATATTTTTCCATATTGCAGTGAAATTTCAGTGATTTCATTTTTGCTTTTCTAATTCTAATGACTCTATCGCACTCTTCGCTCCACCAGATACACCTAGTCTCAAATTTTTTCTTTTTCTTAGGTTTATTACCCGTTTCATCGCTTATGACATTAGAGTTAGTCTTTGGCAACGAGTTTATTATACAACTATTAAGCGTAGATAAAAATGTATTCCCCTCCAGCTCTATGTCAAAGCGACCCCAGTCTATTTTTTTATTATTATATCTATAATCTATTTTGGCATCGGTTTTTCTTAAAACATTATAATTTATTTCTATGGGATAATGATCACTCCCCCAGAGGTCATCTAAGACGTGCCATTGAGTTGCTAATAACAGATTGACGGAAACAAACGTCAAATCTATGCATGAAGTTTTATAAGAGCCATCATTCATCGAGACATGAGTGGAAGAGCCGTCATTTAAAAGAGCAATTTTGTCAAGGTCTATTGATTCGAGCATTGCTTGACCGTAAGAACATGTCTTGTCACTGCCCCACCAGGGGTTATGTGCATTGAAATTGCCTAAGAAAATTATTTGTTTATACTTCATTATCCCATCAATGACGGTATCCCACTCACCTCTCCATGCCTGTATGGACCGTCCAACCTGATGAGTTGGACTCCTATAATAAGCTACAATACTTGTTGGTTCTGAATAAGTGTCCACTGTGATAGCGGCTAACTCAACTTGTTGTAAATTTTCTAACTGTAAGTCCAAGGTATCATATGTAATATTAGATTTTACTAGAAAGAGGTTGCCTCCTTTGTTATTGCCAATTCTATCAAATCTCACGGCATTGTAGCCCTTTAAAGTAAAATTATCATTCTCTGTCAAAAAGGATTCAAAAATAATAATAATGTCATAGTATATAAAAAGTTTACTCGCATCAATCTTACTTTTGATCCCCCTACAATTCCATTGTAGGATTTTTATACCAGAAATGTCCATAATAATATAAATTTCTAGCTTAGCTCTTGGATTAGTTTAGATTAGTTAAAGTTTTTCACTCAAGTTTTAATTAACAAGAACTTTTAAGTGGACTTATTATTACTATCAAAGGTAAGATTGAGCTTGCAAATAGCTTATTTACAAAACTCATCGTGCTTAAAATTATCAATTCTTCCTTTATCTTTGCTCAATTTGCTGTGTTGATATGTCTTAGTAGATAACAAGCTGGAGTTACCGCTGGAGGCCTCCTCTTGACTTTTAGGTAGTTGTAATTCTCTTGTAGAATTGTTTATTAGGATATGTTGCGCAGGTATCATTTGCCTATTATCCATAGTTGCTTTGTTATTGTGTGTCTTTGGTACACCCAAATTGTGATTAGTGGGCTTCTTGTTAACTTGCTTGTTGATATTTTACATGTACATATTATACTGAGTTCTGTTTAATGCTGAATAATGCTCCACAGATTTGCCTGTGAAACTTCTTGCATTTGGTGCTGGTTTTTTTGGATAGACAATAGCTTTGGCCTCTGGGAAAGTTAAATTTTCATAAGCCATAATGTTGTTTATTTTTTTTTTTGCATAATAAACCAAGGGCAGCTAGAGCTGATGCTCACATGCCTTGCATGTTCAGGGACATAAGTATTTTTATTTTCATTATTACTGTCACTTGCACTAATATTTCCACTGTCGGACCAGAATATTTACATGCACCTTCATGCTTAAGATCTCCACAATTGAAACATATAGCTTTACCTCGGCATGTCTTTGAAGTGTGGCCAAATTTGAAGCAGTTATAGCACTGGATTACCTTCTGGACGTAAGGTTCAACTGTAACCCTTACACCAAACACATATACGTGTTCTGGAAGCTTTTGTCCTTCAAAGGTGCACACAACTGACCTGGTTGGGAACCATTTTTGACTTTTTTCATTTGAAGGTGCATATGTCTTATTTTTCATACTCATTCTGTGCACAGCAGAGACATTGAACGGAGTTGGACAAGAGATGCCATCCAAGATATTCTGTTCTGTAAATTCTAGGTCAATTCCCTTTATAATTCATTTTCTTGTTCTCCTGAAACCAGGAACAAACACATCAAGATCTTGATTTTTTATGGAGGTATCATTGGCCAAAGAATTGGCTTGGTCTCTTGAAGTTAAGATGATTTCGACTTTAGATCTGCTTCTCCTAAAAATTTATTTTATGCTGGGATATTTTTTATAGACAATGCTGCCTATTTTAAATTGGCTTATTTCTTTGCCAGCTGTAGTACTTCTTATCCATATACTATAGGGTCCTGGGATACCTTCCCTGTAGATGATACTTTCATTATTTTCATTATTTTTGGTCAGATTAGCCTGTTCATTTTGTTTTCCCTGGTGTTAACCAGCATTGAATTTTTTTGAATTTTCATTCGAATTAAAATTGGGGCTTTCAGATGCTCGTCTCTTATTCTTGATTTCTCGTTCATGATTTTTTGTTTCAGAGTTAGTATCAAGATCCATCAGTAGTTCAAATTTATTGTTCGTTATAATATCTTGATTTATGCCGTCACCGCTGCTATTTGCAGCCATGGTGTAGGCAAAAGCCCTCGACGGGCTTGAGCCGAGTTAACGAGGTTATGAGCTCGTGAGATATTTATAAAACACTTCTTAGAATAATAACACTTTGTTAATAGAAAAGTCTGTGTGTTTACGGTTCAACAATCATTCACAGATCTTATGAAGATGGTATTACTGATTAGTAATTAGTAATAATTAATAATTATCTCCGTCCGTAAAAAGCCAAAGCACTCCGTCCCTCCGCCAAGGAATCGGCCCGCAGTCCAATCGTCGGCCTACACTGTAAACGTTCGTGGATAGCGCCATCTGTGAGCGTGACTTTGCAAAGTACTTTTATAAGCAATAAAAATAATAAAATTGCTAAATGCAACCAATCAAAAAACGGCTCTATGGCGACTATCATTTGGTTGCTAAGAATAAGTGGTAAAATTTTCAGCTATTTCTTTCAAACAGATTTCTCAGAAAACTGGATCAAAAATTTTAATCCAGTTTTCCAGGAAATCTACCCGATAGAATTGGCTAAAATTTCATGTACTTATTCTTAGCAACAAAATGAAGGTCGCCATAGAGCCGTTTGTCGAAATTCGAAATACAAAAAAAGTTAAAAATAAAAGAAATATTGGGCGTCTCGGTCGGTAAAAACATAGGGTCCAGACTCCCGTATTTGTAGGCTAATCGCATGAATGAGCTTATGGCGTTTCAAGAAAAATTAGATGATAAAATATTTGCAGATATTAAGTGCAAGGATGTTAAGCTTAAACTCTCGCCCTTTTTGACTACCATCTGCAAATCTGAGGATCAAAGTTATCCGCCTATCGTGAAACTAGAAAACGAAAATCAAACCAATGGCATCGATAAAGATGTACATATTGATTTTGAATGCAAAGATGTTAAACCTGAACAGAGAAAAAGTAAAATTGAGAGTCAGAGTAATCCACCTTTTACAAGAGTAAAAAACCAAATTCAGGCTTGTTACTTGGAAAAAAAGGAATCATGAAATCCTTGGAGTGTGAGATTTGTCGTAAATTATTCGCATGCCAGAGTAAACTCAAAAGGCACAGAATGTCGGTACATATTAACAGTAAACCCTTCGAGTGTGACGTTTGTCACAAAACATATGGTCGCAAGGATACACTTAATCACTTGAGCACAGTACATAATCGTAGCAAAGCCTTTGAATGCGAAATTTGCCCAAAATCATTTGGATCATAAAAGGATCTCAACAGGCACATATATAAAGTACATAATCTTCTCAAACCTTGCGAATGTTATATTTGTTACAAATCATTTGGACAAAAACCACATCTCAAAACTCACATAAGTACAGAACATTAACGTAAAAAGCCCTTCGAATGTGAAATTTGTCACAAATCATTTGGATTCAAGTTCAACCCCGAGACTCACATAAATTTAGTACATAATCGAAGCAAACCCTTTGAATGTGACATTTGTCGGAAATCATTTGGAAGAAAACATCCCCTCGAAATTCATATAAATTTAGTACATAATTATAGGAAATCATCTAATCTGATATAATAAACTCAATAAAAATGTCCACTCTCACATATTAACTTTACGTTATGTTGGAAAATACTTCACATTAATATTCTTAAACTTTTCGCACAACAATAAAATATTTCAAACTTTTATTCATTTTGTTGTAATTGGGAAAAATCTTTTACTCATCTTTTTCACAATAAAACTAAAATATTAATCATGCTCCATCTTCAACTGGTTTTTTATAAAATTCTTATGACAAATTATTACACCTTTATAATATTATGATGATACGATCAAGCCATCAATTTTTTAAGAAAGGATACGTCAAGTATTGTATACGATTCACTTCTCAATGATGTGCGTCAAACATCGCTCGTTAATTCGAGTATTCGAAAAAATTCAATTAGTCGATGTTTTTCGACTCTACTCGAGAAATGAAAAGAAAGAAGGATATTTTCGATCCTTGCAGTGACATATTGACTGGCTTTGTTGACCTACACTCAAGTGCTTTGTTCAAAATACACTTGGCATCAAAACAATATCGAGCGTCGGTCAACACCTTCTAAAACTCCACAACTTATTTTGCGCTGTACGCTTGTGTTTACATATGCTTGGACGCTTGGCTCTACTAGGCTCGAGAATGCGACCGATAACAGATAGACATCCAGTAGTGATTTCCGCGTGTCGTCGAATACACAAAATTTCTTCTCAACGCGAGTGTAAAAATACTAAAACCATACGCGACTGTATTTGTGCGTGAGTGCATATGTACATCATCTAATTGTTGAAGCCATGGACCACCTCCACCAAGGCACTTTAGAAAAATTGAAGAGCTTACGAGAAAGGGTCAATTGGGAGATCGAAGAAGAGAGACACCAACTTCTCCTTCGCTTCGAGATTTTGATTCGCTGTTGGAAGGGCAAACTTCCGGATCTCCGCGACATCTTTCGAAACGAAGAGATCGACTGGCTACTAACAGAGGAGGTGAAGACCCGAGACAATCCCGATCTCGATTGCAGCAGATTTTCGCTAATCGAATTTTTCATCGGGACACGCTTCAAGAACGAGCCCGCAGTCAATGAAACAGATGGCGACGGCGCACCATCGCTGCGTCGTACCACGGCGCTGCACTACGCGGCCAGACACGATTACCGCTTCATCGTGCCGGCTCTCTTCAAGATATACGACAGGTACGACGTGAATTACACCGACGAGTCGGGTCTGACGCATTTCCACGCAGCCTGCATGTCGGGATGCAACGACGTGGTCGAAAAATTTCTGGGAGTCGGGCAGGAGCCGAATTGCCTCTGGCGAGAAACGGGCGATACGCCGCTGCACTTGGCTCTGGTCAACAGATGCAAGGAGGTGGCCCGATTGCTGCTGGAAAACGGCGCCGACCCGAATTCGGCCAACAAGGCAGGGTTGACTGCTCTGCATATCATTTGCAAGGCAGAAGGCAACGATGATTTGGCGGAGATGATGTTTAAGATTTGCGATGGCAAAAATCAGCCGGTGCAAGTCGATGCCCTGGACACGTCGGGTCGGACACCCCTTCAATGGGCCGTGGCGAATCTCTTGCCGGATATGGTTGATATGCTCTTGAATCGCGGCGCCGATCTGTCGAGCTTCGTTTTTCCCACTGGGGATCACTTCGGTGAAAGATTCAAAACATCGTGTAATAGTAGCAAATTAAGACTGGCGTCTGACGCTCTGATCGTCGTCGAGCGTCTCAAAAAAGAAGGATACGAATTTGACCAATGTGACGCCCTGACGATCATGCAATTTTTCGCTCGACATGGATTGTTTCAGAAGTCGGCAGATTTCGACAAGTACTGGTACAATAACGAAGAGTTCACGAGCGCAGCATTAGATATAATGATAGGACGCGATGATTCAGGCTTATCACTTTACGACGTCGTCCGATTACGACCCGAAGAGGCGGCTAAAAAAGTCACGTACTCGGACTACTTTAATTTCGTGCGTGCAGATGATTACGAGTTCATCCCTGAAAGGACCAATGAGGCTTGTGCTGTGCATCTGTGCGAGATGATGGCGAGAGGATTTTTTCGGCGTTGGACATTGGAACCCTTTTTAGAGCTGATAGGCTGCAGGCTGCCGATTCTTTGCTGTGAAATAATCATCAAGCAGCTGACGAACGAAGATTTGTGGTCTATTTGCTCAGCGGTTACGTTCCAAGATGTGGTTTAGATTTTTCATTTTTGTAACTATTATTTCCGATATCAAAACATTTTCAACGGTGCAAAAAGTCTGCAGCGAATCGAACTGTGAAAAAACTGCACAAAGCAGATGTGCCGTGTTCATTTTTCTTCCACTGCACGTGCATACGTGCGAGTACATATAAATAAACAAACATAAGTCCAAAATCTTAAGCTTCGATATATTTGTTATTATAGAAAATAATAATGACCTTAAAAAGCTCCGGAAGCATCTTTGTTTAACAATGAATTTTAAAAAAAGAGCATGGCTCTAATATTACTTAATTTCTTTTGTAATTATACAAATTTTCAATGTTCATTAAAAAAAATGAATTAATAAAATAATAGGTTTCAATTTCATTGAAAAGCACACGATCCTCAAATTAAAAAATCTCAAATCATGTATGCATTTATACGTCATCTTACTAAATTTTTATATTAAAAAATGAATTATAGACGCAATGTCAAAGCTGTAGCAAGTTGAGGCACTCTTTTTTTACAGTAACTGCTTAAGTACTCTGAAAAATAAATTAAACCAAGAGAAAAAATTGATAAATTGATTAACATGCAAGAAACACAAAAAAACATATTTCCTTCGCCGATGCAATTTTTGAAATTTTCAACTAACTCTTACGTATTTGTCTTTTTCAAGTTTAGCTACTTTTATACTACTCCAAAAAACGTTTCCAACGACAAAATAAAACAAAAAATAATCAAGAAATACAAACATCAGGAAAATCGAAAAAAGCTTTTTTTAGAAATTGCAAAATCAGTTCTTAAGGCTCATCATCACGACCAATAATAAATGCTGTTCGATGTGATAAAATTCAACGTCCTATTCTCAAGGTATAACAATCGACATGCATACACCCACCTGCAAGAAATTAAGAAAATTGTCAATAGCTTTGAATTGTACGCTGCACGTGATGCACCAACCAAGCAGATTATTACGTTTCCAATGTTTATTTTGGTGAGATTCAAAATATATCGGTGTCGATGTACTTACGTAATTTACTTATATAATTATTTGTTCAGCTCCTTATTGACTGAAACGAAATTCGGTATGCATAAATCATGCGCGTGGCATTATGAGTTTTAATAAAATGTTTTTTTCATAACGCCTCACAAATGCGCAGCAATTAAGACTAATTTAAAAGTTTGTCAAGTGAACAAATATTAACATGTATAATTATGTAACAATTTATTACAATCATTAATCTTATATCATAATGTTATATATAACTAGTACTTGAACAAATACAAGTATTTAGTAAATATATGGGCTAGTTCTATACCTATGAAAATCTTGACAAATATTCCGAAACAAATTTTACAGTTATCTTAAATTTTTGTTTTTTTTATGCTATAAGTTATATTGGCAAAACGTATCAAGTACAACCTGCAGGTTTTATTTTTTTATATATTTTTGTCTTTAAAGTGGATCGTCAATTAGAATTATTGAGGTTTAAAAGCGACTGACTTTTGTTTATTATCAAGCAATCTCTGAATATTATTGAGATTATTTATTTTAATAGCACAAACATGTATAAACCTCACTGCTGTTCAAAAAGGTTTCAGTATTGAACTTTTTTCTCTGAGGATTATCGATAGTTTGATTTTCCTCGTTCCAATTTCCAATTTCAAGATCTGCAATCTTTTTAACTATTTTATATGGCCACAGATTCAACGCATTTCATTTTTAATAGAGCGTAAAAATGATTCATAAAAATTAAGAAATCGTCCGATTTAATGAGTTCAATTGGTGTATAAGATGCAAATGTTATCCTTTTGGATAACACGTTTCAGCAGATGTCTCTCTCGTTGAATTAAAATCGAACGATTCAGCTGAATTATCTCTCACGCTTTATGACGAATAAAAATTTGTTACTGCAAACCCGTGACACATAATCAGCATACATTATGCAACTTTGTGTAATTCCATTTGTTGCCATAATATAGGTAGGAAAAAGTTATCTTAACCTCGTCGAATGAAAATCAATTTCTTTGCGTAAAGAAAGGAGTTGATTAAACTTATAACTCGTAATTCATCCATTTTTAGCCTTGATTCGAAAATTCACGAGCTTCTAGAAGCCGTAATACCCTATTACGGAGATTAATTTCTTTACGACGGAAAATGCTGTAATCGTTATCAAAGCAGTGCTCATCCGTCGACTCGCTGCACCGACGATCTGTTTGCATACCTTATTTTCGGTCGATCGTAAACAGATGAGTAAACTTTTCTCTCTTTCTCTCTCTCTCTACATCGTCATAAAACGAGCCCACTACTGCAATTCGCCAAGTATTATATAAAGTTACAGTAATCGGCCAAAGCAGCCGATTCGCAAATCAGTAGTCAAGATGAAATTAACGATTTGCTTTTTAACTCTGTTGTGGTGAGCTACGCCCTGGCCCGTAAGTATAATAATCCAAGTGCATCGAAAATTAATCTTTAAGTTGACAACTTACTTACCTCATTGTGTTTTGTCAATTTTGCAGAGGAGTCAGCTGAGTCTTCAACCGAGGCAGAGGAGTACAGACACAACAATCGTCACGGACATCGTCACGGACACGACAACCGCCAGAAAAACAACCACGGAAATCGCAACAAGGACAATCGCCACAAACACGAGCACGACGAGCACCACGAGCACCACGAGCATCATGAACACGAGCATCACGAGCATCACGAGCACCACGAGCACCACGAGCATCATGGACATCGGGAGCAGGAGCAACAGGGACGCCCCGAAATCGCCCCAACCAAGGTAGACCCAACAACAACCAGCAGCGACCCAAGCAAGAAGAAGGCCGCAGACCATCGGGTCCCCCAGCCGGAGGCAGACCACCGGTCGACGAACCCAAGGTAGCCGGTATTGGTGGCAGATGGCCCGTCGGTGGCCAGCACAAGCCGCAACAGGGCCAGGAAGGCGTGGCTGTCGCCAATTCCGAAGCCAAAGCCATCGCCGATGGCGGCCGTCGCCCACCAGTGGTAGCTCCTACTCACCTCGGTGGTGGTGGTGCTGGTTCCGGAGGTCTCGGCGGAGGTCTCGGTGGAACCCTGGGACACCTCGATGTACCCCTCAACGTACCGTCCGGCTCGGCAGTGGCCCAGGCCAACGCCGTCGCCAAGGCTATCGCCGAGTAAACCATGTGTCATAATGATATAATTGTATATCTTTTTTTACATTGGAAATTAGTGTACGATATTCTTAATAAATGTACATCTCTCTGTGATTCTTAAAGTCGAGAGTTTGAAAAATTATTTTATTTTTCCCCACCCGTTATAAAATAACTTGTTTCGAGTGCGAACGAAACGGATAACGTGCGCACCTGTGCGTACCTGTACGCGGACGATCGGTTCACCCAGCGCCTGTTCGGCTGGCTTCGTTGCAAGCGCCGAGAGTCGGCTGGCTCGTACTCGCTCAGGCGGCGGCAGTGATGCTCCGCGCGCTTTCTTTGACTTTACTTATAAATTAAGAACGTAAAATAAGGAACGAGCGATTGCCGAATGCGATTCTCTCTCTCTTGGCTCGCGAACGCGGAAAATAAGAGTCCGGGCAGCTAATGTGCGACCATGAAGGATCTTCAAAGTGTTACAGATTGACACTAAATATAAATAAGCTGTGCGCGCTGCAGTGCGACGAGGGCCCTGTGTGCCGCCGCAGCACACCGGCACGTCTCGCGCGAATATATACTTTCTCTCGCTCTACTCCGTGATATGCATGCGCGCGGCATGTGCATATAATACGTATGTATGTTTAATGCATACGCGTGAACTAAATATTTCATATTAAAAAACGAGCGTAATCGCGTTGGTTGCGGAGAGTCAGAGAGAGAGAAAAAAGAAGCGCACGTACGAAAGTAAAAAATCATCATACACGTACTACGGCTCGAAGAACGAGCGACGAGGACGAGCCACGCCCATTATCATCGTCGTCGTACCCGTCCAAGTTGGGCAGGTCGAGAGAGTCCGCGGAGAAAGAGAGTGAGAGAGCAGAGCAGAGAGAGAGAGCAATCATTATCGTCCAATTTTCTCGCCGAAAAATCGCGCGCGCTCACGCGATTTCATATCCACACACACACACACACATACATGCGGTGCGGTGCATTGCGAGGCATTATTGCCCCGTTTGCCATTCACTCTCTTTGCGAGCGGCTCGCGAGTGCAAAATTCCCATGCGCACCTTGCGCGCACACGCTGCACCTCACTCATGCTGCATTCGACATCATACATACATACATCTGCCCTTTCACCTGTTGTGCGCGTTTACGAATATAATCCCGCGACGAATGCATGGCCGAGAGAAGAAAAAGAAAAGAGAAAAACCAAGGAAAAAGGAGAAAAAAAAGCTGCTGCCTGAGAGGAGCTTACATATTATACTGCATCGGCAGTTGTGTATACGACGACGACGGCCTATGTGGTGCCTCTGCTGTACATATATATACGAGAGCCGATACATACGCCGTGGGCGCTGTTCCGCTGACCTACTGATGATGATGATGTGATGCGACGAGACTCGGCACATACACACATATACAATTCTTCAGGACTCGAGCGACGACGATGAGTCGTACGTGTGTACGGCTGTTTACCGGCTGGCGTGGATTCCGCGCGTTTCTTTTTATACAAACCGCGATTACATGCGTGCGGCTATATCGGCATATATGTGGCGGTCCGAGCGCAGTCGCGATCGCTATACGCATACACGCACGCGCATATATCGCATGTAATTTGCTGAATTGGAGTATTGCTGCGATCGGAATGTTTAACGATTCCTTTTTTTTCTCCCTTTGCATATTACACATGTATACGCGAACGCGCCGCTATAATTGAAGAAAAAACAGCTGCGATAGAGGATCGCGGCGACGATATAGAGCTCGCGTTGTGCTTTCGGGCGTGTGTGTGTGCATATAAGTGCACGAGGAGTAATTAAAAGATGCCACACATGTGCGCCTTGTGCGCGCGGCGCGAATACCAATACCGAACTCGATTTTGGAGTTATCCTAAAAACGTCCATTTCGCGTAAGTGTGTATAGACCTTTTGACCGGCGCTTATAATAAAGTAAATAGAAAGAGCCGATCGGAACGAAAGTAAGACAAAGTCGTATTTATGTTCATACTTATTAAGTATCAAGAAGAAACGTAAATCAGCTGAAAAATCTATTAGTCGTATAATGCGCACAGCTCGCGACATTTGCGTATATACGCGCGCTGCAGTCGCGGATCATTCCGCGATAAAATCTATTTGGCTTACATTATCGTGTGTATACATGTAAGCGTATAACGCGTGTGTACGCGGCTTGTTAGCGTCGTCTCGAGATATATCCTCATCCCGTAAAATACTCACGCAGACCATGGCCCCCGCGAGTTCGAACTCGTGCTCAGCGGCGGCAGCAGCAGATCGAGACTCTCACCAAAAATCTCCTCGCGCATAATTTCCCCGCAAAACGGGCATAATTCAAGCTTGCCTGTGCACCGCTCACTGCATATAGCAGCAGCAGCAGCAGCAGCTCTCGAACGCGCAAAACTGGGCCGTCGCGTTCTTCCTCGTATTAGGATCCGGCAGGCAACGACTGACCTAAGCAAGTACAAGAAAGAGAGAGAGAGAGAGAAACAACACAAGCCAGTATAGCATGTATATCTGCGCATACTAATTGAAAGCGAACTGCGGCAAAGTCAAGAAGCCCCACGAAGAGAAGAGAGAAGTGCATTGTGGCAAAACGAGCCAGACTTTGACGTACTTTCGGCGCTGATTTTAACGAGACGACGTGCACGTGAAAAGGGGGAAAAAAGCAAGAGGAGACAGTCGAAGATCGGAGCATTTTGATTTCATTTAAAACGGATGTAAGCTTTTTTTCGGGCACTATATAATAAGGGAGGCAGCAGTACACACACGCGCGCGCGGGCGCGTATTGTTTTGCTTTATTTCGCATTTTTTCGCGTTCGAGAAACAGTTATAACCCGAGCAAGTGTACTTTTTGTATATAGCCGATTCTCCGTGAAATCGAGTGGCCGAAAAATTTGCGCGAGAATTATATCTCGAAAACGAGACGTTAAATCGTATAGAAAAGTAAACGACATTGATTGTCGATTGTGATAAAGATAAAGTGCAAAATAATTTGTTTAACCGTTTTTTTGTAAGATTTAGGTAATTTTTTGAAAATGTTTGCAGTGATTATAAACGAAGAGTAGTTGAGCGTCAATTTAAGCCTCAAAGACGTCAGGAAACGTTGATTATTTTGAAAGTTACATGTTGATAATGGAAAAATTTTTTTTTGTTTCCTTTCTTAAAAAAATTATGTGAAGTCGTTTTATTCGTCACCTCATTGGTCGAGGAGCAACTGCGCCTCGCTTCATTATTGGTCGGAATCTCGCGTCGGTCGTTTATATAAAATTTTTAGAGGGAAAACTTAAATGTGGCAATTGCTTAAATGTTTTATATTGATAAGTCATTGGTTATTTTAATTTCACTTGATTAGTTAGCGCGCGCGAGCGTGCCTCATGTCACTAGTTTTCTAAAAATTCTATTTCTTGGTTATTTCGTCGAGTCTAAATAAATTTCTGAGGATTTGTGTAAGAAACTTAAAAGAAAAGCTGTTAAGCTTCAACATAAAAATAAAAACATTTGAATAAGTTGATAATCTTCAAATTCGTTACTTTTTTCATTCTTTTATTAATTTGTGTAATTATGATATCTGTGCGATGATGTGGGGTAGAAATACAAAAATTCGCTAAAAAATTTTATTTTCAATGGAGATACTACTTACCTATGTATCAGCAATGGTGTTTTTGTTACTCTTGTGCCTTTCTGCGAATCAAATTTAAGCTTCTTCATTATGCTGCAGTATGTAAATGAAATCTTGATAACTGTAAATAAATTTTCAAAAAAACAGAAGCAGTACAAAAAAGTCGGGAAATAACGGACACCCCAAAATACATGTATAGTTTTGTAAGGAATTGTAAATCAATGTTTTGGCTTATACACGCGTCCTTTATAAAGAACAGCAGTAGCGTTCGTAATTAATTGTATTGGTAATAAAATAAAAAATGTATAAAAAGTAAAGTGGCATATTATACAGTGTGTACATAAGTAATATTTATTTTTAGAAATAGTTCATTAGATTTATTTGAATCTGAATTTGAGGAAATTTTTGATTGTAAAATTTTTTTTCTTTAAAAATGGAAAAAATATATTAAAAATGATTAGCTTTGCTCGTTTTAAATACGAATAAATTATACAAATTGTATACTTTCTGAAAGATCAATTTTTATGGCAGTACTTTGAAAAAAAAGAAGGAAAAGTTCAAAATTTTTAAACAGATTCATACACATATTACAGACTGTTGTTTAAAATTGATCGATGTATATTAATTTACTGTATGACTGATTTATTTTTCATATCTTTTCTTCAATCTCGAATTTGTCTTATAATTATTAGTTATAAAAAAAATGTCACTTGAGTTAGTCGTTAGGGAAATAATAATTCGACAGTCCAATCGCGGCTGTCCTTTAGGACAGCGCATCCAAACAGATCGTCGTCAAGCAGTAGCCACCGTCGTCCTCCTGGAAAAATCTCGGCTTCTGGACGACCGGGTCCAGCTCGCAGCCGAATCTGCGGATGTGCGTCGAACCCACGACGCTGGCGTTCTCGTCGACGCGCAGGATCTCGCGATATTTTTCACGGGTGTACGGCAACCTGCCGCTGTTAATGTACCCCAGAAAGCGGCATTTTCTTATGTTGCGCGACAGCTCGTCCTCTTCGAGGATCATCGCGAGCAAGAATCCGCGATCGTCCGCCTCATTGTGCTTGGACAGCTCCAGCAGCTTCCACTGGGACACGATTGATTTTTCCAGCTTCAGGTTACCCACGAAGTCGTACTGGAAGCAGCTGACTTGCTGCTTGGCGCGATAGCACAGGCCTATCGTGTCGTGCTCAAGCCAATAGTCGAAATTATTCTTCGACTCCTTCCTTGTCGCTGGAAGGAGTACGAGGAAAACTTCGCAGCAGTGTCGCTTTTCCTGAGACCATTTAAAAAGATATCAATAAAATATATGTCAATTTAGATGTGTCATGTACTCAATTTGAATTTCAAATTGGTTACAAGCAATATACAAAGAAAAAAACCCTACTAAAAGCAAGCTCGATCCAAGATGCTTACCGTATTTATCGATCAATGCCACTTTAATAATTTCCAAAGTCTTTTCGATGAACAAATGGCCAGAATTTGTCGATCCTCGATCCTCGGAGGCCCGATTACTCCGGATTTTCCAGCTTAACATTCCATTATTCAGCTCTTCGTACCAAAATTATATTATGAAAATTTCAACAAATTACGAATTAGAAATCATATGATAAAATTGGCTCCGAAATTTTCGGCTCAAAACTCCCTTTTACGAAGTCATAAATAACTAAAATAATTCGAAGCCGTGTTGGCTATGAATTTTTCGGCTCAAAACTCCGTTTTACAGGGTCATAAATGACTAAAATGATTTGGAGTCGTGGCTGCTTTGAAATATCGCCTTAAAACCCCTATTTTCAAATCTTCAGTAGTATAGTGGTCAGTATCCCCGCCTGTCACGCGGGAGACCGGGGTTCGATTCCCCGCTGGAGAGTTCTTTTTGTTTTTTCTTTAAAAAGTTGAAAAAAATCTGTTCAATATGTATTTTTAATTTTTGGAAATTTTGTTTCGGGGGGAAAAAGGGGAGGGGGGGGGGAGGGGTGCAAGAGAATTAGATAAAGTGCGAGAGTCAGTATAGTCTAGGAGCCACACAGTTTCCCGCTTCAAAATGAATCCCGAGAGCTGAACCTAGGTGTTTTCCTCGTACTTTTTCCCGCTGAACACGAATTGGGGAGGTGGACATTGATCCGAGTGGCAGTTTTTTTGTTATAAACAATTTAATTGTTTAAGCGGACATAACTCGTAAACTATTCAAAATAAATTAAAACAATTTTTTGTCATTCTATTCTAAATGAAAAAACAAGGAGATTGAATTTTTAAAAGTTAAAATCGGTTTATTAGAAAAAAAGTTATGGACAATTTTGTGTTTTTTTATCAAGTCGAGCCAAATCTGCCACTTTCGAGTTTTGAACAATTTTTAATTCGCTACATATGAATCGGACGAAAAAGTTACAAGAGAAATTTTTTGTTTAGAATCGTTCAAGGAGTCGAAAAATATTTTTTATTTTGCAAAATAAACAATTTTTTTGCAATAACAATTATTTGTTAATTTCGTTTATGCAAAAAAACAGATCATTTCCTCGTATTTTTTTCTGCTGAATACGAATTAAGAGGTTGGAAATCGATCCAAGTCGCCGTTTAATTGTTATTAACAATTTATGAAAAATTAAATTGAGAAAAAGTAAAAAGTAACAAAAACTTTTCATTTATTAATAATTAAAAACAATAAAACAATTAAATATTTTTATACGTATCTAACTTTTTACGTTTGCAAAAATTTGAACACAGAATCTTATTTTTTTTGCAAGAACATGTGAGTCACCGTGTAATTGCAAAGTTTGCAGTAAAAATGCATGTTCTTGAAAACTGGGAGAACGCCTACCCTAGGAAAACGCCTAGGTTCAGCTCTTGGGATTCATTTTGAAGCGTGAACCTGTGTGGCTCCTAGACTATTATAAGAATGAAAGACTTGTGTCTTTAAAGGAAAATGTAAAGCATTGAACTGTCATATGATAAACATGATGATCACTATTCGAAGCCCGAATCAACCGAATTAGATTTTGACTTCAATGTTTCTTTGTAAAATAGCAAGCTCTTAAAGTGCCCAAACCTATTTTGGAGAATTCTTTCTAAAAATTTTATTAATTTCTTGTAATGAAGATTTCTGGCATTTTTTCTGAAAGCTAGAAGAAATTTTCAGATATTAGTAATAATCACAGACTCCGACAAAATTTCGATTTTAGTCACCTAAAAATGGTAATAGACGGATCTGAAAATTTGAATGAAATTGGGGGAAATGTATGGCATCAAAAGCAACAAGTTTTTCGGGCCACCAGAAAAAAATTGACCATTCGATTTCACAGAGAATCGGCCATATATATGCGCGTAATGAGGCGGATTTTTTTCCCCGATATAAAATGTATAAATTTGACTTTAATTCGCAAGTATGTAAAACGACAAGTAGCATAATGTGCCCTCCGATGATCGGCCGAGATGAAAAGAGCGAAATTATCGTTTCATCGATCACACAAAAATTACACCGTCGTTTCTCCGCTGCTGCCGCCGTGTGGCCTTGAGCTTGACTCCATTCGCGACGAAAATCAGGCTAATTCCGTATAAAAAAAAGAAGAAAAAAAGAATACGACTCTATTTACAATGTGTACGTATAATATAATGCATATTATACGCGCGTGCCTGTGGTACACGCCGAGGTGAGTAAAAAGCGCAGATGTAATGCTTGGCCGATCGAAGCGACGGCGTAAGGCGGATGATTTTTTGTTCCGGCACGAGCAGCAGCGGCAGCAGCTCTTTCGTCGCGGCTCAAAGCCTGCATTATTAAATTACTTTCCTTGTCGCGGATGTCTTGCATACATGTGTGGAAAGTATGTAATGTCCATTCAAATTTCTTATTTTAAATCTATCATCTGTATTCACGAGTAACTTGAAGAAAAATTCAATAAATAAAAGTTGTTTTCCCTGTAAAAAATTAAATCGTTTATTGATTTAGTACTAAATTGACGTAATGTATTCAAATCATGTTTTTAAATTATACATGCAACTGCCTATTGATATTTTACCATCACCTGGCGTCCCAATGACCATATTGTGGACTTTATTGCTTCCTCATAGAGGAAGCTCTGTGATAGGCTCGAAAACGAGATTTTGAACCAAACCTAGGACAATTTGGTTTACATATTTGTAACTTGATTGAATTCTCAACAAATGTCCGTATGTATGTATGTGTGTGTGTGTGTTGTGTGTGTGTTTTGTGTGGTTGTGTGTGTGTGTGCGCGTGTGTCCGAGGCAAAATCTTGAAAATGTTACGGTCGATTGTACAAATTTCAATTGCATTCATTGTGTTTGTAGTATTAATGAGGCCAGAAAAAGGTTTTTTTGGCAGTAGACGGGAAAAAAATTTTTTTTTGAAATTTTTTGAAATTTTTTTTCGTAAATTTGAAAAAAAAAATTTTTTTTATCTTTTTTCACGTATGAATGCCGGAATTTCCACTATTTTTTTGTGTCGTCATGAAAGCAGAGCAGCTAAGCTTTAATTTAAGACCAAAAAGATAGAAATTCACCGAATATTATGAAAATTAACGACTCGAAATGAACAGTTGTACTTTTGCTTCCTCATAGAGTAAGCTCTGTGATAGGCTTGCAAACGAGATTTTGAACCAGACCTCGTAGGACAATTTGGTTTACATTTTTGTAAACTTGATTGAATTCTCAAAATGTTCGTATGTATGTATCACGGCCTTTTGACTAAGATTTTTTCGTAAATTTGGAAAAAAATTTTTCATTTTTTCACGTATAAATGCAGGAATCCATGATTACAGGAAATGTTATGGTGATTTTTAAATAAATACAGGGGTCCCTCGTATAACGCGGGGGTTACGTTCCGAAAATGTACCGCGTAATGTGAAACCGCGTTATACGGGACCTTAGTCTTATGGGAAAAGGGGGGTTCCGTTCCTGGTCATGAAAATTAGAGATGAAAAATTTCGTAAATTAAATGAAATGTACATTTTTTTCAAATTATAACATGTATTTATTTATATTTTTTTTAAAAATCCGTCATTTTTGATTGTTTGGCTCTTCTCAAAAAATCTTTATGAAGTTCTTCATAAATTTGAATTGCGGACTCGCAGTGTCTCTTGAATTGTAAACTTCGCACTACAATGGGATCAGACTGAATTGCTGTATCAATTGCGCTATGAATGAGATTCATGATTGCAACAAGTCTCTTGGCATCGAAAGATTTTTCCTCCATAGCAATGTCCGTTTCGTCATTAGGAGCGTAATTCGAAATTTCTTCAATCTCTTCGACTGAGTAACTCGCTTGCGCCGAGAGTACAATAGGTAAGACATCAGAAGTGCCATGTCTTCAAAACCTTCTCCTTCGATCTCATTTGCTAAACTCACAACATCTTGGACCACTTCTTGAAATTCCGATTGATCGACTCTATGATCATATACCCAAGCAGAAGCTTCTTCCAACTTGCAATTATAGTTGTTGGCTTAACTTCTTTCCATGAGTCATCAATAAAATTTATCGCGTCTATGATAGAAAAATTTTTCCAAAATAATTTTACAATATTTTCTGGAATATCATTTTCAATAGAGCGACTCAAGTTCACTTTATGCACCATAGCCCGTATAACGCGTCGCATGTAATAAGACTTGAAAGTTGCTATGACTGATTGGTCCAAGGGTTGTAATAATGACGTCGTATTTGGAGGGAGAAAAACCACTTCAACATCAGGATGCAAAGTTTGCAAAGATTCTTTCCTTTTTCCTTTGAAAGCTCTTGGGTTCTCGGATCGATAAACAAGCATAGGCTTGCATTTCAAAGATCCTGCAGCATTCGCGCAAAAAAGAAGAGTGAATCGATCCTTTGCTACCTTGAATCCTGGAGCTTTTTCTGCTTCCTTAGTTACCCACGTGCGTGATGGCATTCTTTTCCAAAATAAACCAGTCTCGTCGCAGTTAAAAATTTGGTCGGGAACATAGTGTTTTGCAGCAATAATTTCGCGAATGTGTTGAGGAAATGTACGTGCGGCCTCGTGATCAGCACTTGCGCTCTCTCCTGATGAAATTATTATTTTTTACGATACGATACACGAGATAGAGATTTCCAAAAAAGTCCGTCAAATTTACCTGAAAATTTTATATTGTGCAGACCAAATCGAGTCTTGAATCTTACAAACCATCCTTTGCTAGCCTGGAAATCTTCATTTTCTCATACTTTTCATTCAAGTATGAATGAAAAACCAGAGCTTGGTCGCGGATAGCTGCTGTGCTCATTGGGATTTTTTTGTGCATCAGATCCTGTATCCAGATCATTAGCATTTCTTCGGTTTTCTCAATTAAATTCTGCCGGATTCTTGTAGAGCTTTCAGCATGCTTTCCCAATATTTCTGCACTCTCACGTATCTTTTCTTCATTTGAGCGAATTGTGCGTATCGTCGATTCATTGACGTCAAAGCGTCTAGCAATAGCAGCCACTCGTTCACCACTTCTCAAAAGATTGAGCACTTTTAATTTCTCCGCGAGATTCAAGCCTTTCCTCGTTGGCTTTAACGATTTTCTTGGACTTTGTGCCATTGCAGTTAAATAAAAATATAAATCAAATGATAGAAAGGACTCTCCGAAAAAATATGTGTATATCGGTGTATATCAAAAAAATAGGTTATTTAAAAAAATTGTATGCGTAAACAATGAACATTGCTACGTAAATACGCGTTATAGGGTTCCAAAAATCCGCGTTATATGAGGGAACGGAGCATTCGATAAACCGCGTTATAGGGTAAACCGCGTTATAAGAACCCGCGTTATACGAGGGACTCCTGTATTTAATTTTTTATACAAAAACAATATTCATTATTTTAAAAAAAATGTAATTGGTATTTTTTTATGAGGAAGCTCTTTGCCAATGAATTGGCAGCGGTTTCTTTCTATTCCGAGTGAGTGAGTATGAGTTTACAGATATATTTCTCTTTTATGCACACGTTTATCCGCAATCATTGCACGTATGCGTAAGTAAATTGTGCCCCTGTATGAATGACATTTTCATTGCAATTTCAATTCGGATTCAATCTACTTACTCGTGCTGCATGCGTATGGCCAGTCGGAGGAGGAAGGGGAAAATAAGCAGCTATGCTAATCGCAGGGTAACCTCGCTAATTACCTATACAAGTATTATAATGCGTTTAGTTGCTAGAGATGCGCCATACTCCTGTAACAAGCAAGTGTTTACATATTGGTGAATTTGAAGTAAAGTAATGGCTAGTCGAGGCACATAACCTTAAATAGTTGTTCGATCTATTTTGTGAAAATTCACAGAGTGGTTATAAATAATCAAGCGAATGATGGAAAGCACAGTTAGGTACTTACTAATTATTTTACGCATGTCAATTTTTTAAAATGATCGCTTAATCTAATTCAATTATAGAGTAAAGGAAGAGCCGAAAGATACTTGGTCAGATGCAGGAGAAAATTATATTTTCGATTCGGTGGATTCTGGCGACATCAGAAACGTTGAAACGTTTTCGTTTTGTAGATCATCGGTGAGTCCAATGATTTCCATAACAATCCGAAATTATAATTTTAGCACATCAATAAGTCTGTGGCGTTACAGGAAAGGTCAGACGAAAAAATATTTGTAGATTTTGAGTGCAAAAATGTTAAACCTGAACAGGAGTCTTTATCGACAACCATCTGCAAAATTGAGTATCAAAGCAATCTATTGTGAGCATTCTATTGTGAAAATAGAAAACCAAAACAAGACAAATGATTTGAATGATAAAGATCAGGTAATTTTGACAAGCGAAGATTCCGATTATAACAATAGTCAAGTTCAAGTAAATTCTCAATTGGAATTTGAAGTATATAAAGACAAGCGAAAAAATTAAGAAAAACATCTCAAACAAAGGGATTTTATGAATGTAAAACGTATCAAAAAACTTCTAACGAAGAAGTAAATCTAAAAAGAAATATCAATACGAAACACAAGAAAATTGAATCATATCAATGTGAGATTTATCAGAAGTTATTTGGACGAAAAAGTCATCTCATTACACACATAAATGCAGTACATGATCGTAGCAAACCATGAGAATGTGAAATTTGTCACAAATCATTTGAATTGAAAAATCGCCTCGAATATCACAGAAATGAAGATGAATGTGATGAATGTGATATTTGTCATAAATTCTTTGGACTAAAAGGAAACCTTGAAAGGTATATAAATGCAGTACATAATCGCAAAAGCCTTTCAAATGTGACATTTGTCATGAATAATTTTCAGAAAAGAGTAATATGAATAAACATATAAATTCAGTACATAATCGGAGCAAACGCTTCGAATGTGAGGTTTTTCAGAAATTATTTGGATGCAAGCAAACCCTAAAAAATCACATACATACAGTACATAATTTTAGTAAAGCCTTAAGCCTTTGAATAAGAGATTTGTTACAAATCATTTGAATACAAGGGTGACTTAAATAAACACATCAATGCAGTACATGATTGGAGCAAGCCCTTTGAATGTAAGATTTGTCAAAAATTAATTGTATAGAAACATCACCTCAAATATCATATCAATGGAGCTCATGTTCGTTGCAAACCTTAGGAACAGAAGATTTATTCGGAGAAGTTGGGATGTAATGCAGACTACTACAATCACACATGAGTAGGCTACGTAATTTTAGACAATCTTCCATATGCTCATGAAAAACAATAATGTATTTCAAAATGTCAGTAATTTTGTTGTGAATGTGAACAACCATTGACTTAGCTTCATATATAAACTTAAATATTAACAATTTTGTTTTATCTTTTATATCTTCTTTGAAGCATTGCCGTTAAACCGATTTTTCCAATTATCGGTTGAACCTTACTCCCATTAACTGGTTTTCTTACACATGAAAATGTAACAGCATCAAAGGTCAACGAAAAGAGCTCTGAAAGTGGTGACAATTCAATCTATTCGATGCAAAGCATATCGTGTATATCATGCTCAAAAGACACTAGTTCGCAATAATGCTCCATTCCTATCAACCACGTAAAGTTTATTCCAAACATTTTTTTTGCATTGAAAATCGCGTGATCGATAAAAGTGTTGTAAGGACCACCAAAAAGCGGCCGTAATTCTCCGAGTCCGGAGCAGCAGCACCTCATAAATCTCCGACCGAGTTATATCGTATCCGGAAGATTTTTCCCGCGCGTCGACACGGCAACAAAAAAGCGAACAGAGCGTGCACGAGCTGGCAAAAAAAGGCCCGATCGTCGCTCGCGATCCCTTTCTCTTGCTGCGATCGCAGAGCTCTTCTTATACATAAATGTGATATCGCGGACGACACTGTTGGAAAAAAAGCGCGCGCGTCTCGAGCTACCGGAGCAGACACACACATATTATCCACCTTGAAGAGGCCCCGAAAGGCTTTATTATATTGTTGAAAATGTGTAGACGCGTACGTACAGTTTTTTCGACTACGAAGACGTAATGGGCCTCGGGTGGAATAATAATTGATAGGCTTAAGTGTGCCTTTCTCTCCTCGTTGCTATGTGCGTATACAGTAATATATCTCTCTCTGTCCGTGTGTGTGTGTGTGTGCGTATATAATGGACGAAAATTAATTGGACATTTGTGCAAACGATTGGCATGATAATCGCGGCCCGCGAACTGCTAATGTACTCGCGCACGGGTGAGACTCCTTTTATTGTGCGCTCAAAGCTGCTGCTGTTGCTGCGTGGGAATGCGTGTATAACAAATTCGCTCTATATTATACACATTCATTCATTACACGATATTGCACTAATAATAACGTAGGCTCGTTCTTTTTGCTCGTTGTTTTGTGCGCGTCGAGTTTGAAAAGCCATCCGCTGCCGCTGCTGCAGCAGAGAGAGATATAAATATGAAATTTCTAACTGTAACTTTGGAGATTGAGACATTACGGACATATAGACGCGTATATGGTATATACAGATCGCACAAGTCGATGCGGCAATGCACATTGCAGCGCGCATGTATATAGCGCTCACGCACTGATATATACTCTACACGTATGTATATAGAGTTTGATGAAAATGAGATTATTGCCTCGATTTCACATTTATAACTATAATTTAGGAAAATGGCAAAACACAACAGCTACAAAAAAAAGAAGAAGAAGAAGAAGGAAAAAGAAAGTATTAGTATATGTAAGCGCGCGCGAGCTAGCTGTATGTAGCTCTGTGTTTGTGTGTTTGTGTACATAAACAATTCCTCGCCGTGTATAAAGAGTATTGTAACGTTAAAATCGAAATTGGCGCGTATACGCGATGCTGTGCGCTGCGTTTATTTATATACATTCCTATATGGTGCACTATATATTTATATCTAGGCGAGTTGCTGCTGCTGCTGCTGCTGCACAAGTGTCGATGTGTATCTGAGATTGTTTATATCGATCCTCGCGAGCTCTCGGAGTCAATAAACAAACCGGCCCCCCCGTACAGCTTTCTACGTACTCTACATAATGTAATATACGAATGTATGTGTCTGTTTAGGGCTGATTATGCCTCACGCGCGACGCGCCGAGAGAGAAATGATCGATCATTTCCAAGAGTCGTTAATTTGCTTGCCGACTTGTTTTTTTTTGTCTTGTTTGGCTGACCCATGGCCGTTTAACCCAATATACGTATAAGCTAATTGAGACGTTCGGGCACAAAAAATCCCGCTAAATCAAACGAAAAATACTATACGTCAAAAAAGAAAAAATTGAAAATTCGTAGCGCAAAAAAAGGAGCAGCATCGGCGGTCGGCGGTGAGCTCTCTGTGAGCTGTTATCGTGTGAATATAAGCGAGTCGAACGTAAACGCACACACAAACAGACATGCGCGTGTGTGCACGTATATCAGAGTCGAGAGCCAACACACGTATATATACACACACACAACGTGTTGGCGAGAGATCGAGGCAGCAGCGGCAGCAGCAGTCGTGTGGACCTTGCCGAGGCAGCGGTCAAAGTCGTGGCCTACATATATGCGCGGCGCACGCGGGGCTCGCCTTCTCTCTCTTTCTGCGTATATATATGTGTGTGTGTGTATGCCAAGGTAACTTTCTCCTCGGCTCGCTCGGGCAATTGCCGAGGAGCTGGCCTGCCTCGCTGCTGCAGCAGCAGAGAGCTCGTTCCTGCCTTTTGCGAATATCGTGCGCCTGCTGTCGATCCGCGCGGCGCACAAGGCACACTCTGTGTCCATATGCCCTTTTTTTCGGTAAAGCTCCTTGTGTTTTGTGCTATACCTCGCACGGAGGACGACTATGATACCGAATTCTCACGAAAATCGTTTGTTGCCTCTTAGCCTGTGTACTAAATACCGCACTGAGTCGCAAATGTTGATCGCCGGTAAACACGCGAACATCGCCGGGTGACATCCGAGCCCGAACCAAGTGGACGCAAATATTTCCTTTTTCTCTCTTTGAAAATTTTGTCACATTAGGCGAAGCTCGTTGATGGACTTTACTCGTGGAAACATAGTTCGCAGAGCTTATCAGGAAGTGGTTATGGAATTTCACTCTTCTGGGACACAAGAATTCGCACGTTTTATTTTGATAACCCAGCTAATGAGAGTCGAAGATCGGCAACGAGAACGAATACCGATCATCGATCGATTACCGATCCTGCTGGTGCGTACAGCGCATTGTCAGTCAGCTGGGCGCCTACATGTTGCGCTATCTCAATGCGATAATTAGTACTCCGTTCGGACGAATATTTATTTATGATAAAATTCGTTCGCCGCTCGCGTTAGGGAGTAAATATGCGATTCGCGATTTATGCCGTAAGCTACAGGAATCTAATTCAATGACTGCTGATCTTCTTTCATATCATTCACTTATAGAGCATTAAATATAGGTAAGCGGCGCGCAGTTGCACGCGCGCGTTATTATTTTCGATCGTTCAAACGAGCTATTTTTCCACTTACGAGTTAGGCTCGCGCGCGCGCGAACGCAGTTATTATCTCTCTTTTTCCACCAAAGAAATATCTATATATTGTACACAGTGTGTACCAAAGCTACAGCTTACACGTTATCCATGAAAAAGAAAAAGAAGAAAAGAAAATGTATATAATGTGTATGTGTGTATAACGTTATTATTGCCACTCGTGCGCGAGCTGCTGCTGCCGCTGCTGCTGCTGCACTTGTCGACGTCCAATGAAGTCGTATAGCATTTATATAAATACACAGGCGAGCGCGAAAAGATCGAGTCGAGATCGTTTCGCGCGCTGCGCGTATCCGGATGTGTACTCTACCTGCCCCGGCCTGACTGCATCGCTCTCGGAGTCTGGATCTCCATATAGATATAGATATATATATATATACACGCGATCACAACGTGCTATACGGCTTTCGGTTGGCGCGGCCGAGCGAGCTGGCGCATTCCCGCCGCCTCTCGGCAGTTGATCGGTCCGTCTCTGCGATACGTGCGAGTGACTATAATATACGCAGTACTCGCACATTTACGTTCGCGCGCCCGGCTAATTTGCATACACAAGGAATGGAATGTCTGTTTGTACAACGGATCGGACGACACACACGGGATACATTATATATAGTGTATACCGAAATCCAACTCGCTCTGCCCTGCTCCCCCTCCCCCCTCCATCTCTGTCGATCTCAAAAATGATGATGATAATTTCGCGCTCGTTAATCAACTTTGTAAATTTAACCGTCGGTAAACAGCAACGTGTGCATAATGAATTACGCTTAAACGTTCAGCTGATAATGTCGCTCTTGCTAACGGGACCTGCTCTTTGATAAACGATCGTCTTTACCAAAAAAGAAACAAATGCGTCTTGACGTTTTATTTAATCGATCGATGATAACACGTTATCCCGGGTAGAATTTAATGGCTGGTTCTGGGCCAACGAAAACGTTGCTTGGACGTAAAAATGCCATTAGAACTGGACGTGATACTAACCACAAATAAAAGATTTTTTTTCAATATTTTATAGAAACATAAACTTTCACGTTTTTTTGCTGAAAATTTTTTCAATAGCTTAGATGATATAGACAATAATACCAACATTTTATTAACCGAAATTTTATAAAAAAACGCTTTGACTTAGACATTCATTTTGACTTTGCCACTGGCAGATTTACAGATAAAAGGACTCACCATTTAGTGGTTGAAGGTTCAATTATCGTATTTAAAATGCTTCAAAACTGATCTATGTTTTTTGAAACAATTAAATTGTTATTTTCTTTTCAAATTTGATAAGTATTTGTAAAATAATTGAAAAATGAAAAATCAATTTGAAATTATAAATTTTAAAACATTTTAAATGGTAATTCTTTGGATTAGGCCACTACTAATTATCAGCACTTCTACCAGGAATTTCACAAAAAAATTAATATAACCAAAAAGTATGTGTAGCCTCGTTAAGTATGGTTTATTGCAAGTCCGAGAGCGAATTGAATTAGACGATCAATTAAGTTAATTTCAACATCGACGGAGAGTATATAACACATTTCAATCGCATAAAATCTTCATTAACAATGAATTTGTATTATTCCCACGCAGAAATCGGATATCTCTCATAGCCAGGAGTAGACAGCCACAAGGAGATAGGGAAAAATCCTTTCGACCCAGTTTCCCCGTACTACTACGATGGGCCTCGTGGGCGCGCGTAAAAAAAACCTGCGCGGATCGCGTGGCGAAATTTGAATAATCGTGTGTGCGTATACACAAACTCGGTATAATACATGGACTTAACAAAAATTGTCTATCAATATAAGAGAGAGAAAGAGACGGCTGCATTGTATCTGTGCACGCGGGCTCGCTAATGGTCGTCCGCGCGCGGTGCGGTGGCGTTAATGGTCTTGAAATTCCATCAGCCTTGCAGTAGCAGCAGTATAGCGATCGGCATGTGCCGCGCTCGGGCTATCGGGGCGCCTCATCGGAGTTTTCATTGTGCGGAAACGATGGGAAAAGCTGCACGGCAAGCCTCGCGATCCACTATATCATTGAATTTGCCTCTCTGTATAGGCAGCTCGAAGAATATATAAACGAGAATGAAAAAAAAAATTATCCACTCTCCCTGGGAGCTAAGAATTTAAAGCGAGCAGGACTAAGCTCTAGCTGCGACTCTGCGGAGCGATTGTTTCGTACTTTCGATTCATGCGGTGCGTGCCGGCGCACTGATTAAAACTGATTTTCATGAGATCATTGGCCTATCCTGTGTGTTTGCTACGCAGCGCGTAATGAAAGTGCATTCCTATGGGCCGAGTCGCCTTTGTCAATCGTCGAATTTCGAGCGACTCGCTATACTACCAATCGAAGGCATTATATACATCGTTCGTATTGGAAACTTTTTCACGCACAAAAAACCGATAGAAAAGCATTTCTCGAAATATTAATTAAAGTCTCGCGAAGCAAATATAATATCTATATAAACTAAATCGAGCTACACATAGAAAGTCGCAAAGTAACGCGCGCGGCAAGAGCAACATACATTCGATGGCTGTGTTTTTTTTTCTTCGATACACGAGTATAAGAAAATGTGTGCGCGCAATATATAAGGCTGCTGCGACGGCAGGACACGCAGATGCGCCCGGAGGCCACGACCGCGTATAAGTCAACTCAATCAGAATCCCTAAGAGCGGAGAAACTCGCTTATGCGCTCGGACGCGCTCTAATCTCCAGTGTCGTATCAACGTTTTCCCATTTAACAGCCTGAGACTCTGCTGCTGCTGCTGCACGTGTGTATATGTACCTTGTAACCCGATGTCGTATAGTGCGGCTGTTAGTAGTGCCAAGAAAATACCTATAATAATCGAATGGCTCGAGAGCAGCGGCACCATGTGTGTACGCATATATTGCATGCTATATATAATGTTTTAAACGAATGCTTCCGGCGCACCAGGGCGCGTAAACTCGATTCTGCCGAGGATTTTTCCTCCTTCTCGGATCGACCTCGAGCACTCTTATTCGGTATACATACTCGCTCCGGGCATAGAGAGCTGCGAATGATGTTTATCCTCTATGGACGATCGGTTCGACAAGACCTTGACTCTGAACGCGGAGAAAGAGACAGAGAGCAAAAATCGTTTTAGTTTTTGTTACAATTTTTCTTATCCGAGTGTCTCGCTGACTGTCGAATCTTTTATTTTTTTTTCATCAAAAAGAATTACAAACGAAATTCAAATATTATATAAAAGTGAATTCTTGAACAGGTGCTGCGAGACGATGTAAATAACGCGAGACTTTAAACTTACACACTTCATACGCTGTGTAAAACAAAACATTTATAGTGTTATTGTAATTTTTTCTTATTTAACAAAAAAAAGTACACTTGCATAAACCCGAATTTGCTCATCATCGATTTTCCTCCAGATTTTTCAATTCAACGTCGAAACGAAAAATTAACCATCGAGATGAATCTTTGGTCTATGCTCTTTCGCCTATATAGAAATCCTTTCGATATCACACACGTACATAAACAGAATCTTATGGACCGCGAGAAAATCTATAGGCCATGGGTATTCATCATCGATTCGAAGATCTCCTCTCTCTAATATTCCACTTTTGTATATCACGAGTGTATGCTACGCGTATACACTTTGTGCGTAACCTCGAAACACTGATAGATACTCGGCTGCAGCAGCAGCGGCATATACGTGCGTCCCGACTCAATAGCGCCTATATAATAGCGAAAAGTTTCGCGCGCGAAACGCAAGATAAGATGAGCCAAAGGCGATAATACACACTACCCGGCGCGGGAGTATTACAATGGGGGACTTTGCCGTGTGTACGAATCAACTGCGTTGGGACCTTTTTTTCCTCGATACTTTTTTTACTCGTTTTGTTATTGCGATATTCCAAATGGACACGCGATGGAATTTACTGCCGTAATACATATGTACGCGGCAGCGAGTGAAATTTATGTGACGCGATTGATAGATAAATTCGAATTACCCGTCGTATTGATACTTGACAGCTGCGAATGGATGCGTCAATTCCGGCAATGAATTTTATTACACGGCTTTTTAAACTATTGCGTTTCAAATTTCAATGCTCCGTTGCTTAACTCTCATACTACGAGATCTCTCGCTATACATGTGAAAAATCTAAATCAATTATAAGGCACTGATTTTCGACAGAAAATTGCGTAACGCACACCTCGAATTTTAATGATATTTGAACAATCTGACTGATTCGACGCAAGAGTCGCTCATTCAGATGTTTTAATGTACGATGAATAAATAACAAAAAAAAACTTGTCATGATTTCATACGCGAGACGGTCGAGATAGTAACTGCAAAATTTTATTGCCCGTTACGTCTCGATAATCTTTGTTTATATCGAATGCACAAAACGATTTGTTAACATTATCAGATCTATTTCACGCATTACAGCGGTGGTGATAGTTTCAAACTTGCATACGTAGAAACTTCCCTAATGAAGTGAGTAATGGAAATTGATACAATGTAGTTTGGGAGCGGTAAACGCATTGTTCCATCCGCGAGCAAGTTCGATTTCTAATGGTCCATTTTCTGTAATGCCGCAGCTAATTGTATAGATGAATTGCGCTGAGTCACGAAATTTATACTCGTTGCAAAAATAAAACGTACTTACGACAAACAACATTTCGATCGATTCCGATTTGACGAGACAAAGTGCTAAAATTTCTAGAAAGTAGGTCGAGTGGTACCGAGGATAATTTGAGGATGTGCCTCTTGGAGATGTCATGGAGCAGTATAATTTATCATGGAACAAAATTATTAAATTTAATATCATCGGTGCATTTACATGCACAAAACATACATCTTACAAAACTCCGTAAAATTTTTCATGCAATTCTCTATGCGGTGTATTTTATTCATAGTATTTCGATAAGGTATGTTTATTTCACGGTGTTTTAATGTGATGTGTTTTTCTTCGCGTCATTTTACTCGATTTTTTTTCATAGCACTTTTCATGTTTTTTTAAGAAATGGCTCATTCAATTCACGGTTGAAGAATGAAAAATGGTCTGTACATATTTTTTTTGTTTTTTATTTGTAGTGCTTGCACCCGTTAAGGTATTGCACTTACTTAATTTAGCAAAAAATAAGCTTACAAATTACAAAATACTGGTAGGAATACAAGGCGCATACAAAGGCTCGCCTCTCGCGTCCTCACACTTTGCTTGTTTGCTCCATCGACTGCATGCCAACTCACGATTGCTGTCCGTTGATGTTACGGCTGCTGTCTCGGCGCGGTGCAGCCCACTTTGACTACGGTTCGGTCGTCTATATGGGCCTGACGAGAACACTGAAGCAAAAGTTGCAGCGCCTACAAAATACTGTCATTCGGTTCATCTACAATCTCCGACCTGATGACGCAATTGCGCCCCGTCAGCGTGAACTAGGTTGGCTGACTCCATCACAGCGACAAAATTGCTTCCTGGGTGTGACCACGCACAGAGTGCTTCAGACTGCCAGGCCGACCTATCTCGCCGGCTTCCTCTCGCCCCGTGCTGCAGTAGGCTATAGCCTGCGTAGCACGACCAGGCCGAACCTCGCCGAAAAAGAATTCAACACCAGCACCTACGAGCATGGCTTTACCATCCAGGCTGCGTGCCTGTGGAACTCACTTCCACTTACCCTGGTGAATACCCAGTCCATTGATGTATTCAAAACGGCCTTAAATGTCATCTGCTCCGATGAACTTGTGTCCGCCGAGGGATTGAATCGCGTCTGCTAGCTGTGCCAGCTGTCATTACTTGTATATTTTGTTTTTTGTATATTTTTGTTATATTCCATGTTATTGTACTATTGCTTACTCTTATAATTCCTTGTATATATGTTTACCCTTTTTGCCAATTGCTGCTCTGTTTACTTATACTGCCTGTATTTTTACTTCTATTGCACTTGTTCTGTCTTCGTTACATTATTGTTAAACTACCTTGTAATTTACTAATTTAGCCTTACGGTGGCAACACCTATTTTTTTTTCTTTATCTCCACATTGAACGATCGGCGCAAGCACTATACCATCTAGCTCACGCGTATACAGACTGTCAGCTTTTGAAAATATTTCACGCGTGTGTGTGCGCGGGGGGGACATATGCTTTTTTTCCAGCTTTGTATGTCTTATGCCTTATCATTGGGCCGACGCAGCATCGAAAGTTAAATTTGGCGGATATATAGAAATAACTTTGCGCGTCTGATAAAACCATGCGAATGATTTATCGCTCACTGAAAAAGTCGTTGTATTATTGCTGCCGTTATCGAGGAGGTTGTACACGATCATCGTATTGTTACGCGATCGAAGAAAAGAAAAAAAACGGCTGCAACCTTTGTGTCTTGATCAACAAAGACGTGAAAAAAAAACATCGCCCAAAGAATATTTATAACGATTAAAAGTCTAATATTTATATTTTATTAAAATTTGCTATGGGCCCCGAGAAGCACGACGAAAATTCGACGAGTATAAAAGCCGCGAGAGGTTTCGGAAAAGGCACACTCAGTTCCAAAGCAGAGTAAACCAAGATGAAGACCGCAGTAGTTCTCTTGATCGTTGCATTGATCGGCTGTGCCTGGGCTCGTAAGTAGTATATCACAACTGCACCGTCATAAGAAAATCTGTCGATCAACGAGGTAATTTTATTTTCTCGCAGAGGTCAACGTCGGCGGCCTCCAGGGCGGAGTCATCAACGACGGTCGCGGAGGTCGCCGCGGTGCCCTGGGCCAGGGTGGTGTCGTCGGCGTCGGTGGCGGTCGTCGCAACCCACCAGTCCAAGTCGGCGGACTCCAGGGAGGAATCGTCAACGGTCGTCGTCCCGGTCGTCTCGGAAACAACGGCGTCCTCCAGGGTAACGCCGGATCGGCCGTAGCCGGAGCCGGCCGCGACGCCACCTCCGTCGTCCAGATCGCCGGCAGCCAACAGGGAGGTCGCCGCGGTCGTCTCGGCAGACTGCCCAACGGTGGCACCCTCCAGGGCAACGCTGGAAACGCCGTCGCCGCAGGCGGTCGCGACGCCACCTCCGTCGTGCAGATCGCCGGTAACCAGGGTGGCAACCGTGGACCAGGTCGTCTCGGCCGTCGTCCCGGTGGTCTCGCTCAAGGACAGGTTGGCTCTGCCGTATCCGGAGCTGGACGCGACGCCACCTCCGTCGTCCAGATCGCTGGAAACCAAAACTAAGTAGCTCGCAGCTGCTTGATCGATCCTTTAGCCCTTCTTGGAATTAACTAATTCAAATATGCCTCTCAAATTATTAATAATTTTTCCTTCAAATGAAATGTTATAATAAAAGGCTAAAGTGAACCATTGAAATTGTAGCACATTGAATTCGATCCCACATACGTATATCCATATACACATGCTTCGTACACGCGTCACCTACATACTACAAGTACATAAAATCGACGAAACAAGTTTGCTCGCGAGCGATAAACAAAAACAATAGCTCTAAGAGACAGAGAGAGAGAACGCGGCGGCGTCAAATGGAATGCGAGGTTTGCACACGCGGAGAAGATTAATGCGCCGCCTGTACAACGACGCGATCATATAAAAAGGAAGGAAAAAGGATAAAAAAAAAAGGAGAAGAAGCCGGGCAGAGAGGCCCACGTTGTATACAATGTCCGTACGACTACGATCTATATAGATGCGCGCGGCCGAGACACATCTATCGCTAGAGCAAAAAGGACAAGAAAATCCGCGCGCATATTTGCGTTCAATTGGCCTCCTCGGACTTGTATACGCGATCGCGTAAATTGCCAAGCGTCGTCGTCGTGTCTCTTGCATCATTTTGCCCATCACTCAGGCTGCTGCTGCTGCACTCGAGAAACGTATAATATACACAAGGATCGCGCAGGTATATCTTATATGCCGCGAAAAAAGCTTCGCAGTCTGATCCACTTTCGACGTCTGCGCGCTCGCAACGTCAAAGGGGTCAGCTGCACTGCCGCCGAGTCGCGACGAGACGCGCGAGGTGCACCGATCGTCTTTCTCTCTCTCACTCTGCAGTGCCATTGCAATGCGTTGTATAGGATGTATGAATGTGTATACGTGCCGGGGCCAAAAACAATTCGCTATTCATCAACACGTGTCACGGTGGCTCTCGCGCGCGACTGGTATTATTATTAGCGGGCGCTCGATCTAATCGTGTATTGTAGTGCGCTCCATTCATTGTTGTGCTGCTGTTGCCGCCGCCGCCGCTGCTGCTGCTGCTCTTCGGGAAATGGATTTTAATCGGCGATTTTCGCTCTGCAGCGCGGAGCATAAAACAGGGGCACGTGCACGTATATGCATTTATAATGCCATAGGTACAGCGCACGGGTATATACACCAGGCAATTTTCTGCCGATCGAGCTCGAGCGCACGTTGTATCGTGGTGTATATCTGTATGTAGCTGGTGCTCGATTTTTCTCAAATGACAGTGACGAGCCGTATATATACCTACATGCATCATATAGCACATGAGCAGTATAGAAGCAGCAGCAGCAGCTTGCCAGCCTAGCTACGAGCATTTGTCCTAGAAATTTTCAGAAGCGAGACGACTCGGCTTCCAGTTTCGCGCAAGCGACTTTTTTTTCTTTCTGCCATTTTTTTCTCGCTACTTTTTTTCCTCGATGCAAACATCGCACACATGCTGCGACGCACAAGACCATCGAGCTTGTCAAACTTCGAGTTCGGTGTATTGGAAATTTTCTCGAATAATTGTCCATGCCCGACAGCACAACGATAACAAAAAAAAGAAGTTGTTATATACGAAAATTGCGTTAAACGGGTTAATTGAGTTGTGTGTGTGTGTGCGCCGAGGCTTTTTCGCGCGCAGTTAAAAGGTGCGGTTTATTATTATATCGAAGTGCTTCATGCGCGCATACTCTCTCTCTCTCTATATATATATATATATATAGTAAATAAAGAAACGGCCTGGACCCGACTGTTAAGCTACTATAGTAGTAGCGCGCACCGCGCTGTTATCTTGTCAAAGTGGGGTGATTTTACAACATGACGTTTAATTAAATTAGTGGCCTTTTAAAATGTATATATACTCTTATGGTGCTATACGTGTTGTAGTATAGCATTATTATACGGTGCGACTGTATAATGTCTAGCTGTATACGCGCTCATCGCGTGCATGTGTGTGCGTATACGTGTTGCAGTTGCACACACTTGTGTTCTTTTTTACATCCACGAAAGTATGTATGTATGTATATCCTTATGACTTGCGGACGTCACTTTTTTTTTCTTCGTTGAATTACAATTGGCTTTCTTTTAATGGAGAACATTTTCAAGCGCTCAGCAGTTCGCCTCTATACGTGTGCGTTTAAATTCGCGAATTGAGATATCGTAATCTCTAATCGGTACGTATAATCGATCGACACATCCCCTTCTAATTAATTTCGTAATCACCACTGCTGCTGCTGCTGCTGCTGCTCGAACTGCCTCGAGTACATAAATCAGACTCTAATCGACCGGCCACCAGGTCCCTGGCCAGTGTAAAACACACATACACACACGCACACACATACACAGCAGCTATAGGAGTACAGAGTTGGGCTTATCAGTGCACACGCATCGAGGTTAATACGCGAGCTCGCGAGCTAGAGCGCACATATAGGCCGGTTTAGCCAAGAGAGTGAGAGAGAAAAGATATCCCAAAAAGATCATCTCTCGACTCGCCGAGAGCCGCGCGAGGATATCGATCGAATGTGTAATATACTTACTCTCGCCACATTTCGTGTACGATACACTTCCTTGTGTATCAGTGTGTCTGTCTGTATGTGTGTATTTCGTTCCCCCTTTCACCGCGTTAATTTTGCCCGCGCATAATAACGATGACTCGCCTAATTGCTATTTAGGCCGAACTCCTATTCGTTTGAGCGCGATACACAGCAACGCAGCTTTATATTTTTAGAACATCGAAGAGAGTTCTTTTTATTATTTTTTTTTCTGCGCAGATGCGTTTTAGTGTTGTAAGCGCGCGCACGGCGCCACAATATAGAGACGTAATGTGCCTACTGCCATACTACCTCGCGGATGAGCATAGAGTGATAAAAGCCGCCGCTGCCGTCCAGCTAATAGAGAAAAGGAGATGAAATTTTCCTTTGTTCATGGGAGTGAAACCACGAGTTAAAGTGCGCGCGCAGGTGCACACGGAGGCAGGAAAGTTTTTTTGCCAGCGTATCGAAAGGAAAATTTTGATGGAACAACAAAAACAGCCACAACAACAACAACGAGCAGCGCAGAACAAAAACGATTTTACGTAATGACCGATGACTGTGCTCGATCGATCCTCGCGTGCAGCCACGGTATATAGTTAGCAAAAAAGGGCGTGAGACGAGTGTAATATGTATATTATATTATATAGCTTCGAGGTGTGCAGTGCACACAGCACACTTGCAGGGTGAAAGTGAATACATGCCTCGCGTCAACGCTTGAGAGCGCCGAGGAGGACCTTAGAAATAACTCATGTACGCGAGCGAGGCATATTAGCGCGCCTATCTCGGACAAATCGATCTCGTTGCGGCGGATACGCCGTTTTAAGTGCTTCCTTATGATATTAAAATATATGCATATACGTGCGTAGGCTTGCGCGCGAGAGCCGCACTGCTCTGTGCACGATGAAAGTCTATTAATTTTTGTGCGCGCTGGACTGCGGTACTGCACCATAACGCGGCGCTATTTCGTTCTATGATGAATCGAATATTGATGCGATGAAAGTAAATATTTTGACGTACACGGCGGCGGGATTTTTTAGCGCGCGCGATGGAGATGACCCAAATTGTTGTTGTTGTTGTTACTGCGTGTAGAGTATGTGTACCAAGTACACCAGATGTAAATTATTGTTAGGATTTCATCATATCAAAAATTGAGTAAGCGTTGTAACGAGATGCGCGACCGACGGGTTTCCAAGTTTTGTTTTCGATACGTGAAAAAAACGTGACAAATCTTCACAGGCATGTATAATATTAGTTAGATATACTATATACCACTGATCGGTATGACCCAATAAATAGGCGCTCACGAGCGGCCAATTTCTATACCGATTTGCGTCAGCGAGCATCGATCGAAAATTTCTCTCTTTCTTCCAGCTAATAATAAAGATCGTCGTCGACGACGAGGACATCGAGGGTCGCGATCAGCATACTACTATACACGCGATGCAGGCGCACGAGAAATTCGTCACTCTCTTTCTCGTACGACGAGTTCGAATCGAGCGAGCGTGAAAAAATAACTCTTACCCGCACGACGACGACGACGACGACGACGACGACTGGTTACAACAATGATACATTTTATACAATGCAAAAGAAAAAAAAATGACGGAACGAGAGAATCACCTCGTAGTCGTGGTGCGGCTATCGCGTCGCATACGGCGAGAGAAAGTGAGCTCGCGCGTGGGTGACACACTCGACTTTCGCGATCGCCCATGATTTGCATTGGATCATTGTGTGAGTCGGGCGTGTGTACGAGTGTGAGTGTTATATTTTTTTTCTGAACGATGAATAATAAAAAAAAGTTTATTACTAATTGTTTAATTATACCAAAAAATGATAAACATGCAGACGTATATAAACGCTAGCACAGAAAGAGAGAGAAATACCACTTTCTACACATTCGAATTAGAAAATAACACGGATCGAGCCGGAAATGTCTTGATTGAAATCTTTTTTTGCGCGCACGCTTTTAATTTGTATATTTACACGCACGACTATTTTCTGTGTCAGATCGCGCGCACAGCCAGGCAGGTAGGCATATTTTTTCGCACTACACACGTATATACACTCGAGAGCAAGTGCCGGATGATGATTCTTCCTCGCTGAGTTTTTCGCGAAAACAAAAAAAAGAAGAAAAAAAATAGTCGTGATTTTTCAAAGGACCTATAATACGCACGAGTGTTGCGGAGAGAAAGTCTTTCTCTGCCTATTCGCAAATATTCATCTCGCGTGGCAGCAGCGCAAAATACTATGTACAAGAATTCAAGCACATAATAAGTTTTGAGCCGAGCAGCTGCTCGGCTTCGCGAGCTCCTTGTGTACATTTTCAGGTCAATGTAGTATATAAAAGCTAAACGGTGCGTGCTCGCGCGCGCAAAGAGTTTGTCTCTCAATTTCGCAGATGTTTTCATGCCTCATTTGCATGGAGAGACATGATTGATATCGAAGATCGCAATTCACGTTCGTTGACTCTCGACTTACTTTTTTTTTTGTTTAAACAACTTATAACGCCGCAGCATCGCGTCTCTGCCTCGATTGCAATCTCTTGAGAAAAAAATCGGTGTATATACATAACGTCAAGTTCCTCAATGGTGACAATTAAAAAAGTTGACTCCTCTCTTCGGGCTAAAGTAAGCCATCTGATTGTTTGACGTACAGAGTCTCGAACAAGCCGCGTGCAAAATTATATGTGCGCGTCCCGCGGCGCTAGATAAGAAACGTCTATATAAATCGTGCAAAATGTTCAGAAACATCATAACAACGAGCGATGGAAATGAAAAACAAAATATAACAATAACAACAGCGGCAGCAGCAGCAGCAGCAAATGACGATGAGATAGAAATGGAAATGTCTGTTTCTCGCCGCGCGCGTACGCTACTCGTGGTTCGCTCCAGTTCTTCGACTTAATTAGTAGATGCGAGAAGGTGGGGTGCGGGGGGAGGGGAGCCCTCGAGACTAGACGCGATTTTTTTAGCTCGTAGCAGCAGTAAAGGCTTAAAAAGGGTTTCTTCGTTATATTCAAATGATTCTACATTGTCTATATGTATAACTCGGGGAAAGAGAGAGAGAGAGAGAGAGAGAGAGAGAGAGAGAGAGAGAGAGAAATTTTGCAAGCTACGACTGTTTGTACTTGATGATGGGTCGTTTTTCCTTTTTAATAGACGCGGGATGGGATAATGAGGACTGCTGCTGATGCTGGTTTACTCCCCGGCGGGATTGTGATGAGTTGCATGTTTGCCTGCTACTACTCGAACTTTTATAAGCGTTCGATGGGTTATTTTTTTTCTCCATCTTTATTGTCGAATCGAGCATGGATAATTGAAATTTGCAAGAGGCAAAAAAAGTTAAAAAAAATAAATAAAACGAACGAATGAGTTATTAAAAATCGTATCGATTAAAAAGTCGTTTCGAGAAAAATCACAGTTGGATTTAAAACTTTAAAGCACTATGGTATTCGCGCGTATGTTTGTGTTGTTTGTGTTGTTGTGTGTGGCGCGCTCAATTGACACAGTAACATCATCATTACTGTCTCTCTCAGCTTCGTCGTCGTCGTCGACGACGATGTACATAATATAATAGGCTCGAAAAACTTTCTAAAAAGTCCATTCCCCAAAAAATCCCACCTGTTCCCAATCGCAATCAGTCGAGACTAGACGACGACGACAACGACAACGATTTAAATTGCTCGCTTGCATGCGAACGACGACGAGTCGCTCGAGAATGAAGCAGCAGCGCCGATCGAAGAGAGCTGCTTAGGATTCAAACGAGATGCGAACGAGTGAATGAGAGAGACAAGTACGTGTCGTTCCTGCACCTGCATTTACCGTTATATACTATATAGGTGTATATACGCTCGCGTATACAAGTGAGACAATAATATAAGTCGATCGACGCGAGCAAATATTTCTCTCGTTTGGCGGGTGAAAAACGGATGTGCATCGATTGGCCGATATATTTTTCGCCTAAACTAGTGTGGCCAGTAGATAAGTACTCGTATATTTACGCAGACGGCACTCAAAAACCGGATACGATCGCGCGTGGAGCTGAAACGCGGACCCTCGGCGGCGTGCTACACTACTACTGCTCGCGCACACTACATGAGCTCAGACGCGCATGAGCTCGCTCGCGCGATTAGCATATATCCAGGCACACTGACACACTAAGATCTCCTATCGGGATATCTAATATCGCACATAAACACACACGAACACGTAGTGCTTAATCAATGGATTACCAAAGCTGCCTTACAAGTGTAGCTGCTTCTTTTTTTTTTCTTCTTTTACTTTTTTTTTATCTCACACCTCTATATAACAGGCGCGCGAGGTACACAAGCGCTGATCGCCGTGGCGGAGAGTCTATTATCACGCCTTATTGACGCTTGGCTCTATTGTATACAGCTTTGGTGCAGCGAGGTATTAGAAGAAGAAGAAGAGTGAGAAAAGCCAAGAGCACGTCGAGACTTTCTTTGACTATAGGATCGCCAATTACTTGACGAAGCGATGATGCGCGTCGTCGTCGCTCCCCATTATATACAAAGCCTGTCATTATTATACTTTGGAAACGATACTTTGTTAGATCGTCGTCTCGACAAACGGCGCGCGGCAGTTATCGCAGCTAATGAAATCAACTCTGCCGCCTCGATCGCCTCTCAGCTGCAATTGTTTGAAATCTCTATCATCGCTCTAAAGTCTCTCTCTGTCTATATAGGTGTGGAATAAAATTGCGAGGAAAATACAGTGTCCGGTAAGGATTACAAATTGTGCGCTCTGCTGTTGCTGCTATCGCGCGAACCGGTTCAATTAAGCTCGGGCGCGAGTCCGTAGATAACGCGTGTATATACAAAGTATATTCGTGTACATACAATTAAATCAAGCGTGAGCAAACACGAGCAGTGCTCGAGGCTATTAAGGAATGAACGATACGGTCACGCCACGTAGCGGCGAAATTCTGTACTAACGTATTAGGGCAAATTTGACGAAATAACATGGGAAATACAATAAATGTGTAAAATAATAAATGTTGCACAATGAATGATCTGTACATTTACCATTTTTAATTGAAAGTTCATACCTAAATATGAATTTAGCAATTTTAATCCTATTAAAAAATTGATAAACAAGTGTTGATAAACAACATTTCCCGTCAACTCTCGCACTGCCGCACAACGCGGCATTATTCAGTCGAATCGCTGAATTTGTAACTCGCTGTAAAAGTACCTAAATGGACCTAGAAGAGAAAAGTAAACTATCATTTCGATGGGAAATTGTCTCAGCTTTTTGTGTTGGTGAGCTCAGATTTCCCGAAATTTTCCGCTTTACTCGAGAAAATCGATGAAAAGACTTTAAAGTACAATTACTGCACTGTTGTACATATTACTTGTGATATTTCAATTGATTTATCAATAAACAAAACAAAATTAAAAATGAAGCCAAAAAGGCAGAGCTCGAAAATCGAGCCTCGTACGAATCGAGTATGTGCGCACCCTTGCATCCTTGTATCTAAATTTCGTTTGGTTAAAATATGAAAACAAAAGAAAAAAAAAGCTCCAGACTCGGTATCAGCTCCAACGTCGTAAAACGTCCGAGGAGAAATGCATCGACGATCGTTGCAAAAAATTGAAGAGCTTACGGGAGAGCGTCGACTGGCAGGACGTGGAGAAGCGACGCCAACTGCTGTGTCAGCTTTACGCCTGGGTCGAGGACTGGACGGGCGGCCAACTTCCCAATCTTCGGGATATCTTTCGTCCCGAAGAAATCAATTGGATCTTGACGGAGTCCGTGGAGATCGCAGACGCGGATTCGGAGCTAATTCGGAGCAAAGTAATTTCATTCGTCAAGTTCGTGGCCGACAGCGGCTACAGGGACGAGCCCGAGGCAGGCAAGGACGCGCGCGTCGTCGAGGGATTCCTCGAGGCTGGCCAATAATCAAGGACCGACTCCTCTGCACCTGATCTGCGAGAGGGATCGCGAGTGCTCGATGCTCAAGACGTTCTTTCGGGTCAGCGGCTGCTTCTGGAACGGGGCGCCGATCCGGCCCTACTCGTTTTTCCCAGGACCGAATACTTCGCTGGGGCATACGATAGGTGATGGTTGCGGGAGGAGCCCAATAATTGCTTGAGGATGATCGCTGGCCGCCTGGCCTGCTGCGAGGCGCTCGTGAGCCAAGGATACGAGATGACGAGGTGCGACGTACGAGCGATCAAAATTATGGTCTGTTATGGTATTGGACGGTTTAATTTAGGATCTTTTGACGTAAAATTCTTCGCTCTTCCCAAATCTGCATTAAAAAATAGAGGTTACTATTTTAAAAATCGAATTTTGGTTCGCTGTAGCTTTGGAGTTATGTTCAAATCCAAGATCACTATTGTATTCACGGTCATAAGAATACGTCAGACGTGGTATTTACATTATTTTTACCCTCTTTTTCTGCGTGATTTCCAAGGGCATACGCATTCCCTTTCAGGGTTTCTACCATTATTTTTCATTTAACCTTTAAATGACCTTCAAAAAAAAACTAAAGGGATGTATATAATAAAATTTCCCGCTCTTTTCGAATCTGCATTAAAAAATCGGGGTTTCCATTAAAAAATTGATTTTTGGGTCGCTGGAGCTTGAAGGTTATGTTCAAGGTCAAATCCAAGGTCACCATTTGATTCCTCGTAAAAAAATACGTCGGGTATGGGGTTTTGGATTTTTACATTAAGCTTTGTCTCGAAGATTTGCAAAGGTTTCTATGCTTTCGTCAAGCCATTTTTACGAAAATCGTGTTATCCGACCTTACAATGTATATAAGAAAATTACCTATGAAAAAAATTCAGGTTCTCGAATTTATTCTTGTTTCTAATACCCCAATAGATACTTTCCACACCGCAGGGGGCTTGTAGCATCTATAAAAAAATCCTGGATTTTTGGACCCCGAAAATGGCAGATTTTTTTGAGAATTGCTCATATATACACGAGTGGGTATATCATACATATGATTGTTAAGTCGAGCGAAAGCGAAAGGCTTTCCCTACCCTTTCGCTTTCACGACGGATGTTGCTGCCTGGCATAAAGCTAATGGTGGTGAGTCATTCGCGTATATACGGCCATATACCAACTTACACTTATATGTACAGCAGCTAACGGACACAAAGGTCTTTGACGCCTGCGCGTGCTTTGCAAGTTTTATTTTATTTTTTTATTTCATATGTATATTGCATGCGAAAACGCGATACGTGCCTATTGAAACGCGCGCGTTTCACTTTTTTCCGTTTCTCTCTCTCTCTCTCTCTCTCTCTCTCACCGAGCAGTCGTCGAGATTCTCGGGTGTGTTACAGCCGCGCGCAGCAGATAGTAGTAAAATGTGTATCTAAGGATTCGTACGCCGTTTTTATTTTTTTTTATTATTTATTTTATTTCATTTTTTTTACGACGTGACGCACGCGTGGAACGCGCGGCGCGAATTGTATGTGTTTGTGTGTGCTTTTATTGCGCGCGCAGAAATTTTTAGTCAGCCGAATCTGGGTCAAGGATTTGGAAAGTGAATTTTTTTATTATTTCAGATCGAATTGGGACTTTCTTGGTACGAAAGCCCTAAAACGTGTGAGGATCGTTTAGAGAGAGAAAGAGAGAGAGACAGCGATCCACGCGTTGAGCAGCCTATTGTGATTCACGCGATCGCAAAGTAACTAAGGAAAATTTGTTGAAAAATCCGCGCTCATATCTCTCTTTTGGATCGCGAGAATTCGGGAAGCTTTACGAATACTCCGGTTGAGTCGAGCACAATCGATCGATCGAACCGATTATTTCATCACCTCGGTGAAAGTTCGAAGATTTTTCGTGCGGCCTCTCATCGCGCCCGAATCGAAGCTAAAATTACAATAATATTATAAGCGGATCGAGACCGAAGCGCGACGATTTTTCGATTAAAGGCGCAACACAATAATAAAGCAGTAAATTAAATGGAATGTCGCGCGCGCACGTATAGTAAAGTAACGCACGTTGACAAACGATCTATCTCCCGATGATTTGCATACAATTTTTCATTCTCGCATCGCTCGCGATCCCATAAGTATCACGCGCCGCGCATCTAATAATATTAATTCTCATTATATATGCGCCAAGAAAAAAACGTCTATATACGAAGATTCGCACATCCCGATGTCGTCTCTTCTTTGCGATGTACCACACATCTCGCGTTGTGCACGTGCGTGTAATGATTAATCGCCTCCAGGACAATGTGTGCAAGATGTGCGCTCGCGAGCGGAGACTTTTGTAATGGGAGAAAGCAATACGCATATAGAAGGCATAAGGAAGATTCGCTCGTACGTCGGGTATTATGTATCGAGCATTTGAATTTATAGGTGAGGATTGTTTTGCTTTCGAAGCGAGGCGCTGATCGATAGCGAAACCCGCGAGAGACGATCGCTACTATGACTTTATGACGCGACCCAAAAATTCGCCTGCCCCCCACACACCTATATACTTCTGTACCTCCACGCGTACGTACTATGGCTGATCTCGTCATTGTCAACTCGGCACGGAGATCGGTACACAATCGCGCGCGGCTCTCTGGGTACATTATAATGACGATCTCCACGCGCACGTCCTATACAGTGCTGCACGTTACAATTGGCCCCGGCCTTTAGAGTAGCTGCAGAGATTCGAGTTGCTGCCCGCGAGAGCAGAGCAGCGGGTGTAGCGCGCGTACGTATAATTTTCGTGGGTGCGGTGAACTTCAAAAAAGCGCGCGCGCGGAGTAAGTAGGGCGCGCGTCTTATACGCGGTCTGCTGCGAGGAAAAAGGAATGTACACACACACACGAATGTACGACTTGCGGTTCTTTAAACACTGCATAATACGCATTTTCGACGTTGCCTGCTCGTTATAGACATTTTTTTTGTTTTTCTTCTTTTTTACACAAAAAGCCCATTATATATACCGGTGTCGAGACATGTGCGCCGCCGCCACCGCACGGGCCCCGATCACTTGTACACCCAGCCGCGCGCTGTGGTTTTCTAATTATCAACTGATTATTGCGTACACGATATTGGAAAGTGAAGTGTGTGTGCTTTTTTTTCTTTCTTTCGTTTTTTTCGTTAAATTGAGCGATTCGCGCTATTTATGAATCAGATATATATTATATATTTTCCAGCTCGTTGCGGGAATGGGAGGGTACGAAAAAAAAACCACCGGGCTTCTTTCACTTTGCGCTCGCTCGCGAGTCATAAAGTATATGTACACCTCGTTGTCGTACAGTATACACACGGTACACAAAAGAAAGTCCGTTTGTATGTGTGTGTGTGTGTGTGTGTGTGCACATATAAAAATCGCTCAAATAGACTTTATACTTACGAGCTCGCGTGGGAATGAAACGGGCGAAATATAAAAGCTGATATACGTATGTATGTGTGTATGTGTGCTTTGCTGAATTGTGTATATGGGTGTATAACACATTCATATCTCGCTTCGTATCGGAATATAAGTAAGGTGTATGTGTGTATACAGTAGCGACTTGATCTACTTTGTTGCTCGCGACACAATCGCAATCATTTTCTCCTTTATATTCGTTGAAAATGACGAAAAAAAGACAATCGTATACAGAGTAAACTACAATTACGTCGTCGACTCGACTGTGTGTGTGTGTGTGTGTGTGTGTGGAAAATGAATGTGGATATTTATAAATTTATGAGTCTAGGTGCTAAGAAATCTATATTACCGCGCGTGGTTATAAGCATTTTATGTTGCATGCGGGATGATGTGGGCTATCGAAAGCGCACGAGTTTCCCCAGTGTTATCGCTCGAATGCAAACATTTTCTCCAGATAGTGTGAAGTATAAAGGACGATTAAATCTTTTTGTTTCCCATTGCGTTGATGTGTTTTTTTTTTAATATTTGACCAAAATATGATACATTTCAATAAAAAAAATGTTTTCGTTCTTTGTCCGAATCTATAAAATTCTTTTTTATTTTTACATATTAATTATGTAAATTTTTAATTACCATCGGTACATTCATGTCCATTCACAATATGCTTACTTAAAAAAAAGTCAGCCCTAATTTTGATCGCAGACTCTGTATGGAGTCATTAAGTACAATAACTGAGTTTGATAATGACACTAAAACACAAAAAATAGTATACACATCATTACATTGTTGCAATATGCTTTACCATTGCTGCTAAAGGGGGAAAAGAACTGAACTCGTGTCTGTTTCAAGATCATCCTTTTTGCCTCTACTTACTATAAATATGTAAGGCAAGAGTCTCAAAATCAGCGACAAAATTATCATTCACCTATTTCTACTATTTACAATAACGAACGCGAGCTGCGATCATCTTATTTACAACCATGTAGTGACCCTCGAGGAGAAGTTTTGCACCTCGTGGTGTACTCGCTTCTTGAGCAAATGGGCCACGATGCGGCCCCTGATGACGTCAGCGGTGTACCTGAACTCCTCGTTGAACTTCTTGGACGAGATGTACGAGGCGAAGTTGAATTCATCCAACATCTTGCCACGTCGGCCTGTCTGGACTTCATCATGACCTTGTGCAGGGTAGTGCCCTGGTAATTCAGCTTGTTCAGCTTGGCCAGCTCCGCCTCCTTCTTGATCGCCTTGAACTTGTCGGTGTCGATCTTCTTCTCGGTCGCGATGAATTTCTTGCTGAGCTGCTTGAGCTTGGCGAAAAGATACGTCTCGGTCTCGTCGTCCAGGAATTTCCACGTGGTCAGTCGCATCGTGGTCAGGTAGTCGCTGATGCACGAGTGCAGTCGGCGCAGCACTCGCTCGCAGTTCTGGGCGATCAGGCGCTCGCAGTAGTTTATGATGGCCTTCGCCGAGGCCACGTGCAGCACCCGCTGGGCGTGCTCGATCTTGTAGCAGGGCTCGGTGAGGTAGCCCACGATCTCCAGGTCGGCCATATTGTTCCTGTAGCCGTGGCGTTGCAGCAGCTCGATCATGTCCAGATAGAGCAGCGTGAGGTCGTATCTCAGCTGTGTCTCCTTGACGTACTCGAAGTCGCTCCGTTGAAAGTTCAGTTGGTCTACCCGGGCGCCTCTCTCGAGCAGCTTCATCGTCACCTTGTAGTTCATGTGGGCGACAGCTTGGTGCAGGGCCGTCTTGCCCCAGCAGTCGCGCGACTCGATGGGCACCCCATGACTCAGCACCAGCTCAGTCATATTCACGACGAATTCCGTGAAGACGTTCTCGTGCAGCTCCTTGGAGGACGGATTGTCGCAGGCGTCGTCGATGGGCACCCGCAGACACGAGTCGATGATCGCGTGGAGTATCGTCTGGCCGTGGTCGTTGACCTGGCTCGCGTCGGCGCCGGCCTTCAGCAGCATCTCCAGCAGCTCGTGCTGTAGCGCGCGTATCTCGTAAATCTCCTCGGCCGTGGAGTCGAGGCCGACGAAGTCGTAGACGTCGAAGACGGCGAACAGCGGCGTGTTGCGCTTGGCGTCCTTGGCGTTGAGGTCGGGTCGGTGCTCGAGCAACAGACGGATCAGCTGTAAGATCGAGGAGCCGTCGAGGCCGCCGCGCCCTAGAGCGCGACGCAGCAGCCGATGGAGCGAGGTGCGGCCCTCCCTGTCGCGCAGATCCGGACTCACGCCCGACCTCAGCATCACGTCCACGATCTGGGTCCGCTTGGCTTGCATGGCGAAGTGCAGCGCGTTGCACCCGAAGCCGTCGCACGTGGTCGCGTTGGCGCCGTGTTTCAGCAGCAGCTCGACGCTGCGCTCAACGGCGGAGAGCACGGCGTGATGGAGGGCCGAGCTCCCGTCGTCGTCTATCAGATTAGCGTTGGCGCCGTTATTCAGCAGCAGCTCCACGGTCCTGTCGCACTTGCTCTCGATGGCCATAATCAGCGGGTAATTGGAGAACCTATGATCGCAGCGCAGATTCACGTACTCGCCCTGATCGATGAACTTCTGGCAGACGGCCAAGTTGCCGGTGAAACAGGCCGCGTGGAAGTGCGTGAAGCCGTTCTTCTCGTCGCGGTAGTTCACGAGCTTCTCGTCGCTGTCGTACATCCCGAAGATGGTGGCCGAGAACGAGGGATTGGCCCAGGCCAGAGCGTGGATGGCCGTCTTGGTGTTGACGTCGCCCAAGTCGGCGACCTTGAGGCCGGCTTTAGCCAGCGTCTCGACGATACTGTACTGGTTACGCGTCACGGCCTCCTTGAGTATCCAATTGATGTCCAGGGCCCGCTCGGGCTGGCTCAGCGACTGGCGCAGCTCCTCGAAGCCGACGTCGCTAATCGTCGTCGTGAGCAGCTTCCGATAGATCTCCAGCCGGTACTCGTGACGGATCCCCGGCGACAGGATTCTCTCGGGCGGGTGATGATGCATGATTGCTGCTGTTATTGGCTAGGCTCGGAGCTGAAACAAAATCTTTTATCGGATGGAGGTTGGTAACGATACGGTGGATCGATCGCCGAGATGCTGCGCGACGACGGCTAAAACTGAACAGACGGCACGATATGTTCACGATTGAACGCGGGCCTGTGACCGAAATTTCGATTTTCGACTTGACTGCCGGACTGTTGAGATAGAATCAGTTGTGGGGATGGTTATTTATTGTTATTATTTGTAGACGGTTTGAATTGGTAAATAATATGTAAATACAATGACCCGAGAGAGAAATTATTTCTTAAACTTGAGCAAAAATCCATGAGATCGAAAATTAATTTTGTGAAATAATCATGACTCAAATACTATGCGAAAATTTAGAAAGACAATTTTTTATGGATGAACATTTTTTTCGATGCCCTTTTGCTTCTTTCTGAGGAAGCTATGGGATGAGCTCAAAAGTGAATTATCAAAGGCTGCAGGAGCATTCTATTCTGACAATTTTTTGTGAGTATGTTTTAAATTTTTGATTTTTTTAAGTTCAGAGTAGATTTTTTTGGAATATATTTTCGGTGATGATGGGAGAAGAACAGTTAAGCTTTAATTACAGATCATACACGTAAAGATCCATCCAACGAAAGTACTTGTTAAACGAGTCTTCATTTTTCGAACATTATCGTTAACTGTACTTAGAAATAAATCTAGTGTAATAAATTAACTTATTTGCACTGTTATTCACGTGTGCACACATACACCTATATGCATATTATCGGTCCATCACCAAATGCCATATAAGCTAGTGCATTATTGGATGTTAATTTTTCTGCTCTGTTGTATAAACGTCAATCGCAACAAAAACTTCGATACCATGAACAATTTGACACAAATGTAGGATTAATTCTACTTTTAAAGGAAGCTCTTTATCTGTGTATTGGCGCAACGATTTTCTAATAGCGTTCCATTGCCGTCGAACAACTGAAATCTCTTTTCGTAGAATTTGACAAAAGAACTTGAACGCGGACTGATTCAGTTATTTTGTGATGACAAAAACTTCAATCGCGACTTCTGTCTCGAAATTTGCCAATGCTTGTATAATTCAATAAAAAATAACAAAAACGAACATTGCTCGAAGTATTTTTCGCGAAGCCTATCGATCGAATTTGCAGAGAACAAAGCGACACGCGTGACGAGAAAAGTTCATATCGACGTGACCAACGATGGAGGGGGAAAGTTTTGCGAACGAACGATAACAATTATAAAATCACCTTGTTAACCTATAATACGAGTGATTCAATGACTCATTAGTGTGGAGCTGAGAGTTTTAGTTGACCATTCATGGCATTTACACTTCAGTGAATATAATATCTATAATCGAGGAAATGATGGAAAACGTCAGCGATATGATTAGGTATAATTTTTGTGTGTGTTATAATGCATTTGTTATTTTCTGAGCGATCCCTCATTAAACTTTGTAATTTTTCAGAGTGAAAGAAGAGCCGAGCGATACTTTGACGGTGTCAGGTGAAGATAACTTTTTTAATTCGGTAGACACTTGCAAAGCTGAAATATCACCATTTCATGAATCATCGGTGAGTTCAATCAAGTGAATCATATTTTTTTGGTCGATAATTAAAAAATAATATACAATATTCATTTTAGGCGAAACACGAGAATGAGGCTATGGTGCTACAGAAAAGGTTAGATGAAAAAATATTCATTGATTTTGAGTGTAAGAGTGTTAAACCTGAACTTCTGTTACCATTGAAACCAATTTGCAAATCTGAGTATCAATATTTTCAACCTAATGTGAAAAAAAGAAAACAAATATTCGATGGATTGCATGAATCAAAAAAGTTTAATAATTCTTATAATAAAAGGATTCAATTATGATAACTTCGAATGTGGCGTTTGTCATAAATCATTTGGATTAAAGACAGATCTCAAAAGGCATATAATTGCAGTACATAATCCCAGTAAACCCTTCGAATGTGAGATTTGTCACAAACCATTTGGAGAAAAACAAGCGCTCAATAGGCACATAAATTCAGTACATAATAGGATCAAACCCTTCAACTGTGACATTTGTTATAAATCATTTGGATACCAGAGCATACTCAAGAGCCACAAATTAATAGCTCATAATCTTGGCATTCCTATCAAATGTGAAATTTGTCACAAATCATTTGGAGAAAAAGGTCACCTCAAAAATCACATACATACAGTACATAATTATAATAAGCCCTTTGAATGTGAAATTTGTAGCAAATCATATGGATACCAAAGTCACCTCAGTAAACACATAAGTGCAGTAGATAATGGAAGCAAACCCTTCGAATGTGATATTTGTCACAAAGCATTTGGAGGAAAACAAACGCTCAAACGTCACATAAAAACCGTTCATGATCGTAGCAAACCATTTGAATGTGAAATTTGTCCCAAATCATTTGGACTTAAAGAACATCTTAAAACTCATATTAGTACAGTACATAATCGGAGGAAACCCATCGAATGTAAAATTTGTCACAAATCATTTGGACGTAAAAGTAACCTCACAGCTCACATAAATACAGTACATAACGGCAGTAAACCCTTCGAGTGTGAGATTTGTCACAAATCATTTGGACAGAAGGGTAACCTCACAGCTCATGTAAAAGTTGTACATAATTGCATCAAATCCTTGGAAAGTGAAATTTGTAGCAAATCATTTGGACATAAATGTACCTTAAAAACTCATATGAATTCAGTACATGCTTTTAGCAAATCCATGTAGCGCAGATCACTAGGTCATTCCAAAAACTCATATGAATACATTTCAAATCACAGGCAACAATTAAAAAATAATGAGATTACTTCTGTTACACGTGGATAAAATAAATTTGTACTTACATGAGTAAGATGTTGTTTAAAAACTTATGGCATAAATATTAATATAGTCAAAACTCAGAACAATTTTTTTCATCCTTTGTACGTAAACAAATATATTGAATAAAAACGTCTTGGCTTTGAACCTGATTTAAAAACATTCCATTCATCTGTTCACCTTTCACCAAGTACTCCTTTCAACCATTTCGGCAGTATCAAACATTGAGTAAGTATCGATACTTGCGGGAACATCAAAACATCTATAAAAAATGAATACTTATCAAAATATCCGCATTTAATGCATTTTCCCTTGTTTTCGAGACCTCAATGAAAAATTATAACCGTCTATTACGCGCGTCCAAAGACAAAAAATTCAATCTTGATCTCAGCCTCTAATTTAGCCGATAATTTGTTTAGAATTTCTTATATAAATCCGCTGAAAGTTTATAGCGTGTCAATATTAAGATTTTTTCGAGACTCGCCTCGATTGACTTTTACAGCGCGCGCATATGAACGCAAACGACCGGAGGAATTTGCAGTTTACATTTTTCCTCTCAACGAATCGATCGCGCCTTCCGGTATAACAAGAACATATCCACGATCCATCGATCGGAAGCAGCACCTGATGCGTGATCGTTATTTTATGGTCCTATCTTTCTCTCTTTCTCGCTCGTCGTTTACGACATGCTCTCTCGCGCAGCGGCAACAGCAGCAGCAGCAGCAGAGATCCATCCCGTTAATGAAACGCGAGTCGAGCGCTTTACAGTGCAGAATGTGCATCACGGTGCAGTTGGCTCCGCGCGGAGATCCGTGTGAAAGCGCACGCGGCGTACCTCCTATACATGTATGCATGCGCGCGCGCGCGCTGTGGGCTGCGCCGTGTCTGACGTCAATCGTTGGCGCGCAGGAGCTGCTGCATCCAAAGTGCGCACTTAAAGGCGAAGCGCAAAAATTGTGCAACAGCTCTGCCGCAGCTACGACGTGTACGCACGCGTTATACCTGGTCGTCGTCGTCGTCGTCGCCGACGTTGGTCGATTCATCCGATGCGGGACTTTCCAAGGTGTTACATATATAATGTGCAATATGACATAGGTATTAACAATTGCGTTACGATCGCAACGACGACGGGCCGGAGCGCAGTGGTATCTTTCCCTAAGCGCGCGTCACGCGAAAGAGAAAGTCAAACCAATTGGTAATACATTTACGTACAGCGAGAGATTCTGCGACCGCTGCCAAGAGGCGGACAAATACCAGCTAGACTATTAATCCAACGATAAAAATTCTGCATTCGTTGAATTTTATCGTAGCTAAACTATTATTGCCTGGAAAACCCACACGCGCACGACATTTTCATAACGCACAGTCTAGAGAGAGACAATTTCACTCTCTTAATCATTAGTAATTCCGTGATGCATATATGTGTGTGTATACGATTGTGTTGTTATGTTTGTTTTTGTATTTCTGTAGCGGCGTATGTATGTACGCATCGAGCGAAACAATTGTATACACATAGGCATTAGGCACGCGCATAAAACGTCGCATCGGCTGCGGCTGCGGCGGCGACGACGACGCAGAGAGACACAGCACTGCGCTGCACACGTACTGCATCCGGAGAGAAACGACGACCTACTCCTGCGCAACTATATGCTAATTCCGAGCGCTAATATGCACTTGAGTCCTTTTTTTTATTCTTTCATTCAAAATGGATCGAGATTTTCTAATCGTTATACGATGATCATTTTTTTGTTGACTTCTTAAATACGTGCGCGCGCTGGTCGATCGATGATAAAAGAATAAAGAGGAAAAAACCTTAACGACGAGGGAAAGTCGTTTGACTAGGGAAGAAGCTCTATAATGTACGGTGCTAAATCGCCAATCGATGCGCCCGAGACTTTTATCATATAGGCACAAGAGAGCGAAACATCTAGATCAGCCCGCGGCTGAATTTGATATTTTATTTTATTACAGTTTTGACATTGATACGAGCTGCTGCAGCTGGAACAACGCCGCGCTGAAATTACATATCGGTGTATAGAATTGTCGTACGCGTAGGCGGCAGGGAGGCGCTTCAAAAGCACGCGACAGCATGAGCCCGAGTGTATACGCCGCAAGAAAATCTGCTCTTTGCCCATTGTACGAACACAGAAGAAAATATCTCTCTCTCTAATTGTTACGCTCGCTTCTTTTTTTGTTGTTGTATTCTTTCTTTCTTTTGCCGAGAAATTCGAGTAGCTCTGTGCATTCAATTATGACTAATTAAATTTGGAAACTCTTTTTTTTATTCATGTATAAAACGATGACGAGTGCATTTGAGCACGAAATGCAGTGCGGAGCTTTCACACCGAGTTATAAATAAAGACACAATGTTTTAGCATATGAGTTGTGCATTTTAATTATTGCGATTTTCCTTTTCACCTTTCGTGCTCGGGAAAAAATACAGAGTAAAAATAATTACATCATAACATTTACCAAGAGAGCACACTTTTTTCGCCAATTAGTGCTGGATCGCGAGTTTTGGAATATTGACCTGCTTTGTCGAGAACATTCTGTTTAGTAAGATCCAATTTTGAACATTCCGATAGAGTAGCTCAAGTAGATACTCAATACTCAACATTAATAATAGCTAAATAACGAAAAAATTATCATTTAAAATGTTTTAAAATACATTACTCTTAATTGGCTTGTTTTTGGCTATTTTTCTACTACCATTATGTTAATAAATAAGCCTAATTTATATAACCACAAAATGACAGTTTTTTCAACCACTTTAAGTACAATAATACTACTTTAAACTTCAACACTAGATGGCGAGTACCTTTAAATCTGTAAATCTGCAAGTGACAAAGTAAAAATAATTGTATAAGGGAGCTCAAGACGCCATTGTAGACAGTTTCTCTGTGCCTTTTTAAAACAGATTTTTGCGAGAATTCAGTCCCACAAATGTCACAGACGTGCTATCGCTACTTCTTTACATCGACTTTTATTTCTTCTTTCTCAAATCGCTCGCACTCTTCAAAAAGAGAGTCCGGAAAGAAAAACTCGACATCTTGATCGTCTTCAGTCGTTACCATTTTGAGGCCTGTATTTTATCTGCGTCGAGCGTTTCTGGAATTGGAACTAATCAAGTCTTAATTGATTTTTAGTACTTGTAGCACGCTAAGAGTAAATCATCTGACCCCTCAATAAAAATTTCAAAACAATCTATTATTACTGTAACAGATTTAAAATTTGTTTTAAAACATGCTGGTTTAGTTTTTTAACTTAGTTTTGTAACTTTTAACGTGGAAAAACATATGTAAAGAACATCTATTGGTTTTCTAAAAGTTTTGGCCACTGTTGATACAGAAACATCATATAGTAATGCAACTTCATTAACGTTAAAATTGATTGTTGGAATATGCTTAAAGCACATAGATTTCTAATTGGTAATAAGTAGGCATAGATGGTATCATGAATAATAAATAATGCCTCAAAATGAGGAAGACCAGTGGAGTAGAGAGTTTTTTCAGAATTTGATCTGTGAACTAACTCTTCATTTTGTTTTAATTTTAATTTTAATTTTAACATAATCAATATTTACAAAGTTTTCCAATGTTTGAGTTGATTTATTTGTTAAAGATTCATTAATGAAAGACTCATAAACATCGAATTTCGTTTTGAAGAAAAATCAACTGATTTTTCGTCCATAAACTCTTCGCAAGCATCTTTAACACTATCGTTAAAATTAGTGGCATCTGAGAAAATAATGAATTTTTTTTGTCCTGTAAAAAATTAACTACTCTAAAGTTAACACTATTTTATTGATCTAATATCAATATCACTTTCGTGAGCTAAACGCATTTTCAACCTTACATTTTTCATTCGTAAGCTCTATTCTTTTAAGTTTCTATATTTTATTTCTGAATACAGTTAACAATAATGTTATTTCATTCAAATTAAAAAGTTCAATTCAGTGGACGTTTTACTTTTTGAATGTTACAAAATGAAAATAACTACTGAAAGCTTAAATGGTAATTCGAGTGAATTTTATATATTCAAAAATGATCATCAAAAGAACGTCGGACTTTTTAGAGCCATAAAATGTTCAGAAAAACGTTACACTAGAACGTTACCCATAAAATGTTGAGCAATTCTACCAAGAAGTTTGATCAAATAATTTTATCAGTTTAAAGGTTCAATTTGTTTTTTTCTGACTTGGATAAACTTTGAGAAAAAAATGTATTAAAATAAACAAGCGAGTGCGCGATCATTAACATTTTAATAACGAGCGTTCTTAATTTATGTTGGAAATGGGGCGTGTGACACAAATTATTTTTATTACAATTATTTAAAAAAGTCAACAACGCATAGAGCTGCATACGTAATTAAAAAACCTCGCCCCCTGATCCTTAAAAACTGCATTCGGGTCAAGCACGCGCGAACGTGTAATACCAGCTAGATGATGTTGACTTTTGATACTGATCGAATTAAAGCTAGACTATTATAAAAATATTAATAAATTAAGTCACTTTCACCGGGGCTTCCGGTTTTGCTTGCATTCTTTTAAACTCGCGCAATTGTCATTGTTACTCTCACATACGCATAAGGCCAACTTGTCTTCGAAAAAAGTTAAGTCATTCGGGAGACTTTCTCATCAAGTTTTCGAGCCCTCTTGAGCTTAATATCTCATTTTTAAATGAAATAATTACGAGCAGAGCGCATTTATAGGCCAAAGAGCAAGAAATAATAAGTAGATGTGAATAGCTATACGCTCAATTGAGTATACGATAATTGAAATATTTCGTGTGATAATATCCTTTATACCGTGAGCACAAGCCTTTTGAGCCGCGAGTGGATTTTCGAATTCTTTTTCTGAATATGTCAAACTCTTTTCATCGAAAATCGGCGCGTTGATGTTTTTTTTTGTTTTTATTATTTGAATTACCGCTGCTCTGGACCACTTGTGGACTTTCGCAGAAGTCTGAATATTTGCGCTCTTTACTTTTTTCGGTTATATGTAACAAGGTCAAAATGATAATGATGTATGGAGCGACCATAGATCCAAATGACACAAAACCGACAACAAAACAACAACAACGGTGGGTAAAAAAATGAAAGCCTAAGTTTATGTATTCAGATCATCAGACCGATTATGTATTTAAAAAACACGTCACGTGTGTCTTGTAAAAATGTCATCGCGATGATTCGTCGTCGTCGTCGTCGTCGAAATCAAAAGTCATAAATTTTCAGGGAATATATTTTTAAATGTTGGATTAGCGGTATATAAACTACTATATACGAGCGAGCGTGCGGGGGACGCGCTCCGGTATACATACTAATCGCAAACGAGTGATACTACTCCTAGGCTCGCGTAGTCGGGTGTGTACCTCACTCTATACACGCGTATAATACTTTCTCCTTGATTGGAATTTTACATTTGGCCGCAAGAGCGACAAAACTCGTTTTGTGTATTTAAACTGCAGCATGCAGGGCAAGTCACACATACAGGCACACGCACAACAGAAGAGCAGCAAAAAACTATTATAGACTTTCTAACGCACATGTGTGTCATTTTTGGAGCGAGATATCGATAGCGCGCGAAAAAAAAGCTCGTAAAAGTTGTCCTGCAACGACGACGATCGGCCATCGGAATTCGCCGATATATTGGAAGCTTTCATCTCTCGCTCGATAGTTACTCTGCAAGCTCGCTCTATATATTTTTGTTCCGTCGACGAATCTCATCCTCGCATTTTATAGAAGGCTCGAAAACATTAGTTTGTTACATCACCAATAATTCCATCCCGATTACTCATTACCAAACGCTTATGAAGTTTTCACTTTCACTCTGTAAAAAACCTCTCCAATCGCACCTACGTCAATGTTGGGTAGGTAGGATACTTGCGCACGAGAAGTAGCCTACGCAAATAGCCGCGGTAAAGTATGACTCGGGGCCCGAAAAATGCCTCGCGACGCAACGCCAAGCCAGGCAAGCACGAGGAAAGGAACATGTCTGCCTCCTGCTACTCGTGCCGTGCTGACTCGCCGAGCGAATTATTGTAAGTTTTTCGGGTGAAAGCGAGAAGCGCCCAAAGCGTCGTCCGATCGGTGGTGGGGTGCTGTATATAGGCCGGCGCGACCAAACCGTCCAGCTCATAACACAAGAAAGCTATCACACCGGGCAGCGGTGGAGAGAAGTGCAAGTTATATGCGAAGCAACAGCAGCAACGGGCCTTGTGCGTGTGTTGTACGTCCGTCCGTCCAGCAGCAGCGAGAGAGGAGCACAGTAGTATAGCCGTGCTCGTCGCCGTCAGTTTGTTTGTTTTTTTTTGTACATTTGTTTGTGAGCATCAGTGTGCGTCGGACGGTTCTGTACAGTGCTAGATAACAACAAAAAAAACCGCTATAATACAAGTGTGTCCCGCTATATAGTGTTTTTGCAAGTGAGACAGAGAAAGAAAAAGAAGAAGATTTATTCGTCGACCCGGCGTTCGGCAGAAGAAGAAAACAAAAGGTTGGTGTGTTGCGCTCATTTTCAAAGATATACATAGCGAATACAATATCGAAAGGGAGTGTGAATTTGTGCATCGTGAATCATGCTCTCTCTCAACTCGAGAGAAGAATCACGATTTAACCCCTTCGCAGCATCCGACGTTTTTCCGCGAGCAGCGCGACACATATATATTGTGTACATATCCTAGCCCATAGGTATAATTTCTCCTCTTTTGCGCGACGCGCCGAGAGGTAAAAGGGTATGTGGGGTAGCGAGTCAGTGTGTCAACGCGTGCGCGCCTAGGCTATAAGTCCTCCTCGCGCTACCTACTACTACTACTACTTCGCATGCTCTTCTCTCTCTGCTCTCCTCTCTTCCTTCGCGCTGTCTTCTTCGCTTTTTTTTCCTTTCTTCCATGCGCGAGTATTTATATATAGGTACGCGCGTGTGCGCGAATAAACGCGCGTACACACTTCATCTTCGCTCCTGGATTAAGGCCAAGCTGTGTGCATATATACGCGCCCGATACCGCAGAGAGCTTTTTTTTTTAACCAAATTTCAATCTCATACGATTCTCGTTCTCTTATAAAACGAATATAATATATTTACAAATGAAGAAACTAATGACGAGTGTCTCTCGCGGTTCTGTTATAAAATAAATATACGTCATGACGCGCGTACCTACTGCAAAAGTACACGGGCAGGCGCGTAAAAGAGGATCGCACGGCTGCCTGCCTGCCTGCCTGATGCTCTCGTCCCGGAAGTGAAAGTTCCCTCTCGGCGCGGGCTCACGTGCGACTCGCGCGCCATAGGCTCTGTACGCTGTATATAGCTGCGTTGTACGAAAATTTGCGCGTCTCCTGCATTATTATTTTCAGCTTGCCAAATTGTGCAGTTCGCCAAAGTGTGACGTACTTATGCGTGTGTGCGGGTATCATTTTTTTTTTTTACATTTCCATTTTGGCCCATATATCTCTCGTGCGTTGTTCGAGTTGTTGACTCTCCGAAACGCCGGCAATAAAGTTTATAAAGCCGTGAAGTTCGACAAATCATAAAAGCTCTCTAGCGCCGCCGGAAAAATTTTAAGGCTACGACGATGCCCGATTCATCCTACTAATCATCAACGGCATACGTCTCTCATAAGCAGCCCGTGTCATGTACATAAAATGAATTATTGCACATTTTTACAGTGTGTAGTTCGTTAGAGAGGAAAAGAAAAAGAGGAAAAAAAGAGCAACAACGCGATGATATCGAATCTCTCTCTCGGGCTCTGTGCGCGCACACACAGAAAACAATACGCCGACGCGGAAACGTCTGTTTACACAGCTGATTATAAGCATATATATACGGGAGCTGTTAACTGCACTCGCGCTTCACCTAAATACAATGATTCACGAAGAGAGAGAGAGAGAGAGAGAAAGAAAAGGTAGTGCGCGCGGAGGGAGGGTATCGGGAGGGGAGAAAAATAACGAAGCAATTAAAAATCGCATGTGTGAGTGCGCGCAGCGATTAATTAGATCTGCGTGTCTAACGAGGCATCCCAACGTTAGTGAGAGAGAGAGAGAGAAAAAAATGATTTTTTGCTAGTCGCGGTGGTATAGGTGCGCACGAGGGCTTATCAGGTACGCGAACGCACTCCAAAAAGTATATTTTACGAAAAATCATTCCGTACCATTAACCTCGGGACAAATTTGCGCTCGCGCGCGATACAGCGCAATTTTCCCAACTGCAAGCAGCAGCAGCAGCAGCAGCATCGGTATAGCAGGCCAATTAAGCCCAAGTACACGCAGCGGCTCGTTTCTGCGCGCGTGTAAAATGTAAAATGTACATAGGTGCTCTCTCGAGTTTTGCGCTCGTAGAGATAGAATGGAAAAAAAAGAAGCCGCAGCGGCAAACGAAAAATTATTGTTCGGGAGGCCCGCAGCTGCAGCCGCCGCGATAAGTCTAACGAGCGGGACGCAATTTCGCGCTTTCTTCACTCTTTGAGTGTGCGCGCGACACGAGCACGAGGTTGATGCTCCTCTGCGTCACTGGTATAGTACATGTATGAACGATGCAAGCTCGACTATACGCGATTGCGAGCAGCGAATTCTGCAATATGCACGCAACGATTTTACGTTTTTTTCTTTCTATTTTTTTTTCTCGCGATATCGCGTATATCGATTTGGCCGCTGCAGGAGCTCGCAGCGGCAGCGGCGCGCCGTGAACATTAAAATTTATAGACGAGCAGCGCGTTACGCTCTAAAAATGTTTGATTTTCGGTTTTACGCCGATCGCGAAGAAAGAGAGAGAAAAGCTGCTGCTCGCATTCGCGGCGCCGACACCACCACCCATTATATACACCGTATCCGATCGTCCGCTCTCTCGATACGTATAGTAGTACCTACGGTCCGTTTGTAAGAAAAGAAAGTGAATATTTTGTCGAGTCGCGATCCTTGTGTACGTCGTTCGCGTAGATATGCTAACGCAATATACATCAGGTATACTTATGCAGCGTCATAATTTCTTTCTTTCTTTCTCATGTTTAATAGAGGATCAATAATTTTAGTATTGACTTATAATATAGTTCACGCCGAGAGGCGCCGCATAAACTCATCATTACGAAATCCAATTGAGGTAATACGCCAAGTCCGCGTGTATGTATCATTATTATTACGAACTCTCTAAAGCAAACAAAAGTGTAATATATAATAGCGCGTCACGTCGCGTCCTTCCAAGACGCGAGTAAAAAGGAATGAAAAAAAAAATGTATTATACATCGGCCAGGCAGAGCAGAATTGCATAAAGCTACGCCTCTGCGTTATAAAGTTGCACACGCATCATACAAAAGTATGTGTACGCGTGCATAAAATGTAACGCTCGCGTAACTCGGGCACAGAGAGAGAGAGAGAGAAGCCCGCGCGAGTATATATCTATAGTATGTAGCGAGCAACACCTTGCGCGAATCGAACGGTACTTGGCCCCCACTCCGCGTGCACGCGACGATGGGCTGCACGCACAAAAAAGTACCCGCGGCGCAAGCTGCTGCTGCTGTACGTACTATATAGCTCGCTCAAAAAAGTACCTTGTCTCCTCGCGCTCACTTTCAGTTTGGGAGCTTCTCTTCCTCTCTCTCTCTCTCTCTCTTTCTTTCTGGGCACTTCTTCGTGTATATATACGTATACTCCGCTGCATATTATATGCAGCACGCACATAATGAGTAGGTGCGCACATTATAACGGTAAAGTGCGGCTGTGTGGTAGTGCATGTATATACTGTATATATATATACGGTCGCTTGCGTCACGCGTCGCGGGTATATGTGGCACCTGCTGCTGCTGCTGCAGCTCGACACGACTCAAGCCATGCATCAAAAAGGGCTCGCGCTGCATATATACTGCATGTAGAGAGAAAGAGAAGAAGCGCCACCGAGCAGCGAGTTACACGATACATACCGTACGTCTATACCCGTTTCCGGTCTCTCTCTCTCTCTCTCTCTCTCTTAGCGGCCAACGAAAGTCCTATCTCGGCGGTAGCGGCATTGTTCGCAGTTGGCGATCTATAACTCGCGCCGCGGACGAGGAGGGTTCGCACAGTGAAAGTTTAAAGTGAAAAAATGGAAAAAAATGCAAAAACAAAAAAAAGAAGGATGAGAATCGCTTTTTTTTGTTATTTAGTATACTCGCGTTGAAAACTGGGCTAGAAATTCAATCGACTCCTCTCGGTACGTCTCGATGCCGAGATATATGAGCCCCGCGCCGGCTTGTCATTCGGGAATGATCGGTGTGCTCCGCAATAATATATATAAATCGAAGCACGCAACGTATAGGTATACCGGGCGCGCGACAGAACGAAACCGGAAAATCTTTAATAAACATGATTTTAAAGGCGGCCTGACTGTGCAGCTAGCGCACACATATGTATGATTTTCTATTTATAATTTACACTTGTCTTTCTCTCCTCTGCTGCCGCTGCTGCAATTCATTACTCGCGAGTCTCTCTCTCTCTCTCTCTCCCTGTAGTGTGCAGAGTGCAGTGCGCGAGCAACAACTCTCTAATCCACGCGCGCGCGCCAAGTGAAAAATACAACTTCATGCGTCAAAGCTACGCTTGTGTATATGGCAATCAATAATTACTCCCATTCCTGTGCGCGAGAGAGGAGCCTATTATAAATCAACTATCGGAAGGGGAGAGAAGGCCAAAAAAAAATATTGACAGCCGCGAGTACGAGCTTGGTGCGCATCAATCATATCGCTGCGTGTGTACTATTTGCTCATATATTTATCGATGAATATATATGCGTCTAGCTGCGCGTAGGCAATTTATGAAATATCGTCAATGAATTTATAACGAATATAATCCCCGCGCGCGAGTCGCGATTTTAGAATTGGTAAAAGTTGCTCATTCCCTCTCTTTTTTTGGCGAATAACATCGGCCTCGTTTTCGCTGCCAGCAGATTTCCATCTTTTTTTTTCTCTTATTCATTCTTTCTCTCGTTCAAGCTGCTGCTGCTGCTACTGCCTACCTGCCAAAGTTGCCGGAGGAGTCGGCTTTTCCGAGAAGTTCTTTTTCTCGTCGTTGTCGTCGTCGTCTTCGATGTGTGTGTGTGTGTGTGTGTGCAGCGAGCCACCCGATCGCGTTCTAATTACAAGAGCGAGCCCGACCCTGCAGTGTACATGTCTTTCTTCTTCGTCGTCGACGACGACTTTCTCGACGAGCTGCATGGGCGTTCCTCCTGCTTTTTTTTTACATCGCGATGATGCTGCTCCGCCGTTGCTATATATACACCGCTGTATAATGTATAAAGCTTTGCGCGCGCTGAGCTCGTTATTAAAAAAATAAAATGAAAAAATTTTCGATAAATTTTTCTTTAGCCTTATGCAACGCGCTCGAGCGGCTCGCAACATACTTTTTTTCGCACTTATCGCACACAGCAGAAAACGGCTCACTTGTACACAACACACGACGACGCGAGCACGCGAGTGCGCGCTTTATCACGCTACTTTGAATATTCATGCGTTGTTCTACTTTTTTTTTTCTTTTTTTGTTCTTTCACTCGCTTTTCTGCGCGAATAGTTTTCATTATTTCCCGTTTGACGAGCGATCATCGCCGTCGTTCTTCGCAATTGTCTTTTTCTTTAAAACGATAAACGTCGAGTTCTGCTTTCACTGCTTCGCCCTTTTCTTTTGAATCGCGAAAGGTCCATTTCGAGTCCTTCGGTATATTTATACTGTGTACGCGCTCGCGCACAAGATCTGCGCCCCGATCTACTTTCCAATTTTATAATTCGATCAAACGCGCGTATTTATTTGCTTCGTCTCGGGTCAGCATGATCTTAGATACACACACACGTACATCTATATATTATATGGCTCGCCACTCCTTGTAAAGGAGCTTCATATCTCACTGGGACTTTTTTTTGTGTACCTCAGTGCTCTCTGTCTAGATCTGAAAACCATTTACCGCATTCCGCTGGCTGCGCTGCACTGCCAGCCGATTATTTTTATTTTCGTCTCACGCGTGTACGTGTGCGCGCGCAAATAATTTGAAATACACACGCGCGCGCGTCTCGAAAAAAGCCTTTCTCTCTATTTTGTCCCGTCAGGCCGGCAGTATAGAAGCACGAGCTGTAATGAGACGAAGAAGAAGACCGCAGCCTGTGTGTAATAGTACAAGTGCTAAGTGCCGCGCGCGCGCGCTATCAGTGCACTTACGCGCGGCTAGCTCCTTTTTTTGTCACGGCCAGCTGTTTTTATAGCAGCTATCGCGCGGTGCGATATGTGTATCGCGAGTTTTTTGGTACTTGGTACTGACCTCGTCGTATAGTTTTATAGAAAATGCGGAGCATTCGTCATGATCGCGACAGCGTTTCGATTATCATTTTCGATCGGTATCGTATATAATCCGAAAAATAAGACATCGCGCGCGAACGAAAACCGCAAAAGGCGTGTGTGCTTGAGCGTATAGATCGGTAATTAGTACTGCGGCCGCGAATGATCATCAGTCATCCGGAGAGATGAATTACAAATGAACGAGAGAAATGAGAGAGAAAGACCACGCAGCGCAGGTGCTCGCGCGCATACATACATACGTACATACATACATACGAGATATCACAAACAAATCAATCAGTCTGTCGGCGATCGCTGCGCACACAAAATACACGCGCGATCGATGCAGGTTTGATGTTTAGATGCGTGTCGTATATAGTACTGCGCCGTGCAGTGTGCGTGCGATGTCTGTTGCATCCTCCTCGGGGGCATATGTGTGTACGTGGAATGTGGCACGCGTTACGCACATATCGCGAGGCTGCGCGTGTAATATCTGTCTGCATTGGTGGTCTCTTACTTCTTTCGTCTCTTGCAGCGCGCGCGCGCGTCTTGCTTGTCGTCGTCGTGGTCGTCGTCGTCGTCGTTGAGATAGACAGACACAAGAGAGAGACCTTGTACTGGGTTAGGAGGTGTAACTCTTCTGTAAATCTTTATTATTCGACTCGAAGGAGCAACCAAGAGAGAGACAGAGAGAAAGAGAAAAAAAAGTAAAGCCTTCAGTACGTTACCGGTAAATTTTTAGCATTGCTTTCACATTTACAGTAAAATCAGGTTTACGATCGTCCCGCAGCAGCAGCAGCAGCAAGTGTATGAACACTATATACCCGCACACACACACACGATTAGCGAGCCGCGCGCGAAAATTTTTCACCCGGCGTACACACACATACGCATGAAAAATGTTCGGAAAATTATTGCTAATTCGTTTAATTGATATAAAACTTTCTTCGTCAATGCCAGGACGTATGCTATGCCACGTACGTATACAAAACAAACGCGCAAAATCACACGCGCGCCTGCTTTATATATAAAGTGTGCTATTACCGATTTTCACTACACGATCGGCCGATTTCTCTCTAAAAGCTGAGCACTTCAGTGGTGCCACGGACTTTTTTTTCTGTCCTCGCCGCGCGCACGCACACGATAAACAACACGTATCAATCTCCTAATTCGTCGTCGCCGCGATATCTCGAGCGAGTGAATATTTTTCAAACGCGACTGACGTATCGAGCGTAAACGTGCTCTCGCATCCCAGTCAAGGACGAGGATTTTCAGCGAGCTCTTCATCAACTTTGCACCTACTGCTCTCCTTTATCGACGCTGCGATCGCGCCGAGGAAGATTCGTCTTGGCGTATACCGATCTTTATCGCTCGGCAGCGATCGTCGCCTCGGGGCTACTACGTTTAATTAACGTGTGCAGTGCAGCAGCGCACGATCATGGGGGGGGCAAAAAAGGCGCCCCGATCGCAGCAGCAGACATAATGCCTAATGGCTGTAAAACGCTTGCACACACACACACTCAAGAGAGGCGCAATGAATCTGTGACGCGTAGCATACTTATATACTTTTGCGCGCGCCTCCTATCCTCCTGCGTTGCGTTGAGAGCTGCTGCCGTTGTCGTCGAGGCTCTTTTTATTTTCTCTCTCAAAATAACTCTCGCGCGTACTTACTTTCGCGAATGATAATAAACGCTTTTTTAATTGATACGATATGGGAACTTCCACGGGCTTGTATCAAAATTTTTAGAGTTTTACAATTATAATAAAATATACGATTTACAGCGACGATCGGAGCGACGGGGCCTAACGGATCGGTACACTTTTTTTTCGCGAGAGATTTTTGGAGAGAAAATATAAAAGAAAATAAAGAGCTGTGAAAAAAAAGAAGAAATGAAATGAAAAAACGACGCGTGACTGATTTTTCGTTCGTTCAATATGATCGTCATAGGATAGAAATTTTGCGCGCGCTTAGCGAGTTAACGGTTGTAAATAGGCAATTTGGAATACGTTATGGATCGTGTCCCGTTGAATTGTCGTAGCGCCTCGTGTGTATGTGTCACCTATGTGTATATGTGTACACACATGTGTTATAAGAGATTTGCGCAAAGTGACAAACGAGTTTATGTACAAACCGCGTGCGCGAGCGCGCGACCGTGTGTGCACCTTTCATTCACGCGCGACGACGATGGGCGCGAAGCGCGTCACATTGTGTATACTAGCTGCATATAGCACATCTCGCCGGTACAAAAGACTCGGAACTGCAGCACGCGGCCCAGAGCTTAAGCGAAATAGCACAGATTCTTTCGTAGTAAAGATGCTGCGCGCGCGCGAGCAAAATATAAACACACACACACACCGTGTGCGGCTAAAGTAGTACCCGTACGTAGTGGTGCGCCTTCAAAGTTGTGTGGTGCTGTTCCGTGCTTGTGTGCTCGCCATAGTCGAAAGTGTTCGACTCCTGCGAGGCAGCATTTGGGTCTCGAGAGCACATGTATACACAGAGGATATAATGTTTTCGGGGCCGCGCACGAGCGCTTTCACCGCCGCGCGCGCGCGGTACAGGCTTAGGAGCTGCGAGGATAATGCACACACATACACTGCATACATACACTATGCGAGATGTGCGATCTGCTATGCGCGCGAGCATACAGAGGTCTGCTGTGTTCAGCGCCTGCAGCGGCTATTTCGACCTTGTCCGCTTGTGTGAGTGTGTGTGTGTGTGTGTGCATAATGCAAAATATACGAATTAAAAGTGACAAACTCCGCGAGAGACCGGCGACGGCCTGGATTTTTCCTTCGCTCATATATACTTGGACTTTATATTATGCTTCGTATGTGATGAAAGCTTTCTTTGAAAACCGCAGAAATTGTATGTGCGACTCGCTTTATTTCTTTCGCTATCTCTCTTTCTCTCTCTCTCTCTCGACACGTGCCTTTTGAAATTTTTTGAAAGTTTAGTATCGCGCACACACATTATCGACGGTAGCGCAAATATAATATCGAATTACTTCCAATCAATAAAATTCCTAATGATACACGGACGATTGATTTCTGTAGCGTGTATAACATGAAAGATCGGGTACGCAAGCGGCGATTTCTCGATTCCTCGGATTTTTCGTCTCGATACATAAAAGTCTCTCTCTCTCTCTCTCGAATAGATGTGCAATTATTGAATTACACATGTTGTTATTAGCGAAATACGTCTGTGAGCCACTTTTTCTGGCGCGCAAATCATATACACGGTGTAAATAGGCTTTTAATCGGGAGAAACATTTCGCGCTGCCGCCGTATATACAATCATTTATATGGTATACGAGGGCCGGGGCTAGTGTAAGCGTTCGATAAATTCAACGTTATCGGGTTGTGTAGTTGGGGATTTTCCTTCCACGAGACGCGCGCAAGTGCAGCGCGTGTAATTGAAAGCTAATAATCGCCGATCGTGTATGCGTATACCTGCTACTGCACACATGTGATTATGTTGATGCCTCGTTCGCGTCCATCGCGAAAATAGTTGCTAAAGTGCACAAAATGGAAATTTCATGCGCGCGCGCGGCAATTTGAATATATCTAGTCTCGGCGTGACGCGCGCGCAAGGAGAGTGCATAATATATAAAATCGCGATCGCGCGCGAGCGAGATCGTTTTTTCGCCGAGGCGAGAAAGTATATTATACGACATTCTCGAAATATCCCAAATGTCGCATTAGTTTCAGTATGGTTAGTACTTCCTCGCCGCACGCGCGATTAATTGACGATTAATCAATGACAGAATTGCTGCTGCTGAGAAAAAGAGATCCCGCGTGGCCATTACCGTTACACTTTCTGCGAGGATTCGGCATATGCAAAAGGCTGAAAAAAGCAACAACAACGAAAAAAAAGGGTAAATATACAGCGAAAGAAAAGTAGGAAAAAAGTGCACAGTGTGCGCGCACGTTCGACCAACTTTTCGTCTCTCTCTCTCTCTGCCTATGTATATAATGCGCTCGTATACTCGCGCGCTATCTCTAACGGAAGGTACACGAGAGCGAGTGAGCGCAACTCGGAAAGCGAAAGCGCGTCCTTCGCGCCCTCTTATCGTCCTTTTCCTACACTCTCGAGCGCGAGCTATAATACAGCCCAACGACGACGGCTACGACATTTTCGCTTTCGCCTTATCTTTTTCGCGATGTGTATTAGAAAAAAAATGTTTTCGTGCGCACGACGTGCGGGTATATACGCATGTCTGTGTGTGTGTCTCTCTATATGTAGAAGAGAAAATCTGGGTCGGTATGCGCACGAGCGCTTCGTGCGTCGTTATGCAAAATCGCTTCCACGATCGTTTGGTGCGCGACTGCCTCTCCGTGTGCTTTTAACGCAGCAATAATAGGAAAAAAAAGAAGAAGATTATCAACGACGATGATGATGCGCGAGCCTATATGTGCGTAGGTTGAGAAATAGAGAGACAGAGAGAGAGAAAAACAAAATGGAAAATGGAAATCGCCGCGCGCGATTCCGCTTTGGGAGCCTAGATTTTTGCTCGCTTGTCGCGACCGGTATGCTACGCGCGCACTTTTATACCTTATATTTGTCAGACTGCAGCGGCGATAAGCCGCGCGTGTGGGCCGTTGACATTATAATATAGCTCGCTCGCTCGCTCGAGACTATATTATACGTGTGCCCACTTAACATTCGTTCAAAGTTTTTCGCGTTAGTTTTGTTGTTTCTGTTGCATCGGCGACGACGACGACGACAATTGCAAAACTCGCAAAGAGAGTCTCTTTGCACAAGAAAGAGAGAAAGTTTGTTCGGTACGAGTGTATATAAGAGCTTGGCGCGCACGGGCTTGAAAAAAGTACCGTTTTATACCCACGAAATGATCGTTATTGCTTTATTTTTCAACGTCAATTATATTGGATCTCATTTTCGAGGTGCAATCGCCGAGGAGAGGATTTATTTTTGTTTTTACTTTTTTTTGGGCATTCAGGAAAATGGGTAGTACCGCGCTTGCGATCGTTGAAAAATTCCTTCCGATTCCGAAACTTTTTCCTCCTTCTCCTCGTCCTCTTCTTTTTTGTCACTTCGAGCCTGTGTGCAAGTCATTAAAATTGTCCTTAACCATGATGCGTGTATTATATTATACAGCAACGAAAAACCACGCGAACCGCAGAGCTTACAAAAATTAACCTCTCTCTTTCTCTCGTTCTTCCTCTCTCTCATTCGAGCGCGCGAGTATATAAGTTATTTTTCGCGCGCAAAAAAAGTAAAATAACACAAAAGAACACGAGAAAGAGGGAAAAAGATCGGAGAAAGGAAAAAGGAGTGCAGTATGCATGTGTGCCTCGATGATAATTCGCGCTCGGTGCACGATGCACACTGTATGTGTACTGCAAAATACGGCGCCCGCGTTTATGATAACTTTCGTTTGCGGCGATCTTTAATGCACACGCAGGTGAAGAGAGAGAGGAATTTTGATCGGTGCAGGGCGCGTTCGCAGGAGGAGAAAGGGGCTGTGGCTCCTTCCTTCTCATCAACAAATAATTTCGCCACAATCTTTCTCTCTCTCTCTTTCTTGCTTCTTACCGTATATACTTTCGTCCGAGGAAATGTCAAAACGTGGGAATGTCAAAGGACAATTTGACCGGAGCTTCCATCCATCGCATTCATATCATTTTGCTCCAAAATATCATCCATCTAATAAAATTTGTTAAAAAGCACTGTAAAATCGGCAGTGCATCAGCGGCACTCGTCAGTTGCATCACCTGCACAGGCGGCGCGCACCGAAAAATCCGCACATTATCGGCTATACGCGTCGTGTTTCGCAGTGCGCTCGGGTAAAGTACGCGAAGAATTCCACTTTCTTGCCTCGCTCGCGAAGGCGCTTTTGACGAGATGGAATGTTTTTCTCTCTTCCTTCCTTTTTCCACGCGAGAGCTCCACTGCGCCGCGTATGTGTGTATATAATATGTATTCATTCACGTGTAGCAGAGGCACAGGCACTTAAGGATATGTGTATATATGTGTGTACTTACTTACATAGTAGGGATGTATGGTAGTGGGGCAGAGAGCACATACGCGCGGCGCGATATATACGTGTGGTGGCGGCAGCGGCAGAAACTTTAGCGGAGAGCCGTGTACGTATATACGTACAGGTAGAGAGTAGGTCAGTGGGCCAGATACGTATATACGCGAAGGGGCCTACTCCATACTCACACACACACATACAGCATATAGCTCGCACTCGTCGGCGAGTAATTCGATTCAGTCAGTCTTCCTTGCGGCCGCCACGAGGAGGTGTGTGTGGTTGTTGTTCTTCTTCTTCTTACCCGAAAGAGAGGAGCCCCGAGTAGTATAGTGCCGATAGTGTAAACGCGAGTGTGAATAGTATATAGACGTTTATCGTATGCCGCTGCTCTTCTGTATGAGTTGATTTTTGACTGCTGCGACGAGATCGTTATTCATACATTTTGTACATATTATTCGGCGGACCGATGAAGTTGCCGATTTCTTGAGTCAATTCGTCGTCGTCGCCCGAGAGTTCTTCCATCAGTGCTTTTTCCTTCTCTTCTCTCTCTCTCTCTCTTCTTCTTTCTCTTCCTCTTCTACCTCTTCTTCTTTTCCTATTCTGTGCTCTACGAGTGACCGAAGCTGGAGTCGTCTCGCAGTGATAATCAAAAATGTAAGAGAGTGCCCCAGAGCTTGCAACGCTCGCGATTTTATATAGAATAGTTTTGTGACATTTGAAGTGCTTACTTTTACACAACTCAGTGATTCGGTGAATCGTGCTTGAAAATCAGTGCTTGAAGCTTCTTGAAAAAACGTAATGCCTAATTCTAAGAATTAGAGGCTTCTGTATAATTATTTGGCTATATAAATGCAGCGAGCTTGTGAGCCACATTTGCAGTTAGAAATTATCGACTTTGCGCGATAATTATTACGAATTTATTATAATTGAAAGCGAGAGAGCACACGTTGATTTCGCGATAACATTTGAATTTTTTAAAAATTTCAAAATCGAGACCAAAATTTTTAATTTTTTTTTCTTTCTGTTAATTTTCAGAGGGCACGAGAGATTCAATCAAGATGGAAAAGACGCGAAGGAGTTTACGACTCGTGCTGTCGATTTTGCTATCGATACTGCTGGCAGTGAGTACATCAAATTGTTATCCAAAAAAAAAAACCAAATTTCTCCGACCGATCGTTTCTTGTGTGCCGTGCATTACCAAGTGATTCTTAGTGAAGTTTAAACAGTGCTTAATAAAAAAAAGAGTAAACACATGCGTTTATACACACACAGACACAGATATAGACACACAAACGCGTAATCTGCTTAACAACAGAGCCGCAAACTATTAAGTGAAAATTAGTATCATCTCGTTGCGTGTAGAGAAACGGTAAAAAGAAGAAGTGCCTCGCGCAAAACGCGCGTTAATTGCAAAGCTAATTTCGCACGTTATCAGCATCGCGCGCGCGCTCACCGGCCAATTATAAGCGAGAAGAAAAAAAAACACAGATAAAGTCTCGCGTCGTCAAATTTCTCTCTTTACCTCGGGTTGTAAAATCAATCGTCTTTCAAATTATTCACTAGACTAAATCGTAAATCATCGTGACGAATAAGACATATATTTTGCTGCGCTGCGCTGCGAGTAGTAACATCATGTGTGTGCGCGCGCGGGTGAGACGCTTCGTTGCTTCCGTTGGCACGATTTTTACGGAAGCGCGACGACGACGACGAAGACAAAGTGAACAAAAATGTCGAGGAGCGAGGAAAAAATTCCGGGTTAGAATCGATTTTTTATTCAACTCGCTCGTATACGCACGCGAGTGCGTTAGTTTTTCCGAGAACGAAGGTGGTAATGCTGCTAATCGCGCCGATTACACGAGAGATAACGCGTTGGATTTCTGAAAAATCCAAAGTTGCAACACACACAGCTCAGACACATGCAGACACACACACTCACGTAGCTCCATTTACAAATTTCCATATAATAAGATGAAAGGAAAATATAGGTCGATAACGAATTGTGCGCGCATTATAATACATGTGCTGCTGCTGGCTCGTCGCGCAGTCCGCCGCCGCCGTCGACGCCGCCGTCGGCTTAGATACGCACTCGCACGGTGTGTAATTTCCATTTTATCGTCGCTGTAATATAGCGTGTGTACCAATTTTCGACTGCTGCTGCCTCGCGAACTACCAAACTCGAACGAAACATCAGAGAGAGAGAGAGAGAGAGAGAGGCACTGCTGCGAGTTAAAGCTCGGCGATCGCCAAGCCGTTCATTTTTCGCTTCGAGCGCAGCTCTTCCGAGAGTTTTATTATTTTTTTTTTCTCCAAAGAAATCCGCGCGAGTAAGCGAGCGACAGGTGCGCCAGGCAATATTCTTCATTATACGCGAGCGATCGAAAATGTGTGTCTGTGCGAGTGTGTGCATAAAAAACGGTACCTTGCTTTTCGCCATTTGTCACACTAATTAGCCGCGCGTATCCTCGATATTGCGCGTCTCTCTTACTTTGCGACCGCGAGACCGGCTTACATTATAGTCTTACGCGCGCACAGGTTATAGCTGTTAAAGTGTTATTATCGTCGTCGCCGAAATTTGAACACGAGTGAGACACGAAAATCCATTTGGACGACGATGTATATATTTGCCCAAAGAAAGTGAACGGATGTAGAGCCGTGGCGCATTTGCACACTGACCTTTATGCACACACAGCAGAGCCGCATGAAAGTGAGCCCTTCACTTCCTCCTATATATAATATCGGCTAGCTATATGAGCGACCGCATCTCACGTGTAGGTCGTCGTCGTCGTCGTCGTGCCCGAGAGATTAGTCGATCTATGGGAATATCTGCAAGTGTAATAAATCGTACGACTAGATTTGCTTTTGGATTCGAGATTCGTGTCTAGGAATTAATCGACTGAGATTAGTTTTACCAAACATACCGATCGCGTATTGTATTAGACACACATAGGGATTCGGCGAAGACAAAAGCAACAGTTTTTTATCGATTTCGTAACTACATAATAATGCGCGGATTAAAAGTACGAAACTTTCTCCGTTTCTATCGCGTTGTTGTGTTAGTATACCAATCAACGCCTGTGTCGAGACTGTTTTTATGTCTCTCGAAGTTAGTATACGCATCGAATTTTCCTCGCACGCATACACTAATAATAATAAACGCGTTTAGAAGCTCGAGCGCGACGCATCTCTTAGCAAAAGTCACATACACGCATACACACGCACACATATGGGCAAGGACGTACTATACATTTACCCCGCTCCAAAGCATACACGTACACATATTCGCGCGCTACAGGTTGATTCGCGAATAGTAGGTCAAAACGTACGTACACATACACACACACACACACATACACACCGGACGCGGCCCCTTTCGCGCGTTGAAGCAGAAGCAGAAGCAATCGGACTGCTTTTTCTTTTCTCTCTCTATCTCTTTCTTTCGCTCGCTTAGGCTTCGCGCGGCGTAAGCTTTCTTTCTTGGGAAGAGAGCCTTCGCGCGCACATGCGTTCGTTTGCGCTGTATAGCTGGGGCTTGTATAGCAGCATGTGTATTATATATGTATATACAACTCGCGCGCCTTGCTTGTACTGCTCTCGTTTCTCTCTTACTCTCTGCGCGCGCGCGGATAAATCGGCTAAAAAGGATAGATGCCATGTGGATAAAACAACGCGTGCGACTTTTTCGCCTGTGCTCTCTGTAGCATTATTTTCTCTAAACTCCGTGAACGAGAGCAATTGATTTTGCGGCAGTGCCGGCAGGTGTTAATGCTCCCTTTTTTTTCGGGGGGCGAATCACTGCGAAAAATCGGCACGATCGACCGATCGATCGATCGCTCGACTCGTGTGCAGAGCGAAGGGGGCTAATTCGATCGAGTGAAGAAAAAAAAACGAAGCGATGAATTTCTTTCCTGATTCAAGGCCACGAATTTCGAAAATCGATTATCTCTCGATTGCTGTATACGTGTGTGTATCCTTTCTTTTTCCCCGGGAGGAATTTTCTGTGTCCAAAAATTCGCAAATTATGACGAACGTACGCGCGAGCTCTCGATTTATATTAAGAACGATCGTTAGGAGTGATTAATGCGGAAGTCGCGTCGGCATGCGTGATTCGTGCCTTCAGGAAGGAGCAGCTCCATCCGAGCTTTCACTCGAATTCCTCGATCGTTTCGATTTTTTTTTTTTAAATGCCTCAGCTCTGCACAGGTGAAATATTTTCAATTTTACAGCATTCGCGCCGTCTAAAGAAATAATATCGATTCCGCGAGCAAAGCTAAAGTTATGGCAGCAAAGCGTGTACAAACGGATGCGGTAATAACGTCGCGTCTGCGGTAGACACGAACGGCGCACAGACCTAGTAATCAAGTCATCGACTCGATGAAAAAGCCAGTCAACTATGATTTTCTTTTATCATCGAGAGAGAGAGAGACAGAGACATAAAAAGCTCCCGTAACGAAGTACCTGACTCTTTATAATCTCATTGCGGAACACCGCAGAATCATTTATCTCGTTTTTCTCTCTCTCTCTCTCTCTCTCTCTCTTTGCTTCGTTACGGCTACTTGACTTTCTGCCTCATGGAAGCAGCAGCGGCAAAAAAAACGAAAGTGTCCTTATCTCGACTAACAATATAAACGTAGAAATGCAACGTTGACGATTGTTTACGATTCTCGGTGGTTACAGACGTAAATTAAGCGAAACCGATACGTAAATTTGCGGGATCAATGACCACGAATCGTCTCTCTGCTACACACATACATTAGTCGCAGAGCTGGGAGAGAAAAAAAGAAAGATAATTGGAAACAAAAGAGAACGAACGAGAAACAATGAATTGTATTCCGAGTGCGATTACGAGTCGCGCGCACGCAATAAACAATCAAATAATACTAGCTCCGCATTATATTATCATATACGCTACACATACGATTATGCAAACGGCCGATTCAATCGAGCTCCGATCGCACAACACGTGCTGTTGCTGCTGCTGCTGCTGCTGCTCCGGAGTGCAAAGTGTATCGCGCGTACATATGTATAAAATGTGTACATATATTTAATACCATAGGGAAGGAAAAAATTTAGCCTGATTCTCACGTGTCTTCTCTAATTAGCAAGAAAGAGAGAAGAAGGCGCAGAGAGCGAGAGAAGAAAAATCGAGGCGAACGAACGGCTGCTCTACTTTTTCTTTCTCTCTCTCGCTCGTGCTCTCTTCTCTCTCTCTCGCGCGCGCGAGGAGAGGCGCGGTGACATCGTTGCATGTGCACATACTTACGCACACTCGCATGCGTGTGCGTATACCCATACACAGTCCCGGCGATGCAAGTTTTCTCCGCGGATTGCGAGCGACGAGGATTGACGAGATACGTATACATGCGCGCAGCCGCGCCGAAAGGAGAATATCCCTCGAGGGAAGGTGGAGAGAGAGTCGAGTCGATCGGGGGCTCGAACGCGTTTCTCGATCCCAAAGAGAAAAGGAGATGAAAATTATGTCCGACTAGGTGTTGCTACTCGGGTAGAGCAGAATCATGTGTATGTATGTATGCGATACGTATGTACGACTAGTACTCGTCACTCCAGAGAGAGAGAGAGAGAGAGAGAGAGAGAGATGATAATGACGCGGCGATGAGTTCGATGCACTTCCGCCTCGAAAGTCGCTGCAGCTTACACACGCGCGACCATATCCATGTCTCTTGCGCGCGCGAGAGAGTTTCATTTGTTTCGTTTGCGCGCGCGCGCGAGAAAGAGAAAAGCTGCGAGTCGCGGCGCGTAATGGGAATTCGCGTATGTGATATGTCTCGCGTGCATTCAATTTCTGCGCGACATTTTCACCGGAACTCGCGCGGGCATTGTGAGCCGTCGTCGTCAGCTCTACATATAATATAATAATGCGCCAGTTTCACCGTGAATATGCGAGCTGCACACAACCGTGCGCTAATAGCCGCCCGCCGTCGTAATGCCCTTGCCAAGGTCTCGGAGTCGTTTACGCGTTTTTTTTTGTCTTCTTTACATACTTGCACGCATCGTCGGGGGCCCGTTACTCGCACGCGGCGCACGAGCAGTTTCTTCTTTTTTTCGCTGATCTCTCTCTCTCTCTCTCTCTCTGTCCTGACTATAAATATTATATAGTTCATCTGGGATTCCCGCCGAATTTATTGGATCGCAGCACGCGATTTATGAACAGGTCACGATCGATGATATTGAAATTTTGAGCTAGTAGCCGGGCCATCTCCTTTATGATCCTTTGTTCTCTGATATACTCTCAAGCCTTCTATTTTTCGGCTCCAGATAAGCGTTATAATGCGCTAAATTACCTCGTGGGCAATCCCGTGTTTTTTTTCCTTACGGACGCGAACCCGGCGCGCACGTGCTAACCCAGAAAAGAAGCATTCACGTATCGTATATGTATGTACGTATAAACGGCTTAAAGGCCAGAGGCAATCCTTATTTATATATTATTATTATTATTATTATTATATACATAAAAAGATAAACAGTCTCGTAAATTGAGCCTCGATGAGCGTCTACATAGCAGTATAGAATATCTCGCGCTCGCCCTTTTATACCCACTACCACTACTACTACATTACGCGTGCTAATTTGCAAACATTTTCTCGATTTACGTTAACTCATTTGTGTGTACACGAGCGTAATAGCTACTACTACTACTATTACTGCTACTTTTTATCCTGATTAGCCTAGCCTACACGCCGCATAAAGGAGAAAACGCTTGCTTTTCATTTCGATTATTAATATTAAAGAAAAATAAAAAAAATACCAATGCCCGTATAATGTTATACGCGAAATTCGAGGAGCGTTTCCTCTACTATAATACTCGGCGCGCGCAAGATATTTATGACCCACCGTATAACTTACTCCTTATAAAGTCGAGAAACAAGTGCATACATTTGCACGCCGATTCGCCTCTCACTCGTGTGCTTCGCTGCTGCTACACATACGTATAATATGCAAAGTGCAAACGATTACCCACGTTCGCGTATTGTCTGCTGTGCAGCACATGTGCGGATACAAAATTATATTGCACCGCGAGCGAGAGAGCCTATATGTGCGCGCGTGTGTGGTGCAGTACATTAATCGCGAGCCAAATGTTCGTATGTATGTGTATGTGTGTGTGTATGGGTATTAGTGCGGTATACATCGGGACAAGTGAAGAAATCACTTTGCAAGATCTCGAATCACGACTGCGCCGGTATACAATGCGACGCGGCGGCTTCTTTTCTTTTGTTATTCGTTTTCTCTTTCAAGCGACGGCGTCGGCGGTGGTGCATCTCTCGTATGGCACGCGGTTATAAGTCTGTTTCGGGGTCAGTGTGTAACGTATATAGCTGTTTTCATTCATTATATAGACACACACATAGCCGCGTTTGACGCGATAATGAACAATAGCTTCGTACCTTGGCTCGATTATTAATTCAACCTGTTTTTTTTTTCGCTTATAGAATGTACATGGAGAAGCACCTCTGGACAGCAGTGCGCTCCCGTTGGAGCATAGATCGGTGTACGGGCCCCCGGCGCAGTATGGAGCGCCGGCCCTGCCGCACGGCGGCGCCGAGGAGAACTGGCCCCTCGCCACGTCGGACACGCCTCAGATCAAGCACCTGCAGGTCCAGTGCGAGAAGACCCACATGCGAGTCAACATCGAGTTCGACCGGCCCTTCTACGGCATGATCTTCAGCAAAGGCTTCTACTCGGATCCTCACTGCGTCCATCTCAAACCCGGCACGGGCCACCTCAGCGCCACCTTCGAGATCTTCCTCAACTCCTGCGGCATGAGCTCGTCGGCCAATCACAACGTCGCCCCCTACGGCTCGCCCACGCCGTCGGGCAGCTACGTCGAGAACACCATCATCATCCAGTACGATCCCTACGTGCAGGAGGTCTGGGATCAGGCGAGAAAGCTGCGCTGCACCTGGTACGACTTCTACGAGAAGGCCGTGACCTTCAGGCCGTTCCAAGTCGACATGCTCCACGCCGTGACGGCCAACTTCCTGGGCGACAATCTGCAGTGCTGGATGCAGATTCAGGTGGGCAAGGGCCCGTGGGCCTCCGAGGTCTCCGGTATCGTCAAGATCGGCCAGACCATGACGATGGTGCTGGCCATCAAGGACGACGAGAACAAATTCGACATGCTGGTGAGGAACTGCGTGGCTCACGACGGAAAGAGAGCACCAATTCAACTGGTTGATCAGTACGGCTGCGTCGTTAGACCCAAAATCATGTCTAGGTAAGTTTCCTAATTTATCAACTTGTACAACAACTATGAATATTATTTCTTACGATTCGTTCTCGACCTCGACTCAACAGATTCCAAAAGATCAAGAACTTTGGACCGTCGGCCTCCGTGGTGAGCTTCGCCTACTTCCAGGCCTTCAAATTCCCCGACAGCATGAACGTGCACTTCCAGTGCGTCATCCAGGTCTGCCGATACAACTGCCCCGAGCCCAAGTGCGCCGGTCATCCCGGTCTCGAGGGCTACTCGTCGAACAACAACATCGCCTCGGAGTACGGAGCTCCGGTTCATCAAGGAATCTCGTCCGAGTACGGAGCACCACCGATACCCGAGTACGGAATTCCACCGGCATACGCTGATCCTCGCCATCCTAGCGGTCCTACTGGCGCCTACAGGTAAGAGAGATCGCATTTTGAAAACAGTTGAAAATTGTTTAAAATAAACATCTGAATTTCCACGTTGAGATTTGGCAACTTTCCATCCTCTTTCCAATGCAGCTATTTATTCTAAATACAAAAATCATCATCGTTTTATTACCTTTATTATAGTGAGCCAAGTCCCGACGTAGTGCCAGCCCCGCAAGCTCAAGTCTCCTCGTCGTCGCCGAGCTCGACGTCGTCGAACAACAACCAGAACAACAACGACAACACGGCCAGTAGCTCGGCACCTCAGAGCGCCGCTCAAACTGCCCAGCAGCAACAGCAAGACGTTCATTTGCCACCCCCACCACTACCCGGACACCCAGCCACGACTTATCAGACCGTGAAGAGGAAAGGAACGGTGGGCAGCGATGAACTCGAGGGTAACCTCGCCACACTCGGCGGCAGGCCGAGGTCAGTCGAAGGTCTCTCCGCTGAATTGCGAGGAGTCAGGAGGAGGAGAAACGTCATCGAGATCAACAAGGATCAAATTGAGGTTAGTACATAAACATTTCATGAAAATATTTGATGAGAACAGTTGTGAAAATTTTCTTTCGTTTATCTAGGATACCTTCCACACGATAACGCTAGTAGCCACCCCCACCAATCACGTGTACAAACGCGCCGCCCAAGAGATGACGGACGTCAACACCTCGCGCATCATCCAGGTGGTGGCGCCGGGCGACGTGAATTTCGCCCTCGGCACCCAGGGCGGCGCCGACAACGACACGACGACGGTCGTGATCCAGGACGCCGCGACGAACACCGACCCGGAGACGATCTGCATGTCTCTCCCCGGGTTCGTCGGTGGCCTCGTGATGCTGCTGCTGGTGATCGTCGTCGCCTCGCTCGTGGCGGCCTTCCTGTACGTGCGCGTGCGCCAGGTCGATCGCAAGACCGCCGGTTTCGCCAATATGGGCTTCGCCCATCCGGCCTACATGGCGGAGAATCATCCCGAGCTCGTCAAAGTCAAATGAGAGAGAGAATTATAATATGAAACAGAAAAAAAAAACGTTCGAATTTTTTAACTCAACTTGTTATTTACATTCTTAGTAGTGGAGAGGGAGAAAGGCGAAAAATAAGAAGAAGAGAGTGCAGAAAGCGTAGTGCGACGCACGCTTATGCATTATATACATATTATATATAATATACATAGGGACTGTCGTTAAGAATTAACTCGCGTCCTCTCTCCGAGCGTCCAAAGGTGGCCAAAAAGAAAAGCGGAGCGACCACCGCACGTGCGAATTAGCTACACACACACGGTGGCCTCTCAAAGCAACTAAGTATATATAATACACACTCGACATAAATATATATACACGCAGTCATCGTCGTTTACTTTACTCCGATATAAACAGAAGACACACGCAAATCTCCACACACCAAAGTATACACGCATCCCTCAGCTGTAAAGCAAACGACGACGACTACGAGGATGCTTCGTAATACATATTAGAATCTATATTATAATAAAAAAGACACACATATACATACAAAAAAAAAATTATTATACATAAAGGTAAAGACTGAGACATCGTTCGGATGTTGAGCGTTGATGGCGCATTGACGGGAGACAAAGTCTTGATGATAATTCGAAAGTGAGCCGACAGTGGCAATGTCACGTGTAAATATAGACCGCTGACGCGCGCCAAACTCCGTGCATTGTTATTTTTTTAATTCATGTAAAAGGCAACAATCGAAAGAGCGAGGAAACGTGATGCGAGTTATGTTTATAATGTACGCGCGGTTTTTGCGGAAAGAATGCATCATTATTATTATTATTATTATATTATACGTTTAGAGAGCCCTCGGGTTCGAGAAGTAGTCGCCCGATAAAGGTATCATGTAAATATTTCTCTTTTTCTCCGGTTATCTGTAAGCGGGGGAGTAACTACTTCTTCACTGTGACTACTTCTCGAACTGCATATATAATTTTCATAAATTTTATCATGCAACTCTGTACGCGACAAGTTTGTTTCGTTGGTATTTGTTTTTTTAATTTGATTTTTTTATTGTTTTTATGAAAATCAAAGTAGTTGTTCGTCGACCAGTGTGACACTACGAATATCCATATGAGATGAATATTATCCGTAAATATTTGATAAAAAAAAAACTATCGTGAAGCAGTGTTCGAAATTTCTTGTACATCGAGTACTTATTATAATCAAACATCATTATAATTGTTTTTAGGCGTATGTACTAAAGCGCAATTGCGGTAAGCGTAGACTGCGATAGCGTGAGTGAAATTAGAATTTGTTGTTCAGGGGCAAAAAATTTACGAGCGATCCGTCTACGATTACTAAAGTTCGTGTATTATTATTATTATTATTATTACTTTATTATCATAATTATCAATGATTTATCGTTACATTTGTTTGTAATCATATTATTATGCTATAGATGAGCATTTCGATAATTGTGCTTTGCATGCGATCAATTAACTCATGTCCCCTCTCCTCTTGAATCATCACGTCATTTTTTCCATTTGTCGTCTTGCATCTGCCATCGATTGTCGCTTGATGCGACGTTTTCATAGTCTCATCTCTTATAGTTGTAATTATTATTTTTTTCCATGTTGAAATTCTAAAGAAACAACAACAAAAAAATAATTCTAACAAGTATGAAACTTTGAATCCTTTACCTTCCTTCATGTTAATCATAATCATCATCCTCATCGTCATTCATTCCCTTCATCATCTTCATCATCGACCCTCTTAGCATCATTCTCCCCCCATCTCATGTTCCTATCGTTTAATTCATCTTCAAAGACACGTACTCCAAATACAAGCAAAATAATATCTATACAATTACGATATTACATTTTACCACGATCGCTCAAGTTGCCCTTCTGTCATTCATTATTAATATTGTACTACTATCATGTATTGTTTGTTCGTGGTATTCTGGCGAATGCGTGTCTGCGTACAGCAAACCCCCCATAAGATACTGTATTGATCAAAATATTGTAAGAATTTATTCGTAATTATAGGAATTATACATAACTTTTTATTTACATGTGGTACTTTTATTCTCGAAATTCGATCTATCTGCCTCAGAATTTACTTTCCTTAATATTCCCAATATCCTTTTTTTTTGAAGATATATATTAAATCATATCATTGCCAATGAAAAATGTCAAAAATAACCAAGTGGTCCTGAGAGGGACAAAGAAAAACAGTGATTTAAAAGCCTGAACTGGGCGGATGCAAGGCATTGTGAATTATTACCACGTGAATAATACACACTGGAAATGTTATCCAAGAGGGTTCATAAACTTCTTGTAAAAGAGCTATCTAACTGAGGGGTGTGAGAAAAGTGAGCAGAACACGAGTGAGTGGATGAATAATAAATCATTGAAACGAGTCCCTTTTTATATAATGCACAAAGTACACAAAAGCTACGCTACTTAATTTTTCGTGCTTTGTTAACACTTCACATCATAAAAGATTTTCTAATCAAGGGATGAATATTTAGAATTTTTCCAATAAATAAATCGTGAATATAAAAATGTTTATCATTAGACATAAGATACATAAAGCGGTTTTTCCAATGATTCAATAACTTATTTTTGCTTCGTGTACAGCGGTAAGTTCGAACGATTCATTTTCTTATAATATGCTTTTTTCGAGGTCGTTTCAAAGGCACAACATCATAAACAAATAAAAACCTAACTTTAACTTCATTTTAGCTTTAAATTTCAAAAATATAATTAGTTTATGCGTAATAATATGCTAATACACGTGCTTACAATTTGAGCGTTATAATAAGTTTTATTTATTTTTTTTTATAATGAATTTTATTTTTTTATTTAAGAATTCTGTGTAAACTATAAGGTCATGGAAAAAAACAAACTCTTATCACCTTTATATTCAAATGAAATTTTTTATTGTTTCTAATGTTTGAAAACCTTTTTATTTTATTAAAAACTATTACAAACATAATTTTTTCAGAATTCATTCTTAAAACTTCTACTGCATAGTAAATAAATATCAATGTTGTACTTTTTTTCTATTTGTAAAGTAATTTAGTAGAAAGATAACTTTATCACGCATACTTTCTTCAATCATAAACATGAATTCTCAAGTCGATAATCATGTAAATCACGATTGGTATAAGCAAATACTTGATCAGTTTCCTTTTCAAGTAATAGTATTAAAAGTTAGTTTTTTATGGCCATGTCAACGTAAATATATTCAAATCATGGGACAATTATTCATTTATCTTTGTTTTTCTGTTGTATTTATTGGGATAGTACGTACCGTTGAAGTAATGAGAGAAATTTTCTCATTGAACTACTTTTTAATGCTAAATTTTTTTAGTTATTGAAGATGTTTGAAGGAGTCAAGAAAACAGGTGCCGACAGTAGAATGCTGGAGGGTTTATGTCAAGCTATCATAATTTTTCTTATAATATTTAGCTATGGTTATTCAGTTTTAATTTACGATAAGGTTTATACCACTTTTTAATGTATTGTCCAATATCATATGAACATAATAATTCTCAGAAACTGCATAATATTTAGATGATGATGTGTTTGACTATGATGGACAGAATATTTCAAGACAACGATACTTCAGGTCAAAAAGTTATTTCGCGATCAGTTATAAAATTCATGAATCTAAACTCTATTTTTACAAGTCTGTAATTCTACTTGCTAAAAACCGCTCTAAATAATTATATAACTGATAAAATATTTTTATAGTTACGTTCGTTTACATGTGTGTGAACGGCAGTGCTGCTTCAGTGGTTATTCCAGAGTTACTGACATGGGCATTGCCTGGAAACCAAACATTTAAAAAATCATTGCCTATTTATTGGGATTTTTTAATGGATCAAGACAAGTATTTCTATCAGATTTTTGCAATTCAATTTATCCTTCTTATCGTCTTTAGTTTCATAATTGCATCGTTGAATAATTACCAATTTGCATGTATAGGATTCATCATTGGCGAATTCCTTCAATTGCAGTATGTGAGAATGTTGCTTACATCCCTTGATAATGTTGTTGGTCTACGATAGTTCTGTAATTTAACTTAGCTTACTTTTAGGAATTATTTGAAAAAAACAGATATTGATTATCACCAGATGCTTGATGAAAATAAAGAAATCGCTCACCAATTCCTAAAAAAAAAACTTAATCGAGTGATTCGGCATCATAACTATTGCATCGAGTAAGTTATTTTATAGTTATGAAACGCATAGATTACAATGTTCCTATTTGTTTTTATCAAAACTTTTACTAACTCTAAGCGTTTTCAAAAGAATATTTCAAAAGATATCTTCGTCTATACTTAAATTTTTTCCTCGTGAAAATATGTAGATGCAACCTGTACAGCTAATAATTATTATTTAAACTTTTCGAATAAATTTTTTAAGTATTCGTTTCACGTGATACTATACTTACATCTTACAGTATTGTTTCAGTAACATGCTTGAATATTTTGATAACAAAATATAACCCATGGTAAAATAAAAATGTTTATTCTACATAATTTTATAGGCTTTTTGAACAAGTATGTAAAATGACCAGTTCAATGATGTTTGGGGTTATTCTAGGCGCATCGTGTAACATCATTTTAAGTGGCACTACGGTAAGTATTAAAAACATTATTAAGCAAATTTTTCATTTGTTTTTATATTATGACTATATATAACGGAGAACAAAATTGGTATTTGCTGAATCTGACAGCTATTTGTTGAACTAATTTTAACTTCCTAACCGAAGCAAGATATATTTTCGAATGCATTACCATGACGTTATAGTACCTCTTGAATTTACCAACCATAGAAACTTTTAAAAGTAACTCATTTCTTTAAGCAACATCTCTTAAAATTCTTTTCATATATGGTAAATGGTAACAATATTTATTACGTTCAAATAATCGGTAGTTTTTTATTAGTTTTACTTGAAATTAGATTTTGAACAGCTGAAAATATTTTATAATATAATTTTATTAATCAAATGCAGATGATAGCATTAATGAATACGAGCTCGGCAACGGCTATTAAAATGTTAATAGTGTATTGTACTTCTTTGATCACCGTCACAATTACATGTATTCCTAGTCAATTGCTAAGTAATGCTTCCCACGATATGTTCATCGAAGCGTAAGATCTCTGCATATTTCAACCATGAAAATAATTTACAACAACTAAAAATAACAAAAAAATTCACGTTTATAGTTATTGTCTTAATTGGTACGAATACCCACCAATAGCTAGACGCATTTTAGTATTATTTTTATTAAGATCAATGAAAACTTTGGTACTGGAGGCTGGGTCCATTATTGAATTAAATTTCGAAACGTGCAGCAACGTAAGTCTCTCAATTTATACTAAATATACCAACTAATAACGAAAACTATGATTTGTTGTAATAGAAAAATTTCTCTTCAGGTTATAAAAAGAACATTATCATTTACAGCAGCCTTTAGATCATTTTATACTTCAGGTTATATCTAAAAAAATTAATTTGCCTACTGAAAATTTTCCTCTGGATAAATAAGTTCTATATTATACAGTGAATCTTTATTGTTTAATTTATTATCCTTTTTCGAACCATTTTAAAAATGGGTTCGAATGTATATGTTTATCTTATCAAATAACAGAATTTTGTTCTAATTATTTGTTTTTATTCCATCGAATAAAAGTCTCTTGCTCATTATTATTTCATTTTTCTAAAAAAACAAATGTGGGTTCTATTAAACAAATGAGTTGTTAGTCCTATTTTTTGCTAAAAATTTTCTTAAACATTCTTGGTGTCATACATGGGTGTAAAATTTAAAATAGTAAAAGTTTAAAATTGGCTTGTAAATGAAATGTGAAATCTTAATGAATATTTTTAGGCTAAATTATTTGATGTGCTTGGTCTTATTCAAGGATTTATTTTAATGCAATCTAGTTCTCACACACCTAACGCACATATAATATTTATACATATTTGTATGTAAATGATATGGAATACACTGTAGAGCCTTCTGCGTAGTGCTATAAGCGCAATAGCATACAAAACGATAACCGTGCCGGGCAAACACCCGACGTAAACAATAGAACTCGGTCCTTCACAAGTTTTCCTGTGAGGTTAGTTTAATCATTGCAGAAAGATTAATTTTTAAAGTAGTTCCAAGTAAAAAATATGGAATCCAGTGATATACACAATTGTGCTGTCAGGTAATTTTGAAAATGAAAATGAATTAAATGATAAAAATATAATAATAACATACCTGATCTTTTTGGGGTTATTTTAAAGTGAAAGAAAAATCCATTGAAGTACCGCTGATTGAAAATGATTGTGGAATGATTGACGAAAAACCTGATCTTAAAAACTTATAATTAGTAATATTTCTGTCAAAAAATCCAGTGAGTTATTATAACTATTTATAACTTGAATTGTACTTGTTTTTTTACGTCAATTTTCACAAAGCTTTAATGTTTCAACAGGTCCGTAGCCTTCGAAAATGTGATGAAAATAAACGCGATGACAAAGTGAAAATAGTTTTTGAATGTGAAGACGTCAAGCCCAACTCTAATTCATTAGCATTTAGAAAAAGTCATAATGATTCTTCAGATCGCTTACGGAGTGTAAAAGATAGCGACAGTGTTAAAACTCAAAACATAATTAAAGTAGAAGCAGTGGAAAATGAGAAATTAGAATTTGTTGGTAACATTGCAGGTGAATTGAATTTGAACTCTGATTGCGAACGTGTTGAACAAAATAAAAAAAGATTTTAAAAAAATTTTAATAACGAAAATAACCTCGAAAAATACATTAATGCAGTGCATAATGATACAATCAACGCATTTAAAATATGCGAAAAGAAATTTTCACACAGTAGTATGTGTAGACATGCCAAATCATCGCATCGTTGCATTACCCACCCATGTGATAGACGCGACAAAACTTTTTCGCGTAAAGGTAATCTCAAAAACCACATCGATTCGGTGCATAATGTTACCATTGCATGCGATACATGCGGAATGAAATTTTCACAAAAAACTAATCTTCTCCAAAAACACATGAACGCACTGCATAATGGTATCACCCCCACATGTGATACATGCGAAAAGACATTTATAAACAAGGGTAATCTCAAAATCAACATGGATTCGGTGCATAAAGTTATCAAACATTCATGCCATACGTACGGAAAGAAATTTTCACAAAAGGGTCATCTAAAGGACCATATCAATGGTATCAAATATACATAATGGTATCAAATATACATGTGATACATGCGGAAAGAAGTTCGCACGAAAGATATATCGCAAAAATCACATTGATAAATTTCACAATGGTATCAAACATAAATGTGATATTTGCAGAAAAATATTTTCACTCCAAACTAATTTCAGCCGACACGTCAAAGAAATGCATACTGACACATGTGATACATTCGAAAAAAATATCTCAACTAAGAGGTATCTGAAAAAACACATCAATATGGTGCATCATAAAACTTAGTGAACTTTAAAATTTAATACAAATGTTTGGAAGATTCGTTTAAAAAATTTAATTTGTCATAATATCATGGGCTCCTTCAATGCTATCTTTCAATGTTACAATTTTATAAAAATCAATAAATTTTTGTAGAAAAATGAACCAGATGATCAATTGTAAGCTAATAAAATGTTGATATCAATTTCATAATCCTAGTCGCTTTTGAGCATGCAATTCGCTCGCTCTAAATTCTTCAAGCTTTTTTTCGCAACATCGAAAAACTAAAAACTGTCAAAATTGAATCGCTAAATCTACTTACACTTTTAAGCGTTAATTTACTTACGCTACATCAATTTTAGAAAAGAGAAAAAAAAGAAGAGAAAATGCCTTTGCTCGCTAATTTTAGATGAAAACCTCGGCTTACAGCGCATTTCATGAGGTACGAGTATATTTTTAAAATAGGTACTGCCAACAAAGAATTTTTCGCTCGCGAGCGATAAGTAAGTGTTGCTAACGTCTACGCATGAAATTTCCGCGTAAAAATTCTCAGACGTCGTGTACAATTTGGCTCGAGTATATTAAATACATTTTTTCACGTTCTCAAGGCGCGAACGCGGTGACTCGTCAAGCGCGTTAAATTAAATTCGTCGTTCGCGCCGACTTCATAACATATAACGCCGCAGCATCTCAAATACAGAAAAACTTCGCAGGGTAAGCGATTATCACTTATATGTACAGGTAAGATCGCCACCGTCTTCCTCTCTATAAGTAGATCGCAAATAAGTAAAACCGAGTGATTCCGCGCCATAACCATCTTACAAGGCGTTTCGTGAGCATTACCGCGACAACTAGTTGTTTCTCGGGCGTCTTTCCGCGTTGAAAGCAAACTGCGTATAAAAGCACCCATACAGCACGAGCCCCTTTGTGCCTGATTTATTCGGTATTAAGAATGTTGCGCGTTCGATGGCGCGGCGCGTTACACGGTGTAAAATGCGCGAGGTAAGTGACTGTACCCCCCCCCCCCCCCCCCCCTCCCCCCACACGCCTATCCTGCACTCTTACAAGCAGATATTGTCATTATAACGCAATTTCTCGTCTTATGCCTGGGCATGTATAGCAAGTATAGTATATAAGCGTCTACCTCGAGGGCAAAAATTGCCGCCGCGTGCGGCTCTTTGAGAAGGAACGCCTATGCACCACCGCTGGCACTGCTGCTGGTAAGCTCGGTTAAACGGAAATGAGAAGCTTAATTTTAACGCGCGCGCGCTCGTCGCAAGCACAACGAGGCAGGCTCTGGCAAAGTGTGAAAAGGCGCGACGCCGGTTAAATTGTTTTACGATTCTTTTGTCGCGCACACGGACTACTACTACCACTACTACTACTGAGTTGCTGAGTAAAGTGAGAATTAAGCAAGAGCTTTACTATATACGCGCTCTCTGTGTACGAGTGAGTGGTGAAAAATTTTTTCCTGACGTCCTCAGCTCTGTGTGTTGGCGCACGCGAGACCTTTGGCGAGCGCTTTTTCTTTGCGCTGGACGAGAGAGAAAAAGAAAGGGGCAAAAGAAATGTCGCTCACCGAGCTATATACGAGGCAAAAAAAATAAAGCAAAAATACACACGCAGTCGTAGTGCGAGGAATTAATAGCGTAACAAGGCGTACAACGCCAGTAGTATAAGCATTAAAATATTGTCGACAGTCTTATATTTCGCTTACATCGCATACTTCCAATTTCTTTAACGCTCGCCCTCTATATCGGCAGATTTAAATGTGCCGAATCTCTCTCTCTCTCTCTATATATACCGACAAGGGTGGAAAGCTCTGCCGCGCTCGGCTACTGCGTACTCCGCTGCCATATATAAAATACAGTCGGTAAATGGCCCTCTCTGGCACACACACACACTGTCGCACTCGTCTGTAGTCTGCGACTACAGCCATTAGATTTTACGTTTATTACCCAGATGCCGATGCGTATATTATATTAGGCGTATAGACCCGGTCTGTGCGAGGCGGTGGCGGCGCCGCCCCCAAAACTGCGCGATTGGCTTTATTGCCTTTCGTCGTTCGCCCCGATCGGAAGTAGAGGCAAGCTAGCGAACAGACGCATATCCAGGGCCAGGTGCCGTTATATGCGAAAGTACATCGCGCACACGCGCACACACACATCGGCAATGATGATAATTATGCTGGAGATTTTCGCGCGGCGCACAGGTGGAGCCGATTGTTCGAATTGATTTTTTATCGCTGGTTTTATGTCGATCATGACGATTGTGTACAACTCGATATGGCTGTTGCTCTTTTTTTTTTATTTAAACTTCTCGCGAACAGCACCAGTATCCGATCGATGACACGCTTCCTATTGTTAGAAAATTTAATTACGTAATCTTCGTCGCGCTGTATAAAAGCTGCGTGGAAATTAATTTACTTTTTTTTTGCGCGCAGAGCTTCAATTTCTCCCCGCGCGGCTGAAAAGTAAAGGAAAAGCTCTCGGGCCAACATTCCGACAGCCGGGCAGCCACCCAAGATATTATGCAATCAAATAAATGATATATACCACCACTTATACACCAATACACACGTACAAATGATGGCTCACGTATTATACGATAAAAATCTCAGCCACTAGTGCGAATGAAAAAAAAAATTGAATTAAGAAAATTCCATCCGCATGACGAAGGTGTATGTACAGACGCAGCTGGTGCGCGCACGAATAACGACTAACAAGAAGCTTTTCGAGTCTGCCGACCCCAGGTTTGCGTGGGTAGTGCTATTTTTCTAATTTTAAGACAAGAGGGTTTTTTTAATACACGAGCATTAGTTCGAATGCGTAAATTACAATGTTGCTCGGAGCTTAGAGGGTCGACGAATTTTACAATCGAAGTTTTTCCATACGAATCCAAGCGAAACGTCAAACTAATCTAAACACATCAGCTGGAGAAAAGTTCACCCCTGAAGGTTCGAATACGTCAGTTACAGAAATTTCGTAACAATTTCTTTCAAAACAATGAACGCGTATACACGATATTCTTGAATAATTTTATACAAAATATACTAGACCCAAATAACTCTGCTTGAAGTGCTCAACATTAATAATCATCTAATAACAAAAACCGGCTATTTAAAATATTTTAAAATATATTACCTTTAATTGACTTGTTTGTGGCGACTTTTATGTTCCAATTATGTTACAGATATTAAGCGCATTTTAAATGACCTGAAAATAACCGTGTAATTGTTAGAAAAAAATTATGCGAGTTTTCAACAAGTTCTAATACGATCATTCTACTTTCAGTCTCCACCGCTAGATGGCTCATACCTTTATTTGTAAATCTGCAAGTGACAAACCTAAAATAATTGCATATGTAGACGGTTTGGGATGGACGGATTTATTCGATGTGCGCATTTGCAGTTTGGACATCAATAAAGAGGCTCGTACTGCAACGAGCTAACGTCAAGAACTCATATATATCGTTCTCAATGAGTGTATGTAAATACAATTAAAAACACAAATACGTAATTCCATCTCATCTTGTTCGCCTTATACTACGCGCTCGAGTCCAGACACATTCGGCGCTCGCTTGTGCGCATCAAATTAAAGGGACACGTACCCCCAATAGCTGCGCTATATATATATATGCGTACAAGGCGTCATCGTTGCAGACTAAAGACGGCAGCGGCGCCTCCGCCGCGACGTTCTAATCAAAGTCTGCCTCGCTCTCTCACTCTCGATTCCCGCTGCGAGTAATAGACATCGCGATCGTGATCATCTATACAGTGTGTTTACTTTCGCTCTAGACAGAACTTAAGAGAGAGAGAGAGAGAGAGAGAAAGGAGTATGAGTTTGGGGCTATGTAGATCGAGAAAAAGGGACGATGGCTTCCGGTGTACTATAGCTAGAACATAGCGAAAATCACGCTTATGCTGTGCGTATAGAGGGTCGAAATGGAACGTAACGTTTGTGGAAAGTTTTGATTTGTTAGGAAGGAGATGTTCAATATTAGGGCTTCCTATGCACACACCAGTATACACTTAGTGTATATACGTACACGTAGCAGGTTTTAATTGATTTATACTCTACTCTTGATAAAACTTTAGCAGCTCGTCAGTCGTGTAAGGCCAAAGTTGAAGGGTTTGATTTGATACAGCGCAAAGTATATGCAGATGCAAAACTTGCCATTGTTGACGCACAGTTTGATAATACGAAGAGTGAGTTTTTCCTCCTCCCCGGCCCCCCTCCGTTCCCGCAGCCCCAGGAAAAATATCAGCTGGAAAAAAGTTTATAATACAGCGCGAGAAAAATTACATTGTCCCGTTACTCTTATATACAGCGTAATCGCTTGAAATTTAAAAGCGAGCGACTCACTCGAGACCGGGGCAAACAACAACAACAACAACAATATCATCCTGGTGGACCGTATATAAGTGTGTGTGTACTACAAGGTGTACGTTGCCAATGACAAATAAGACAGAAAGAAAAGTTTCCTACGTTTCTTTTTATTCTACGCAGTAAAGAAGAAAAGAGACTTTGCAAAGGTACACGATGTATAAATATATATAGCACAGGTATATATACAGCTCACGAATGGATATAGGCATATAAACCAAGTTTCCTCTAACCGCGTGCGCTTTTGGCCCGAAGCCACTGGAAGCTCGCGTTTTGCCTCGAGATCATTGTTGCCTACGTAACATAAATACGGCTTTTCCTTTGCAGACGCAGTCTCTCTCTTTCTCTTTTAGACTATAATACGTACGAATAAAATCTGCTCGTTCGATGCGAGTGAGAGACATGGAAAAGTTAAAAATTAATGAAAGGCTCGAAATTAAAATGTAAAATATTTCTACTAAAAGGGGAAAAAATTTAGATCTAGTCTGGGTAATGCGAGCTTCGCTAGTTTGCTATTCCATTCGCTATTATGCGTGGCTCAGCGATTCGCTGGGAAAAAGTCAAGCCCCGACGTGGGTTTTACTTGATAAATCGAGGATATACGGCCAACGTCACGTCGTCGCAGCGGAGCGCCAAGTGGCAAAATGTTTTCCCGAAACAAAGTGAGAGCAAAGAGAAGATGACTTTTGTCAGCGCGCGGCATCGGATGTGTTTCACGTACGTACGAACGAGAGCTGCGGAGCTGAATTGCCCACAGTGGACAAATGGACTTTTCGTCTGGAAAGCTCTGGGTGGATGAACGGTAAATAGAGGTTTTTTGCCGCGACAATATGATAATAAGTTTGCTTGGGTAAAAAAGGGTATAACGTTATATTAAAGTTAATGATACGTGCTAGTAAAGGGGAGTTGTTGAATTTTAGTATTATGGCGGGAGTAAGTGCGCGTTAATACCGATGCTCGTGTTTTTTCCCTCGATTCGAGAAAAAAGTTACTGATGTTTTTCCGAGGTAATCGTTTTTTAAATATACAATTTGAGAAAATGAACGACTACTTTTTTTTATTGTTGGCTATCTTGAGATAGAAAATCTATGATAGAATCGACAATGAGTTTCAGAAGCAAGCAAGATTGCTAAATTCCATTTACAGACGTGTCTGTATTTATGTACGGAAATAAGTTTATCAATCATAATTACTATTTGGAGCATGAAAAGTGTATTTCGTGCATTGCATTAGAAATAGTATATCACTGTCCTACGCAGCAAAAAAATTAAAAAGTCCCAGCGCACAAGTGAGAATGTATGAATATCTGAAAAAATACAGCCAAGGAATGAAATTTTTAATTACTGCGTCCTTCTAAGAAATCTATGTTATGTGCTTTAAAATTAGTGTTAGATATCACAGAAAATCATCAATTATCTGACACATTGTGAAAATGACTAATTTTTTATAATTGTAAATACATCAAATATTAATAGCTTGGCCTGCACAACGATGTACTGCGACTACTTCAATGACAGAAGAGAAGTATACGTTGGTTAAACCAAAAAGACATACTTTATAAGCAAATATTTAAAATGAATTGAATGAAGATTGAATTTGACCTACTAACTTATATTGTATGGTTTAATAAAATGTTTCATACATTGACGTCAAGTACATTCATCTACTAAAGATCAGCATTTAAACATGTTTATGAAAATTATGAGTTCGATTTAATAAAATCGACAAATTTTATCGAGAGCTTGTAAAATACTCGAACAGGCTGATTTTCGAAAGTATGTCTATAATGTATTTGTATTCGTTTATGAGTGAGGGAAAACAATGTTGACGCGAGACCAAGTTTAAGATTGTATAACTGTTAGTTTCGATAGAACCGTATTAGTTCTTGGTCGTCGAATCGGATCGCAAAAATAATTAATCTGTGTTGTATAGAATATTCATATTATTTCATCAGTTTTAAAAATTTGTCACAAAGAAAAAAAATGTTTCGAATTTTAATGAACCAAGATTATTTTCGAAGTAAAGATAATGCAGAGGACATTGTTAAATTACAAGATTATTTGATTCGCAGCAACATTACAGAAGAAAAAGTAAAAGACAGAGGGTTAACAAGGACTATACTATGTCAGGGGACGAAAGCATTTGCAAAAATGAATCCAACGACGTTAGAATTGGACACATTTCAACGTGCGATTCTTAATTTTACAATTGGTCACTTGAAGGAAGTTACGCTGTTTCGAATAAATTATGGCATATTGACCGTGGCTTGTGTTGAACATCTCCTCTACCCCAGGAAAAATAATGAAGAATACATGGAAATATATCGTTGCGACCGCTGGAAGGCGATTGTGTTATATAATAGACTGTGTGGTCTTCCGGTAGAAAATAGACCCGACGATGTCACATTAAGATCGGCTAGATATTTTTTTAATTGCAAAAAGTTTTCGAACGACAATCAATACTTGGAAGCAATAAGATCATATTTGAGAAGTCTTCAAATTAATAATGAGGATATGCAATACATAAGGGAAAAATCAATTGAATTAATGTGAGTCAATATTTAAAAATTTTCCATAGAATTTTTAACTCTTAAAATAAATTTAATTTCCAGACTTGGTAATAAAGTTTATGACACTGTTGAACTGCCTGCAAACTGTGAAATTGGTCGACTTCCAAGATCCGACGCTTATCCCCCTCAACTAATGAATCGAGAATTTTTCAAAAAGAAATCAAGTGCACGTTTTATTATTAATTTAGCAGATTATTTGAATCTATACGATATTTCAGAAGAAGACTTGAGGAGAAGAGGGGCTGGTAATTTTTTAATCCATATGCTACGCCAAGTAACAAGGTCGCTTGACTGGCGTCCATCGAGGTTGCAATTAACCTCGTTTCGGAATACGATTCTTGATTTTAGAATTGATCTTTTGAAGAGCGTTAATCTGTATCGAATAAATCATGGCATATTGACCGTCGCTTGCATCGAATATGTCTTGTGCCCCGAGGGCGATAATGAAGAATATATGAGAATATATCATTGCGACGAAGAAATGGCGATCCAATTATATCATAGTCTGCTTCCTTATCCGTATCCATATAGACCCCATGATGACATAGTAAGATCGGCTACATCTTTTTTTAGATGCCAACAGTTTTCAAGAAACATTGAATGCTTGGAAACAATCAGATTTTACTTAAGTAGCATTGATATCGATAATGACGAGTTGGAATACATAAGGGAAAAATCATTAGAATTGATGTGAGTAAATATTTTAGTTGTGGTTAACACAATATTTTAATTCAAAATTTTTTATAATTTTTAGTTGTAGTGTAATGTCGTCAACAATACAGGAATTGCGTCTAAATCAACGTGTCCAATTAGTGACATTAATGAATGCAGAATATTTTCGTGAAAAATCGAATGCAGATACTATTATTAATTTAGTGAATTATATAAAAATGAACGGAATTATATATGATGCAGTTAGGGACCCAGAGACTATACTACGAAATATACTGCGTGAGACGACGAGAACGTTTGCAAACAGGAATCCAACATGGCCGGAATTGACTGTATTTAAAAGTACGATGCTTCGTTTTACGAGTAATTATTTGAAGAGAGTTAAGCTGTTTTATATAAATCATGGCATATTGGCCGTCGCTTGCATTGAACATGTCCTCTACCCCAACGATGATGATCAATATATGAAGATATATCGTGGCGAAGAACAAAAGGTGATCGAAGCATACAATAAACTGTGTAATCTTCCGGTAGAAAATACACCCGCCGATGACACAGTAAGATCGGCTAGATCTTTCTTTAATTTCGAAAATTGTATAAAAAACAATGATGCATACTTATCAATCGTAAGAAGGTATTTGAGAGATATTGGCATTGACGAGGATGATGGCGAGAAGCAATACATAAAGGAAAAAGCAATAGAATTAATGTGAGTGAATATTTTTACTGTAATATTTTATTTAATTTTATTTGATAGTCATGGAGATATTTATCGACAGCCGGCAGAGAATACAATTGATCCCATCAGAATGATTCCTCCTACGTGAGCAGTAGCTTCGTCCATCTTCACCAATAATTTCATCGGCCAACTCTGCTCCTTCACCAGTCGTATTAATACCAGTACACCATGAATTTTCTCTGCAATTCTTTACTGACTAGATTTTATTAGCAAGAATGTCAACTTCTAACCTCTGACTTGTACATACACATAAGAGAATTTGCGGTATTTTTCATTATTTAAAGAATATCCACGATTTCGTCGGACAAAAAGTATGAAAAAATGTATTAAAGAGTAAATCGATGAAACTGACACATATCTGAATCCTAATATGACACGAGAAAGTTTTACAGATGCAGTTGCACTGGCTGCAAAGAAATTAACAAACAATCGTTTGTTAATTATGAATAAAATTGTATTTTTCATATGAATGAATTTTCATAGCATTGTTTAGTTAATGAAATGACAAATGAATACAAATCAAATATTTTGTTAAATTATCGACATAACTATCGTACATATTTTATTTCACCTGCAACTCCAATGACTACTTGAAACTTTTAATTTTTATTATTAAATGTGTAATATCCAGATATATCTCCCTGTTATGTTTCTCAGTATTGCACTTACGGGTAAGTAATACGGTGCTCACCTATGAATCAAATTTTCGTTGTTATTTCGAATTGGTTGTAAGGGAAAGGTATCGCCAAGGAGCTATTACAATCCTATATAATTTATAAGTTGTCTTTTAAGTCACTACCGAGGAGCGAAATTCCTGCAGTAAGCAAGCGTTTACAAATTGATAATATCGAGGTAGTTTTGGCTACTTTTCCTCTAGAATATATTTTCTCAAAATAGACAGTAATTATATTATAAATAAATGAGTGCTAGAGAGCAGCGGGGACATAGTTGGGTATAGAATTTCTTGTTTATGGCATTATATTTTTTCGAGAGATTACTTCATGAAACTGATTATTGATTAAGGTGAAGGATACAAACGATATTTAGCCAGTCACAGGCCACTTATGAATTCGAATCGTTGGACTCTCGTGAAGCAACCATAGTAAGATCGGAGTAGAGTAATAAAAAGATCGGCTAGATCTTTTTTTAGATGCGCACAGTTTTTAGTAAATAATGAATGCTTGGAAACGATCAGATCAAATTTGAAAAGCATTTGCATCAATGATGACGAGTTGGCTTATATAAAAGATAGATCAATTAGCATAATGTAAGTATGTATTAAAATTTTAATTAATTTTCAGTAATGGTGATTGACGGTGTTTAACCGCCACCAAATATTATTGATTCGATCGAAGATCATCAACTTTGCCCACGAATAATCGGCAGCTTCGTTTCACCGACGCCACATGTATCATCGTTAAATTTTGCTTATTTATTAGTCATATCAATACCAGTAAACCATAATTTTCTCTGCGATTCTCTACTAACTAGATTATACAAACAAGAATGTCAACTTCTAACCTCTGGCTAGTAAAAATTATAGAAATTTGCGATTTTTAATTAATTATGTATTAAAGGAAAAATCAATAAAACTGACGCCTCTCTGGGTCATCGTATGACACAGTGACATTGGCTATTGTAAATATTAAAAAACAAAATGTACCCTTTTTTTTAATATATTTTGTTAATTGGCCGACGCAACTGCCATCGAACTTATATTTTACCATTTCATTTCTATGATCATTGCAAATGTAACTCAGAGAATCGATTATTATTGAGCATATAAGAGTGATCATATTGTTTGACAGATGTCATTAAAACTTTCAATATCCAAAACCTTTTCAGTGACTATAACAATGAATATGTAAGTGACAATTTAGAGTCTAAGGCTACGCAGATCGCAATAATAAGGAAGATTTAATATAATGCTGCTACTGAAAAAAAAATTATCTCAATATTCACGTGCAATCGATTCAAATATTGGCAGTTATTGAAATCCTCGATAAATACTAGGAAAATTAGTCTTAGTGATATAATTCTTATGAAAACTATGAGTCGTGTGAGGGTTCAGAAAATTAGACAAAATATAATTTATTAAGATTGCCCTAATATTCCTTCATGGATTTTTTCAAATTTTTTAAAGCAATCGTACACTCAGAATCGGGGTCAATACAAAATGGACATTTACATAGATCCTAGATGATCCAAATCAATAAGGTTGCTAAAACTATGAGGTTTTGACCCATTTTTACATGGGACAAAAATGCTACAATTTTGTCTAAATCTGAACCTTTCGCTCAGATTAGTTTTAAAAATTTCGAATCAGACACATTAATATGAATATATAATTATAATTATAAGAATTCACTTCTATGCAGTACGGATAGCATTTTTCGATTACTTGGTTTTATGAGACCAAAAAAATTTTCGATGAAATCAGCTAGAATTTTGTTATAGTTCAAAAGTATAACAACAACTATAAACAAATAAATTTTTGACTTAATTGTAAACATTAAAATCATAAACAATCATGGGCGCCTCTTGAATACTGAGCATGTATCCACCTAAACAAATTAGCTAAGTTTTGTCTTTAACGATTATACAAAACATATTGTCAAAAAATAAATACTTAATAACTTTCCATGGCATTAAATAGAACATTCCATTGGTTAATTTTTGCTTCAAAATGGATATAAATGAGAAAAAATCCGGAACAGGTAACTCGAAAAGATATCCGGAATAAGAAATAATATTTTTCGCAATTTTTCGTTCCATCAAACACAAAAATAATTCTTAACAATATACTTATACAAGGGTCATTACAGTTGTCCAGTGACAATTATTTCAATCGTCATTAGCCTCTACAATTTTTTATAGAATTTCTCATATCTGTGAATGCATTTGATTTTGTAAAGTTGTGAATGCATCAAACATGACTACATCAATGATCGAAGAAAAGGAATTCGTTGGCTAATCCAAAAATATATTGCATGAGTAAATATTGTACAACTTCAACAGAAGTTTCATGAATTAAAATTGAATAAGATCAACTAGTGGATATATGTTTACTAAAACACTATTAAAAGTTAGATTCTCTAAAATCAACAAATTTTATCGAGAGATTGTAAAATACTCTAACAGGCTCAATTTGAACGTATGTCTGAACATATGTATTTGTTTATGAGTGAGCGCGAGAAAACAATGTTGACGCGAGACCAAGTTTGAGTTCGTGTAACTATTAGCTTTGATAGAACCGTGTTTATTCTCCGATCGTAAGAATAATTAATCTGTGTTAAATAAAATATGTATATTATTCGTCAAATATCCAATATTTAAAAAAATTATAAGTCTCAAACTTTATAAAATCAAATTATTTTTGAAATAAAATTAATGCAGATGTTATTATGAGATTACAAAATAATTTCATTTGCCACGACACTGCACAAGAAGTTTTAGAAAAAGATTTTTAATATCTGACATTTGCGCAGTTTTTGCAAAAGAAGGACAATTTAGTTGTAATATCAGAAAAAATGTGTGCAAAATTACAGCATTTTGAAAAGTTACTACTAATATTAGAAAATACCTTGTTTTATTAGCATATAAAAATAAGAACAATCAAATTTTTGGGAGGAAGCTCTTCGCTGGCGATTGACAAAGGCTAAAATTTTACCTCAATTTTGGGTTAAACTATGTAACACAATACATCATTATTTAACGCTATTATATTTTTTAAGGCGTTTAGCACATTAAACCAAGATGGGTTGCCTTTCTACACACTTGGCTGTTTGATTTTTTTATTCAGACCCCGCATGTCAATGCACATTATAAGTAATTGTAAATTCACCTTTACGTACAATATTGACTCACACGCTATGTAACTCTACGTAAGAGAAATGTAGCATCGGAATTCATGAATATATCAGTAAATTATGCAAACTCGAAACCATCTTCGAGTTATCCGCGATGTAACGACAACATAACAATGCAGATTATTTCCAGTAGTGGATTCACAATGATCGTAAATACGTCGTACACTCTTCCAAACTCGTTCATTGAAAGCAATTCTAACTGGATAATCTTTAATCCGGATCTTCGAGGCCAATCCAATAATTATTGCGCACATAAATACACAGCCACGCGCACGCACTACGAGAAGAGGAGCTTACGCGATGATAAGGACTGTATGTGCGAATCCCAAGCGACGCGTCTCGTTTCTTCCCCGAAAATCGGGAATAATAGCTTCAACTACGCGCCCGCCGGTGCATTTCTCTTATCTACCGATGCCAGATGTACTTTTGTTCGGTTATAGGAGTTAAGAGAGAGAGAGAGAGAGAGAGAGAGGAGCGAGCGAGAACATCGCGCGTGCAGTTCGCCGATTATACAACTTTGATAATTGCTCGCTCGAGAGTTTGTAACTGCGTACGAGCTCGCATAGAATAGCGAGCTTTACGCGCGCTATTGGCTCGTTTTCTTCGTCGCGTCTATAGAATAATACGAGATTTCAATTTTGCGCGTGAAAAAAAGCCCGCGCGCTCGTCGTTGTGTCACGTGGAAAATCGACGTTTACGATCATCCATCTCCGCGCGGCGCACAGAGAGAGACTTACGATCCTTTTCCTGCTGCTGCCTTTTTTTTCCTCATACGACCGGTATATGACCCGCGCGTTCTCATTTTAATGGTGCTATTTTTTTGTATACTCACACACACACACAAAAAGGTACGCCTGGCAAAACTCCATATAAAAGGGCATAAAGTTTCAGGGCGCGCGGCGCAAAAAAAAATAGGGAAAATCTCGCATCCCGATAAAGCTCGTAATTCAAAGCCGATATAGAGAAAGACCTAGCCGGTGCGTTGTACTGAACATTGTATGCACTACACACAGAAAACATACACACAAACATACATACGAAATCCTGCATATGAATCCAACTTAACACTCTCGCTATGTATGCCGTATGGAGAGCAAACTATAAGATAAAGAGTTATTGGAGAATGTCCCATTAGTTACTCGTGACTTTGTACGATTCTTGCCGCGGCGGGCTGAGCGTATTTTTCTCGCCGTGTACAAAAGTACAATTAAACTCGACGATAAAACGAGATATACTTGTAATTTTTGCATTTGTCCGGAGCTGCGATGATCTCGGCGGCGCGTAAATCTTTGAAAAATATTGCCCAGTTTTTGCGAAACGATTTTTCACGTCTGAAATTCGCCGCGCGCGAACCGTGAGCACCATAGCACCACAAATACATCCATTGATACCACCTATGTGCACGAGCGCACGAGCACGCGAGCATCGGAATTCACAATGTCAAAGAACAATTGGCAGATCAAAGCCGCATATATGTAAAATGAAATGCACCCTTCTCTCTCTCTGGTATAAGCTCGAACTTGCATAAACTCATTTCTCGACTCTCTCGATAGCCGATAGACACAAAAGAATCAGTGGGTAAAATTTTTCTCCCACACGCGCACACATACACACATACATACGTATAGGCGCATTATATATTACAGAGAGCTCGCTCATATATATACCGTATCACTTTGAGGCCTATACTATACGCGCATGTGGACGCGCTATATGCTTTTATATTCAATCTACATGCATATAATATCGCCCGAAGGGGATTCGTAGATTATCGCCGGAGACGAGCGAGTATAGAGAGAGGGATGCCGGCTCGAGCTCGCGAACTACACGCTACTACATACACGCAGGCTCAATCGATAATCTCTCGTGTAAAGGGAGGGAGGGAGTGAAGGGTTGATGCGTGTATGTATGTATACGCGCTCCGCAATGCTGTAATCTATATGCATGCGGCGATTTGCATGTCGATTAGCTTTAATTGATATCCATGATACGAGCGCATAATTCGCCGACCGCGGCGCGCGATTAGTGAATTTTGCGCGCGCCCAACGATTCGCCAGATAGATTATGCTCTCGAGATCTGGTATAGTTTTTATTCTCTCGATACGTACACGTTGTTGCTATGCGCTCGAGCAACCTCGTAATATGTAGTGTGTTTTCGGTGTAACCCGAAGCCTTGCGCGCGTTGTTATTTCTTGGAAATAATAAAGAAAACACTCGATATGCCTATGTACGCGCATGAATATATAACGACAGCTTTTGGGGACGATGAATGCGGCAGCACGAAAACTTTGCACGAGCTTATATATATCGATGGATCGAAATGTTTTTTGTTTTTTTTTTTGTTCGAGCTCGACGATAATGATGCAATACGGTCCACTTGCGCCAATGCCACTTACTTGATATTGGATACTTTTTTTTAATAACCCGCACAGCTCGTTTGAACCGAAGCTTTTGATATCGGCATGCATAATTCGAACGTTTTGAGCGTAAAATGTACAATAAAGCGCTTACCAGAGTAGAGTAAATAATGTTGATCCGAGGTAAAAAAAAAATGTTTCTCCGAAAAAAACGACCGATTATACAAACAAGCGCGAAGTCAGAATCCGATAATCGATGCAGTTCAAAAGGTACATCAGTATGTACCTACCTAGGCGTAATACGCTCGACTAAACTAATAACTTACCGTCGCACGTGTGTGTGCGTGTATGTGCAGTCGAAACATTTTATGATTGAATTCGCTTTACAAGCTCAGTACTGCTCACGAATGTATCCTTTCGCAAGATGGTGTTTTTCAGCTCTTCCTTTTTTCTGTCTTGTAGTTTTTTCACAGTCAATGTGCTTCTCGTTTCGCTGAGTCTGTTCGGTGTTGCATGTTCAAAGATCGGTTACTTTACGATCGTATGTTCGAGGCGATCTGGGTTAATCCAGATACTTACGAATGCATATTCAAAGATCAGAAAATAATTAAGCATGAATTTTGGCACACACTATTGTTAAATTTTTGAAACTATGTATAAAAATTAATGTTATAAAGTATGGTATTACACAATTGAATAATAAATACTGATAAAATGGATTCGAAATTTTATAATAATTTCAGAAATTACACAATGCTATAAAAGCGTTTTGATTCAATAAATACAATTTTACCATCTATCGTTCACGTTTTCACCAAGCGCCGCTCGCACTGCCATACGAAAAAGTCCACGTAACTCTCTTGGCAGAGATGCGTAAATTTCATAGTATGTTTCTTTCTCCATACTTTTGATATCATCTATCGATGAAATAACTTGCCTCTCTCCTCCTGGGAAAAATTCAACAGTCATTGAATGATTGTTAAGTTTCATAATTTTTGCTGGCCAGAAGAATGAAGTTGACTCTCTGTATGCCATTATTTTCTGGTGAAAACCGTACCGTAGAGTAAATTGATGGTTTACTGGTATTGGTACAACTGGTGGAGGAGCATGATTTTCTGGGGTAAGCGGACGAGGCTGCTCGTTGTTTTCACGCAAATTTAGTGGTTGATCTTCCATATAATCCATTATATTCTCTGCCAGTGGTTGATCTTCGACAGGATCGATTATATTCTCTGCCAGTGGTTGATCTTCGATAGGATCAATTATATTCTCTGCCAATGGTTGATCTTCGACAGGATCGATTATATTCTCTGCCAGTGGTTGATCTTCGATAGGATCGATTATATCCTCTGCCAGTGGTTGATCTTCGATAGGATCAATTATATTCTCTGCCAATGGTTGATCTTCGATAGGATCGATTATATCCTCTGCCAGTGGTTGATCTTCGATAGGATCAATTATATTCTCTACCAGTGGTTGATCTTCGACAGGATCGATTATATTCTCTGCCAGTGGTTGATCTTCGATAGGATCGATTATATCCTCTGCCAGTGGTTGATCTTCGACAGGATCGATTATATTCTCTGCCAGTGGTTGATCTTCGACAGGATCGATTATATTCTCTGCCGGTAATTGATCAATAGCTTCATGACTATCACTGAAAATTATATTAAAATTTACACAGTAAAATTACAATAACGTTTACAAAATATTCACTCACATTAATTCAATTGATTTTTCCTTTATGCATTCCAACTCTTCAAAATTAATTTGAAGATTTCCCAAATACTCTCTTATGGTTGATAGATAATCATCATTGTCTGTTATATAATTTTCGCAATTAAAGAAAGATCTAGCCGATCTTACTGTGACATCGTCGGGTCTATCTTGATCTGGAAAACCTCGCAGTGTATGATATACTTCGATCGCCTTTTGTTCATCGCAACAATATATCCTCATATATTCTTCATTATCTTCCCCGGGGTAGAGAAGATGTTCAACGCAAGCGACGGCCAATATGCCAGGATTTATTCGATACAGACTAACGGCCGTCCAATAATCAATTCCAACATCAAGAATCGTATTTTTGAACGTGTTAAATTCCGACGGTGTTGGATTCCTGTCTGCAAATGCGTTCGTCGTCTCTCGCATCATACTTATCAAGGCTCTACCTCTTAATTCTTGTTCTGTAATGTTGTTGTTTTTTAAATAATTTACTAATTTAATAATAGCATGTGCCTCAGATTTTGTTTGAAAATATTCTCGAGTTATTAGAATTTGCGGATGGCGTGAAGGTGATTGAGCGTTAGGTTGAGCTGGTCGATCTTCAGGTTCAGGTGATCGAGCGTTAGGCGGAGGTGGCTGATCGATAAGTTGAAGTGGCTGAGCGTTAGGTGGAAGATCTACAGGGACTGCTGGCCGTCGCTCATTACGTTCATGGCTATAAATGAAAATTAATTAAAATTTTAGAATGAAAAATTGTATAAACCAGTTTTTAACTATTCACTTACATTACGCGAGTTGATTCCGCTTTTATAAAAGCCAACTCGTCATCATCGATGTAAATTCTTTCCAAATATGATCTTATTGCTTGCAAGTATCGATTGTCTATTAAAAACTGAGGGGATTTAATAAAATTTCTGGTTGAATTAACTAGGTATTTGTCGGGTCTATTATGTTCCGAATAACCACACAACTTATTAAATAACATGGTTGCCCTCCATTTGCTGCAACGATATATTTTCGAATATTGTTCATTACCTGCCCTCGGGTACAACAAATGCTCAACACACGCGACGACCAATATTCCACGATTTATATAAAACAGATTAACTTCCTTCAAATAATCAATTGGATAATCACGAATCGTATTTCGAAACGTGTGGAGCTCCGACGGTGTTGGATTCCTGTTTGCAAATGTTCTCATCGTGCTACGCAATATTTCCCTTACTATTGTCACTCTCTCTAAATCTTGTTCTTTAATATCCTGGGAATTCAAATACTCCACTAATCTAATAATAATATGTGCATTCGTTTTTTTATAAAAATATTGCCGAGTCAATTGAATTCCCCTATCAGGTTGAGCTGGCTGAGCGATAGGTTGAGGCCGGCGAGCAATAGGTTGAGGTCGGCGAGCGATAGGTGGAGGTAGTCGAGGTATCAGAAATTCATGTTGTTCTTGGCGCGGAGTAGATTCAATAGCTCTACGACTATGACGGAAAGTAATAAATCAAATTTTAGTCTATGAAATTGCATTACCCAAAGTTAAAATATTTACTTACGATTCATTTTTTATATATTCCAAGTCGTCCCTATTAATTTGAAGATCTCTCAAATACCATCTTATGGTTGATAGGTAATCATCATTGTCTCTCAAACAATTTTCGCAATTGAAAAAAGCTCTCGCCTTTTCAAGTGTGTCAACGTCTTGAACCCTGTCCTCTGAAAAATCACGCAGTTTATTATATATCTTGGTCACTCTCCGTCTATCGCAACTATATATCCTCATAAATTCTTCAATATCATCCCCGGGGTAGAGGAGATATTCGACGCAAGCGACGGCCAATATGCCATAATTCATACGATACAGTTTAACTTCCTTCAAATGGTCAATTGTAAGATCAAGAATCGTATTTCGAAACGTGTCTAAATAATATTCTGTAGGTTCATCGTTCAAAAAAAGATTCATCGCCTTACGTAGTATATTGATTAAATTTGCGTTATCTCTAAACTTTCTTCTGTAATGGCGTTCTCATTTAAATAATTTCGTAATCTAATAATACGATATGCATTGGATTTTTCTAGAAAATAGTCTCGATCTATAAAAGATTTGCGTTCTTCAGGATTAACAGAAGGCAAATTCACGCTTACTGGTCGTACAAGAATGTTCTTAGGTTCTAGAGTATCACTGAAAATTATATAAAATTTTATAGAATAAAATTATAAAAATGTTTTCAAAATATTTACTCACATTAATTCAATTGATTTTTCCCGTATGTATTGCATATCCTCATTATTAATTTGAAGACTTCTCAAATATGATCTTATTGCTTCCAAGTATTGATTGTCGTTCGAAAACTTTTTGCAATTAAAGAAAGATCTAGCCGATCTTACTGTGATATCGTCGGTTCTATCTTGATCCGGAAAACCTCGCAGTGTATGATATACTTCGATCGCCTTTTGTTTGTCGCAACAATATATCCTCATATATTCTTCATTATCTTGCCCGGGGTAGAGAAGATGTTCAACGCAAGCGACGGTCAATATGCCATAATTTATTCGAAACAGCTTAACTTCCTTCAAGTGATCAATCGTAAAATTATCAATCGTTTTTTTAAACGTGTCCATTTCCAACGTCATTGGTTGCCTGTCTGCAAATTTTTTCGCCGTCTCGCGCATCATAGTCCTTATGAAGGCTCTATCCTTTAAATTTTCTTGTCTAATATTCTTATTAATTAAGAATTCTTGTAACTTAATAATGTCCTCCGCATTATTTTTTATACGAAAATAGTCTTGATTCATTAAAATTTGCGACATTTTTACCGTCAAGTCAAATATTCCAAACTATTGGATATTTGACGACTAGTATAAAAATTTTATTTAACACAGACTGATTATTATTACGAGCCGATTTGATGTCCAACAATAAACGCGGTTCTATTGAAACTAACAGTTACTCAAATACTCGGCCTCGAGCCAACATCGTTTTCCCGTGCTCACACACATTAGAATACAAATGTACAACGGTCGAAAAGTACAAAACGTAAACATACTCTCAAAATTCTCCTTGTCCAAGTATTTTACAATCTTCCGACAAAATATTTTCGGTTTTTGAGAACCAAAAGGCTTACGTAAAAATATTCACAAGCTGATTTTTAGTAGATTATATGCATGCGCTTTAATATGTTTGAGCTTCGATTTATAACAGAATTTTCGGTTAATCGCACAAGCTACACGAAGCCACGAATTCAATCGCTTAGAATATACATGCCCGTATTATAGGTAAAAATTATCATGCATTTTCGAAGGTAATTGTTGCCTCGTTCTCGCTCATTATTTTTCATTATTTTAGCGCAATATGCTGCAATCAAACGAGGCAATTTTCCATGATAACAACCGATTTTTGTTATGTGCATGGAGCTTTCGCAGTTACTTATTACCTCAGCTGAAAATTTGCATTATGTAATATTGATCAGCCGAATTATTTGGGCTTTGTGTATGAGATGGTTATATCATAAAAAAAGTTATAAAAATTATAAATAACTTGGCATTATCGGATTTGTAATTTCTCCTGATCCAGATTGTGTATCAAGTGGCCGATGCAATTCATTATTTATACTCAACGGAACGCGTAAAATTGGCAAATATTGTTTCTACCGCTTTAAGCCGAGCGACGACTAAAAATATAATAAAAAGTAACTGCTCGAAAATGAATTTGCTCTCCTTCTCTCTCTTTCTCTCTCTTTCTCTCACTCTTTTAATTGCACAGATTCAAATACCGGCAGTGATGCGCCGATAAACATGCGACGAAGACGACAAATTGCAAATGTATACATGCATCAACGTGCATGCACCAATCGTGGTGCTATCGCTAACGACCGTCGGTGAGCCTGGTTAAGCGACCCACAGACGTTTCGCCGTCGCAGCCGTATTCGTGGCTGCGGCGCTGAAAGAGCAACGGAAAAGAGACACGGACCAGCCGATACACAACGCAAAAAAGTTAATAATGGAAAGTCGAGTTGTGCATCGTGCTGCCACTCTCGAATCGATCATTTAAGTCTGCAAAACTCTCTGCCTAGCAGCAGCAATCGATCTATTTTTTTTCCTCTGCGCACCCCCGTACATCAAAGAAGACCGATTAACAAGTTTTATTTGCTTGTACGCGTTCACGTTTATATCTGCTTTTTTTCGCTTTTTAGCGCCATGTTAATTCCAGCTTTTTCGATTATAAATATACTTTCGGCGCGCGGCAGCTCAGCGGGATATCGCGCGAGAAAGTTTCTCCAGCTGCGTGAGTCGCGGAGATGGCGCGTCTTGTCGCTCGCCTTCTCAAGACGTAAAATTTCAAATTGCGAGGCAACTTAAACTGCTGTACACACAACTCGCCTGCTTATCCCATTAACCTTTGGCAAGCTTCCAACGAGCCGCGCGCACGCACCCCCCGCGATATACACTCACAAGTTGGAACTTTCGCTGAAAATCAGCATTAACATTCGCGAGCAAGCGAGCAGCAGCAGCACATATAGCTCCAGCTAGTCCTAAGTACATAGAACACGAGTTGCTCACGGGCTATATAATCCTGTCGTAAAAAGCACACTTAGCCGCGCTGCGGAGCGATCTTTATATGAAGACGTAGCTGCGGAGATTAAGCTCTCTCTCCCGATGCAGTACTCGTTCGCTCGTGTGTGCAGACCAGTTGCGCGCAGCTATAGTCGAGCTTTTTTTGATTTTATTTCTTTGCCCGTGTAACAAAAGTCGCGTCGCAGTGCTGCTACTTTCCCTTTCTGCGACGTACAAAAACTCATGCACGATGAAGGGGACAGAAGTAGTCAGATCTATCACTTAGCCGATGGAATAAACAGCAAATAATGCATCGATCTCGCTCGCGACGACGTCCTACACTATGAGCACTTGGGTATTCTTCCTTGTACTTCGGCACGCACATATGCAGCGACTACGTATGTTTAAAGGAGACTTTAAATAATGAATGACACGTGACCTCGATGGCCGATCGATATTATGTATAAGCAGTATACGTCGAACGATTTTCGACGACATGCAGTTCGACGTTTTATTTTTTTCTTTGCGAACCTGTAACATTCATCACGTTGAAGAATCTAATAAAATATATAGAACGGTGAGCTTGGAAAACAAATGAAATATATTAGTAGAATTGCACGGGAAAGGAGAGGGAAAGAGGCAAAGAGAATGAGAAATAAAAGAAAGGAAAGATCAAAAACTTATCCTGCTCCACTGACTTTCTTTTCTATATATATCTCGCGCGCGTCGAGGATATCTTTGGCCTTATACCCCCCTTTAATATGCACAATCGTATACTATAGAGAGCGCACATACATACATATCGAGAAACGAGGAAAACTTCGCCTCGTAAACTGACGTCTAAAAGCCGTGTGTGTGTATGCGAGCGCGCGAGGCCGTTATACTTTATGCATAACTTTCTCACGTATAGAAGAGAATTCTACTGCTCGCACTCGCGACGACGTGAGCTGCGAAATGAAAAAATCGAGAGAAAGAGAGAAGGAAAAACGATATAAGTAAACTTTGACCTCGTCAATTTGAAATTTATGCTTTTCCTCACCTGCTGTATCACGAGCAGCAGTGCAGTGAGCTTGCGCGCCCGTGAACTTTTTCGATCAGCGCGAATCACTTTTTTTACGCGTATACAGCACAGGGCCTAGCCGCAGCGCTCGGAGATGTATATATAATATAGGATAATCGTATAAACTTTTGTCAAGCGCGCAATGCATATACGAGTTCGGTCGCGTCGTGCGTTGAATGTTTTCTCGACTGGAATAAAAGGCGAAAAATGATAATCATAGACTGTGCGGCGATAATTTGTCCACTCTCTAATTAAAGTCCCCCTTTGTGCGTTTCGTCTCTTTTTCTCTCGTCGCGTCGATAGATAGCGAAAGGGAGATGCGTCGTGAATATGCTCCGGCGAATTCTGTCAACCAACCAACCAACGCATTCGGGGGTCGAATATCGTCGTGCGCTGCTAGGATGAATTTTGGGCGCTCGTAGTCGTCGATGCGTTAACGTTATAAGGACGCGGCGGCGGTGTGATGTTTGCCCAAGCCGGCCGCACGTGATGAATACGCGCTTAGAGCGATTATTAATTTCTCTCTCCCTCCCTCCCTCGTCGTGCTTAACAGCAGAGATTACGCGATCCGGAATGCCCGGCGTATTATATACACGCAGCGTATATCGATGACATTGATTCGAGCTCATCTCCGATGTATAGCTATTTCAACGTGGCTCGTCATGCTTAATATTTAGCCGAAATTGTTTCTGTATTTTTGCTTTCGCCTTGTACTGTAATACCCTCGGATCGAGGCTTGACAGTATAACACTCGTACATATAATAAATACGCGGCATATTCACTAGTGTGATACGTTTCGCGTCTCCCTCTCTCTCCCTCTACGCTTCTCTCTACTCGTCGTACAGTCGTTCTATTTAATTAAATTCAAACGTTTTCGAGCACGACGATGCGAGTTTAAATACGTTCACTTCCCCTAGTCGACCAATCGAAAGTCAGTATATACCACTACTGTTGCTGCTACTGCTGCCGTCTGTATGTGTGTATACGTGTATGTATGTATACCGAGAGAGAGAAGCGCGTAACATCGCTTGGGGTGTCAGATGCCTAGGTGGGTATACGCAGACAAGCGTTGCGGAAACAGGTAAATACAAAGCTCAGTAAGGACTAAATTAATAAGCTCTCGTTAAATATCCTCTCGTTCTCGGCTTCGTATACTGCATATGTATATATGTGTACCGGTATTTTTACCTTTTTCTTCTTGGCTTTTTCGAGCAAAAAACTGCGCGCACACGAGATTACTACACACATGAGCAAGGAAAAAGTCAGTTTCAGGCTATATGAAAAAAAAGAGAGCAAAAGAGGCAGAAAAAAGGCAAATAAAAAAAAGAGTCAACCCGAGCAATATAAGCTTTGAAACGATCATCCATCAAAGCTCGAATCTCTTGGCACTCTGCGAAGGCGCGGAGCAGCTAGAGCTTGACTCTCTCTACTCTTGCTATATAGCTCTAAGGAAGCGAGAGAGGGAAAGATTGCGGATCGCCGGATATCCGTTGTTTGCATCGTCGAGTAGTAGCGATAAGCTATATATATATATATATATATATGTGTGTGTGTGTGTGTGTAGGCACGCACCCGCACGACAACCGAGAGAGCTGTGCGCCAAGTAGTAGTGCAGCGCGCGATTGAGTCAGACGCCGAGCGCAGTGGAGTAGCAGTCAAGCAGCGGCGGCAGCGGCAAAAAAGGGTTCGTGCGCCTGCGTCACGGAGAGCGAGAGACCGGCTGCACAGCCACCGACTACACTACCCCCTGCGAGTCCTACGAAACGCGTGTTCAGTAGCGTTCGGTACGCCGTGCCGCGTGAACGTGCACTTGTTTACGTAGCTTCGTTTTTTATTCCCCACCTTGGCTTGCGGGGCAAAGTGAGAGCGCCGGCGAGCCACCTCGCAGTACTGCAACACAACAGCAGCACGTGATCACGTACGTATAAGCCGTGTGTGGCGTGGCTTGGCGCGCGACAAGAAAGAGAAGAAAAAAAGTTCAAAGGGAACTTTTTTTTTATTTTGCATCCGATGCCGTGAAAAGACTCGTGTGTGTGAGTGAGTGTGCAGCGCTGCCTCTGCTGCTAGATATTACGCTTCGGCTACTCGACCCCGAGTCTCATGTGCGAAGATGAAAGAAATTTTTGATTATTCAAGTCTTCTCGCGGCTAGCAGCCGAGGTACTTTGGTCACACGTTAGGTATACTCTGAATCATTCCAAGTAAGAGAAAAAACATAACGCAAAAAGGGAATGTAAATTAAAAATCAGTGCTCTCGGTGTGACTTGCACAAGGGATGAAACTTCTCGGGTGACAACAAATAAAAGAGTAAAAAAAGCAGCAGTGGTTCGTTATCGTAACTCTGAGGGCTCGATGTGCAGTTTACACGTAAGAGTGGGCCAATAGTGTCGTTATCCCCGAAACAAGTTTTCCTTCTCAACGAAGTATATATACGTACTACATCGAGTGGCTATAGCTGCTGATGCTGCGGGTGTGTTTGTGTATGTGCTAGCTCGCGCGCGTGAGAGAGAAAAGGCAGCCGGCGATGCGACAATGGCATCGGCAAGTTGTTCGTCGCTCGGCAAACTCGCGCTGCTGCTGCTGCTCTGGCTGCAGTCGGTGGGCTACGGCAATGCCTACCTCAACATCTTCATCAGCCAGAGCCAAGTCAAGAAACTACTCGGTGAGTTTTAAGCTTTCTCTCACTTACTTCTTACCCTCTCATTTTTTTCTCTTTCGCAATTCTTGTTATCTATGAAATAATACGAAAATATACTTACCTGTGTGCAGTCGCCGGGCAATGCCCGAGTGCAGTCCTACTGTGGCTATAAAATAAATCACCCCACGTACGCAGGAACGAATCACGCGCCGATCTATCGGCCGGCAAATTTATAGCCGAGCAGCTACTACTACTCGGACCACCGTATATAGCGTCCGTGCGTGCGTGCGCGCGACCTTAAGCATTTTTTCCTCTCTTATTTTCACCTGCGATCGCGTCCCAGGTAAATATATATATATACATCTGTAGACCACCGAGCCTTTGTACATCGGCTTGATTTATACCTGCGACTACAGCGGTCGTCGCATAGGTGCGGAGTTAGATTACGCCGCCGCGCAGTTACGTATATATACATACGCGGAGGAGTATAGTAGTATAAGAGTAGTGTAACGCACACTGCAGCTACCCCTCGTGCTTTGCTTGACTGATATCTCAAGCCTCTGCGCCGAGCGTCTGATTACGAATGTTTTGTACTTGCAAATGCGCTCGCTTTTACTCGAGCTTTTTGTGGCGAGCCGAGGAAAAGCTCGCTTGCGCGTATACGCGTGTTGCGAATTTACCCGCGGCTGGAAATTGTTTTTATTCTCTCTTCTTCTTCTTTTTTGCTAGTAATTGTAAGCATCGTTAGATTAATCAAGAGTCGGAGAAATAAAGCAGCGCGGCACAGTTGCCTCAAAGATAAGGTTATACGTATACAACAGGGCAATTTGAGCGAGCGCGCGCGACCAGATGGCCTTGCAACCTTGTGCAGAAGCAGCAGCAGCGGCACTTGGCTACGTCGTAACATCTTCCTTAAATGTCTTTTTCGGCTATAATAGCGCAGTACGTATAAGCCACTTGCTGCGGGAGGCCGTACAGAAACCGTTTGTTTGAGGCAATTACAGCAGACGCTCGCTCGTGCCCAGCAATGGGTATATAAGAAAAATAGAGAGACACAAGGAGGACGTTATCATTGCTATGAATTTGTTTCGCGGCCGGTGATTGCGTTTTTGGGTGCTGCTTCCAACGAGCTAATTTAAAACAATATGATTCGCTCGTTTGCAGCGTTAATGAATATACACGCGGCGAAGGAGCCAAAACGACTTTTTTTTCTTCCTCTGTCCTCTTTAAAGCAATGATCCTCTCTTACTTCTTCTTTCGGCGGAATGCGGAATTTCATTAAGCCCGATTTTGAATCTCGACGAAAGTTTTATGGTAAGCAAGTACTGTTCTAGTTCGCAGAAAAATCGTAAATTCTCGAAGGCGAAAAACCCTGGGCGATCGACTTGGCGTGCGTACAGCCATGAGGGCGAGAGGGTAAAAAAAGGAAAACTTCTCTCTCTCTCTCTCTTTCTTTGAGCACACAATAAGACCAAAAGTCCATAGGACACAAGTTCGGCAATTTATAAAAGTCCCCGCCTGCGAGCGAAGAAGAGACCCTCTGCACCCTGGCTGGCTGCTGCTGCTGCTTCGCGCATATATACCTGTAATTCCTAGGTATCGATCCATTGGGAACTTTTTCGTATAAGCTCGCGCGCTCAAGTTTCGTATAAATATCTATACTACCTTTGAAAAAAAGCAAAGAAAAAAAGGTTTATAAGATAGACAGTGGCATCGAAGCGAAGAATTAAAACGTTAGCGCAGCTAGGATCGCCAGGCTGACGTACAAAAAAAAGGAAACGAGGAACATATCCACTGCACGCCCGTGCGCGCGCGTAAAAGAAGTTTTAAAAGGGGGTTATTTTTTCACCGGGAGCAGCTCGAAAGTCACTTTACTTGGATTGCCCGGCCCGCTTGTAATGGTTTTACACGCGCGCGCGCGCGAGGAGCTATTTAAAAAATAGAGATAGTCGACGCGCCGTAGTGGCCGAAGAGAGAGAGAGAGATTACACAAAGAAATGCGGTCGGTGCTCTCTCTCTGGACAACGGGCTAACGCGCGCGAATTAAAACTAATGAGTGCTATGACGAGCTCTCCACCGGGGGAGCGAGCGGTATCAAAGGGAGGAACTTCTTCTCTAGACGCGGCCACTGCATAATACTGGGTGACGATCGTCGCCGTAGTTTGCGGTCTCGAGAGATTATGTACGCTGGAGTTAATCCGTTTCGAATTCAGCATTGATACGTAGAAGATTTTTTTACATTGTTAGCCTGGAAAGTATCAAAAATTTGATAATCATCGTGAGGGCTAAACCAGTATAATGAGAAAAATTCCGACAATATTTTTTGTTCTAACGTCTTTTTATATGCTAAGGCTCGCCAGACTCTATACGCAAATCAGGTGTAAATCACGCAGTCTCCTCCTTCTTAGAGAAAAATATCCTCTCTCTCCTCTTAAAAGAAGGCGAGGAATCCAGTGAAATATCGATGCTTTCGCCAGCAGCAGCAGCAGCAGCAGCAGCAGCAGCAGCAGAGTAATAACCTATTCATATACTGCACCATGCCAAATATGTATAAGATAAGTTAGCGAGAAGGTGAGAAATACATGCATTTGGCAAGGGTACGGAATTGATTTTTAATTTCGCTGCGGGGCATTGAACTGGTACGCATATACACAAGAGAGACAAAAGTCGTACCGAGGGAATTGCGGTGCAGCTGCACTGCGTTGGGGATGTTTAAGCTCGATTAATTATTATTCCGCGTCATGTTTCCGAGGAGTATCGATGAAGCTTCCTCCTCTTTGACAACGAAATAATGTCCACCGAGTCGAAAGAATTTTATGTATCCAATCGCAAAAGTATACATGTGTGCGACGGTATTCGATTAACCTTAAGCTCTTAGCGCTCCTCATTCGTATATTATCGAGTAAATCCTTTAGTTTTTTTTTCTTGCGAACGAGTATACATACGTGTGTGTACACGCTCGACGTCGCACACGGCACAAACCGCATTAAATACAGAAAAATTTTGCTATACCTCGCTCGAGATTCACGCTCTTACTCGCTCGCTCTCTCTCTCTCTCTATCTCGCGGGAAATAACATCAAATTGGAGCAAAGTGCACCCAAATATATACGTGTGTACATGCGTATGTGAACGCACGACGACGACGACGACGATAGCACACCGGAGTAATCCAATAATTTATTGCCTCGCGTGTGCTGTATAACTCGCGACGAAATGAATGAATATCCAATCCGAGTTAGAAACTTGAACGAGTTCCTTTTTTTCATCGTTCGCTTGTGCATTAGAAATTTCGCTTCGCGGACTAAAAATTATGCACGAAAAAAGAAAGAGTAAAAAGTGAAATCGATTTTATATACTGGGGCGCATATATGCGTATCATGTCGCTCTTCTCTCTGCACCCTCGACGAGCGACTACGCAAAACAAGCTCGTTTTTGTGTGTCAAACGTCAATTCGCCCGCGCGCATACGAATACATGTATATAAGAACGACGGCGTTCCCCCGTATACAAATTGCCAGAGAGAGCAACAAATATAATCCTCAAACAGCAGTAGCAGCAACAGCAGCATCACTGCTATTTCTTGTGTATATCTCTCGAGCTCGTATGTGTGTGTATACACTCTTTTCTGCACCTTTTCCTCCCCGCTGCTGCTTGTAAAGTTATATGCCCGCAAGGAGAGAAGGCTGTGCACGAGCTGTGCTCCCGCGCGCTGTACCCGACGAGTGTTGACGCGGGAAATTTCCATGCAGAGAGTCAAGAGCCTCTGCAAGCTCGCATACATACTGCTCTCTACTCGTCGTCGTAGCGTCTCTCGGCACCTCTTGTTTTCTCGCTAGGCTGTGTGACGTTTGACGCGGGGCGTATACTGAATTGGCCGATGTGTGTGTGTGTGTGTGTGTGCGTGTATGGGTGTGGGTGCACACCGAGTGTTGCGGAGTGCGACTACGACGACGACGTCTGACTGTGCGCGCAGTTCATACATATTTCGACGTCGGAGATAAGGAAAACTTGGCAAGAAAAGCCAGACACGCGCAATATATCGACGAGAACGAGAGAGAAGAAGGAGGAGGACTTTCTCAATGACCAAATTCAGCGAGGATGACGTTTCAGAATATAGCATGTATTCACGCACGTGCAAAGCTGTCGCCCCGAGTGTGCTTCATACATCGAGTCAGCTGATTTTCGAGCGTGCTAATTATCAACTCGTGTGGCATACACGGGTTGTTGTCAGCGGCATCAGAAGCAGCAGCGATTTATCTTCGCTACATTGACCCGATAAAATTTTAACGCATATTGTTGACAGTTCAATCAACGGCGTGGGCAATGTGCATCGGACCAGAAACTTTCGAGATTAACTTGACAAAACAATACTTGTCAACATCTCTCTATAAATAATGCGCGAAGCCTAATTTTTCGACGAACGTCGAAATGTCGTCGCTAAGTTCGGTGGCAGCGGCTCTTTTGGCCAGTTTTTTCGTAGTCAACTTTTGTGGCAGTAGCAGCGGCACGGCAGCTGTCGCGGCACAGCCAAAGGTCACCACCAAGTATGGAGAAGTCGCCGGTACCGTCAAGTATTCGCATAAAAACAGAGAGTACTGGGCGTTCGAGGGTATACCGTATGCCAAGCCTCCCGTTGGCGATCTCAGATTCGAGGTACGAACCCACCCAGTGTAAGTGCGATCGCTATTTCAATTACATCATTAATGTGTTATTTTTCGTCCATATATTTAGCCCCCCGTAGCTTTCGAGGGCAAATGGAACGGAACTCTGCAAGCCAACGATTTGAGCAAAAAATGCTGGACGTTCGGGCTCAAGTCCGTGGACGGCTCGGTCGCGGGTGGTGACGGAAAACCTCATCCCGGCGCCGAGTCGAAGATGGGATCGGGCACGGAAGACTGCCTGTATCTGCACGTCTACACTCCCGCCGGCGCACGAGATCTTCCGGTCGTGTTCCACATTCACGGCGGTTTCTTCTCCTACGGCAGTGTGAACCCGGACGAGGCCAAGTACCTGATCGATCGCAACGTCGTCTACGTGTCCGTCAATTATCGCCTCGGCGTTCTCGGCTTTCTCAGCTCACGCGACCACGTCGTGCCTGGCAACATGGGCCTCAAGGATCAGTCGATGGCTCTGCGCTGGGTTCGCGACAACATCCGCGACTTCGGCGGCGACCCCGGCCGCGTCACACTGACCGGCGTGGACGCCGGCGGGGCCAGCGTTCACCTGCACATGCTGTCGCCCATGAGCCGGGGACTGTTCCAGCACGGGATCTCGGCCTCGGGCACGGCCCTCAACTGCTGGGCGCAGACCGAATATACGCGAGAGAAATTGATAGAGATCGCTCGTCATTTAGAGTGCGGTCGTGACGGTATGGAGGTAGCGGATTTGGTGAAGTGCATGAAGACACTTCCAGCCGGGAAGGTAGTGTACGCTCAAGGTTTTTATCAGGTAGAGATCGAGAATTTCAATTGTGTGATATAATCTTGGCTATACGGCGTGTATTTTATCGCGAAACACATTTGCAGATGTTCCCTTGGTTTCCGGTGGTGCCTTTTGGGCCAGTAGTTGAAACGAAATGGTCGAAGGAGCCGTTCCTCTCGAAACACCCGGTAGACCTGATCAAGGAGGGAAAAACTCGCGGAGTGACGTGGGTCACAGGGGTCACGACGCACGACGGATTGAGTAATATAAAGGGTTCGACATTCGTTCAAATGCGATACATAACGATTTACATTTCAATTCGACTTCTCTCTCGCTAAAATTTTGCTTAAAAATTCGTATTTAGAATTGTTGAAGAGCCCCATAGATTTGAAGGATCTCAGAGAAAATTGGGGTAAATTCGCCGTGCAGATGTTCGAGTTCGAGGGCACGGTCCCTTACGAGCGTCAAGCTCCCACGGCCTGGCAGATATGGAATCATTACGCGTACGGCTACGAGATCATCAAGTACCAATTTCCCCAGATGCTGCAAATGTACCGAGATCGTATGTTCGCCTACGACGCCCTCAAGGCGGCCAAGCTGCAGTCCAAGGCGGGCAGCGAAGTGTACTTTTACAGTTACGAGCACAAATCGCCGTCGAGTTTCACGCCGCGATGGGAACTTCAACACTACGAGCACGTCATGTATACGGAGATACTCGACAAGGCACTCGGTGAGAAAATTTTGGAGAAAAAACGACGAGGTGAAGATTATGTTTTTTTTTTTCAATAACGCCGAATTTTTCGTGAAAGGTCCGGATACGGGAGACGACTACCACCGCGTGGTGGCGCACCCGAGAATAGATCCATTTGCCACGGAGCGAGACAAGTACATACACGACAGATTGCTCGACATGTGGTCGTCCTTGGCGCACGACGGGTAAGTGCATGCGGTCGTTGCTCCAGCGCTCATTCTTTATAATTCGTTTACATGGAAACAATCTGGATTTACAGAACGCCGAATATCGGTGCAAGATCTGACTGGAACGAATGGATAAAGGTGGATCGGGGCATCACCGAGCTCAATTACCTCTACATAACTTCGTCGGATATCGGTCACAGAGCGTGGCTGCATTTCGGCGAACGTCTGTTCTGGGACAGCATTGACTTTGATGAAAATCGAGGAATAAAATCCACGCGGCTATGATTCAGTCAAACGAAAAATAAAACGACTGATTATTTTTATATATCCTGTACAACCTGCAAAATATTCCGAGCAATAATTACGACATTAGATAATGACGGCTCGAGATCAATATAATTACAGACACTCTACAACTACTACTACTAAGTCTTTAATCCTATATCGAATATAGTTACCCTATTGAAGTGATCCAACAAATCCTTTCAAACGTTCCGTTGAGCTGGCGGCGACATCCACGCTCAGTGCAGATGGTTTTGATCTTCTGCTATAATACTACTGTATACAGATACTACGTCATTAAAACGTCTGCGAGAGAGAAAGACAGACAGAGCGAGAGAGAGTTGTAATAGTATACTCGCACGCGGCCGTGTGACGACGGGCGTCACAGCTCCACGAGGATGAAAAGCCAGAAAACGATTCGTTATCTCCGGCGGAGGGAGGAAGGAGGTAGGGGAGTTGAAGTAGTAAATTGATATCGTGTACTCGTTTGTACGCAAAATAACAAAAAAAAAAAACGAAAATAATAATCGAATGTGCTGTTGCCGCTCGATTGGCAATTATTTTGATGAGATTTACCGCAAATTCTTTCCTTATCAGTTCTGCAATTTGTTTTTTCCCTGAAACTGCGTCGGTTCGATAAATCTGCGCTTCGTGTTTTTTACCGGAAGCGAACAGGATGCAGAAAGCTACGCGCTGCTCTCTCTCTGTCTCTCGTTGTTTCTACAAGTGTCAAGTCGAACGAGAAGAACCTATAAAGTCCCCCTTGAATACGTAAGCGTTATTTGTGCATTAACGGAACGTTAAGCCACGCATCGAGACGTTACGTGCGCGGTTGTGTCAGGTGAAAAACATCGCTCAAAGGCAAACGAGACTTTATTTTCTGTGTGTTTACCAATAACGCGACGTCGCGCGTCGCCGCACTTCCGAGATGCAGCAGCAAACGGATGAGCGCAGTTTGTGCGTAAAGTCATGTTGCTGCTGCCGACTCTGCTAGCCGTCGTCGTTTGCGTCTCGGACGCGGACTTGGCCCGGGCCCTGACACCCTCGCCGCAGGTCACCACTCAGAATGGCAGGATCGTCGGCCACATCAGGCAGTCCTTCATCGGCGAGCCCTACGAGGCTTACGAGGGCATACCCTACGCCCTGCCACCGACGGGCGATCGACGCTTCGAAGTACGTGTGTAATTTGCGTGTGTCTCGAAATGAAAAAAAAAAAATAATCGATTACAGAGAGAGAGCTAGGTATTAATTGCGCGTGACGATTTAGCCACCGGTGCCAGCCAGTCTCTGGCGAAAGGAGCTGAAGGCGACGGAGCGCGGCCAGGCCTGCATCGGCCACCAGCGCTACATGACGCCCTCGGGGGACTTCATCAAGGGCGGCGAGGACTGCCTCTACCTGAACGTCTACGTGCCGCAGAGGAAGAGCTGGGGCCTGATGCCGACCCTGGTCTACCTGCACGGTGGCGTCTTTCAGTTCAGCACCCTCGAGGGCAGCGAGCAGGACTACCTGATGGATCACGGCGTGATCTTCGTCGCCGTGGCCTACCGAGTGGGCATGCTGGGCTTCTTGAGCACCGAGGACGAGGTGGTGCCCGGTAACATGGGCCTGAAGGATCAGGCGCTGGCCCTCAAGTGGATACACGCCAACATCAGATTCTTCGGTGGCGACCCCAACAGAGTCACCCTCGTAGGCGTGAGTTCGGGCGCGTCGAGCGTTCATTATCATTACTTGTCGAAGCAGACGAGAGGACTGTTTCACGCCGGCATGTCGTTCAGCGGCACGGCGCTCAATCCCTGGGCCATGGCGAAAAATTCCAGCGAAAAGGCCAAGGCCATCGCGAGACTCGTCAAGTGTCCGACTGACAATTCGACCAGCATGATTTCCTGCCTCAAAGAGAAACCAGCTTACTTCTTGGCGGACTTGCAGACGAGTTTGATGGTATATTCGATTACGTAATAGCAAGATCGTTCAGTTGATTGATTCGTCGTTAATTATTTTAGCCGTGGAATCTGCACGAGCCCGCGCCATTCGCACCCGTGGTAGAAAAACCCTCGAAAACGGCCTTCATAGACCGTCAACCCATCGACATTCTCGACAGCGGCGACGTCTACGACGTACCCTGGTTGACCGGAGTCGTCAGCGAGGAGGGAATCTTCACGGTCGGCGAGTTCGCCTTCAACGAGACGGCTCTCAAGCAGCTGAACGACGACTGGGCCGGCCTAGCGCCGCACCTGCTCGACTACGATTTCACCGTCGCCGAGGAGCGCAAAGCCGTCGTAGCCAAGCGAATAAGGGAGCATTACTTTCTGAACGAGCCGATCGACAAGGGCAACGTGCGGTCGTTGATCCACATGGTGGGCGACAGGATGTTCACGACGAGCGCCGAGTTGGCCGCGCGAGCCCAGGCAAGGGCCAACAGAGCCCCGGTCTGGCTGTACTATTACAATTACCGCGGCATGGACAGCACCTCGCACGTACTGACCAAGTCCAGGGTGAATCTGGGCGTCTGCCACACCGACGACGTGATGCTCGTTCTCGGCAACAAAATGATCAAGCCCGCGAAGACCGACCGAGACTTCGACATGCACAAGCAGATGATGCAGATGTGGCTCTCGTTGGCTCGTACCGGGTAATTTTTTCTTTCCTTTTTTCGGTAGAAATGCTCGATATTTTGTGACTAATTTTTAGCTAACAAAAAGTTTCATTTGAGGTAAAAGGGCAACTAGAACTGAGAGGGTATTAATTACCACACTATACTATGCTATGACTTATACAGTTGAATGCACTTTGTTATTTGCGGATTTACAGATATAAAGTACTCGCCATCTAGCGGTGAATACTTAAAGTAGCATTATCGTATTTAAAGAGGTTGAAAACTAGTTTAGAAGTTGGAAAGAGTCAAATTGTTATTTCAATTTCATATTTTTAACATATTTAAAAACATACCCAATGGTCATTTTTTGATTATTAGGCTTATATTAACGTTGAGCATTTCTACCAGGGTTTCTCAAAAAGTATAAACACGCAGGGTCATTATTACATAAACGCTATCTACGCAGTGCTCCGGATTTCGGCCCGAAGTGGCTGCCAGTCGACGGCAAATCGCCCTTCCTGGACTTTTTGTTCGTGCACGGGGCCAACGATTACCGAATGAAGGCCGCCTGGAACATGGGCCAGAAATACTTCTGGAACAGTATCGGATTCAACGAGAACATCGTCAACAAGACGGCGAATTTCATCGATCAGGCCATAAGCTTCATAAGGCCGAGATAAATGCGTGTATAGATTTAAGCTCATTTTTTTATACTCGAGTGCGTGTTGCAAAAAAAAAACATTGCATCAGCTCACGAAAACGTACAGATATTTTTTTGTTTATAAATATACGCAACGTGTGTTCGTACATTGACGCGTCACATATTGTGATTCGGTGGAAGTCAATGTTTTTTATTTTCAGTAAACTTCAATCGATCGATTTTTATATAAGCTAATCAGTTTAAAGTTTTTAATTGACAAACTGAGACGGCAAATATGTGTGTAATATGATATAGGTTATTCGAATTCTTCATAAGTCATACGTTAAGCTACATCGAAAAATATGGACACAGCTGAAAAACACTTGTCCAAACTTTGCCCAGTATGTTTATTACAATCAGTGCTCCGGATTATTAAATGAAATCAAGTTGAAAAAGAAACGATGAGTCTATATTTACTCGCTCCAATATCTTCTCGTAAGAACGATGATGTACGTCTGCGCCGCTCGCGCGCCTGCTATGAAAAAGCCTACATATTTCACATAGCTTGGCGCATATCTTCAATTTGAATATAACTCGCGCGCGCCTGGGAAAAAGGAATGGCACGACTTTTCTCGCGCGTGTGTGTCTGTGTTCACCTGCAAAAGAGACGTATGGTTTATGAGCGACTATACATACGATATACGCGGAGAAAAAAACTTGACGCGCTCATACGGCCAATATTTCATTTCGAATGCCGTTTGATTCTGACGCGGATAAAGATCACTGCGGCACTTTATGCATGAGTGTGTGTGTGTGTGTGCGAGTGCGTGTGTGCGCGAGAGATGGCAAAGCTCCGATACTTCGCAACTGCGGAATATCGCATGTACATAGGCACTTTTCATAGATAAGAGTCGTTTGCATGATAGTACACACGCGCGGGGGATTGGTAGAAAAAAAATATAAAATGGTATTTTCAGAGAACGTAACGAGTTTTTACACTTAAAGCTGGACATTATGCTTCTGTGATATAATGATCCATCTTCGCTGAAGCTTACGAGCAAAAAAGATTCCAAAGGCAAATGAAAATAAAGGGAAAAGATTCTGGTGTCGAGTTTTGTTGAAAAAAAAAAAAGAGAAAGAAAAAAGCACCGGTGCGAGAAAGCTCACGTGTACGTACGGTGCGTACGTTACAAAAAAAAGGGGGGGTTATGAAAAGTGGTATACGTACAATAACAGCGAGCCCCTCGAGGAAAAAAAAAGCAGCGGCATGTGCAATAGGCACGAGGGAGCGAAAGAGATAGCGTATGTAGCAGCAGTACGTATAGCAAATGGGAATCGAGTACTACTCATGATGATACTCTCGCGGTAAATTGCGAAAGTGACCCGCCACCGCCCACGAGCGGCGCGGCTTCGACGCGTGTATGTATACAGGATCAAAGGCAAAACTGGCGGCGGCTGCCGCAGGGCGCGGGAAGATTTTTTCGTTTATGGTTACGCGCTGTATTATTATACTGCATGTACGTATAATGCGGCGATAGACTATATAGGCCTCGCTCGCGATCCGTAAATTTCACGTTGTAAGGGCGAACGTTTACTCTCTTACTCCGTTGTGGACGATGTTTTCGTTTTATTTTTTGTTTCGTATAATGGCCTCGATGGCCACCAAATCGATTTTGCGCCTTTGCCTCTCGCTCCTCTCTTACGAATCTACATATTTCGAAGCTTTTATTAAAAAAAAAAATCTTAACGCTTAATGGCGGGTCGTCTACGCCGTTCGGGCCACTTGAAATAATTTAATCGCTCGTCGAATGGAAAAATATAAAAGTAAAAAAAAATATTCTTCGCGGCTCGAGTCTCGTGTGTACGCAGCTCTCAAGAAAATTAATAAACGTCTTGAGGCGCATCGGCAGTCAGGCAGGAGCTTGCAATCTCATCTGCGCTGCGTTTATGCACCTAATCCCCTCCACCCCTGTCGCCACCCCGTCTGTTCCTTTCATCGAGCTCGATTCCAAAGCACCTCCGCCGCCGCCGAGAGCTACGAGGTAGTACTCACTTATGCATACATGTATGCGCATACATATACGACGTTGAGCGGAACGCAAAGACGAGCTGCTGCTGCTGCTGCTACTCCTGTTCGTACATGGTGTATTGTCATTAATGGATCGGGGCTTAATTTGAACTTGAGTTACTCCAGGCGTAACATCTTTGTAACGTCGTATATGTCCGTCATTCTTTTTTACTTGTTACACATTTGTGCTGGTTACTCGGTCAAACGACGCATTTGGTGTTGCAACGTCTTTGATACGTTGTACAGTCCATGTAGCGAGATTATATTCAAAATTGCACCCTAAAAATGAAATATAGATTGTTTTAGATTTTTCTAAAATTTTAGTTTTGTTAATTTTTTCACAGGGTTGATTTTTTCAATATTTATCGTACATGCAATTATATCTTGAGTCGAGCAATCGACGATGAAAAATATCAATTATCGGTGTACATACGCTAGAGATCGATTCATCGGCGAATGTGTATTATTACAGATGCCTGGAGAAACCTCGAGTTATTAGCCACCACCGCGAGAGGTTACTGCGGCACAGGCAGGCATTGTCGCCGCCGCGATCACTAATGAGCCAAATCCCTCGCGTGATCGGCGTGCCTTCCTCTCCTCTCTTCGGTCGCAGCAAACCGCCAATAGGACAATTAGCGGCTCGCTGTAAGCTCACTTCCGATCGTCGCACGGATATACATCCACGCCCGCGCGTCTCGTGTCGCTCGCTCTTTAATTTTTCTCTGTCGTGCGCGCGCGCGGGCGGGGGCCAAAGGAAGCGTGTATAACCGACAGTCCCTTGAGTAATTATGATCGAAGAAAAAACGACGTCCTTTCGATTCTTGATGAGCATGGAAAAAAGAGAGAAACCGCAGCCGCACGACGACGATGACGACGACAGCTACTATTAGGGGCTGAATGCATCCACCTTTCCTTTATTTCCCATCCAAATTGAAAGCGGCCGCGCTTTTTTCAATTAAAGCTTTTTTTATCTCCTGTTTGGCTGTATATATAATACATGTAAGTCGAAGCATTGAAGCGGATTTTCTCTCGCTCTCGTTTCTTCGCTTTTATTTTAGACACTCTTTAGCAGCTTAAGACAAGAGCTTAAGCTTCGACGAAGATGTGTTACGAGAGTAATAAATAAAATAAAGTCCCTTTCTCCTTAAAATTGTATGTTTTTCACGTTTTCTGTAATTGTAAATACGCGATGTTTGTAAACTCGGCGATTCGTATATTCAGCAAATTGAAGCCGAGAGAAAAAGTGTAATGAACTCAACGAGCGCTTCGTGGGCTGTATAATAAATAATACAAAGCGGCTCGGTGACGACTCATTAAATTTAAAACTATACATCGCTCGCGTATTCATGTACAATTTTTTCTGTTCTTGTTTTGCACGAATCATTGTTACGGCTCGCGAAGGCGATGTATACAAACAGAGAGTTTATTGTCACACCATGGGCTTTGGTATTTAGCCCGTCGACGTCGCTCAGCATTCGAATAAACTTTCCCGAGATTTAAATTATTCAGATTTCTTCATCATCTCTTTGCGATCCTCGCTAAGTCTGTGAATTTTCAGGCCAACAGACACATACACACAACACATACACACACAAACAGCGTACATAGCTTAGAACGAAAACTTGTCCCTCGTATTCTCGAACTTTGTTCCCAGTACAAGAAACTCCTCGAAAATTAACTATCTAATTAACGATTCAATTAACGTCATAACTCGTCGACTGCGTATAGGCCGAGAGTTGAACGGCTGGGGAGCAGCAATTTTTACGAATGTTAAAAGCATCATCGTCGTCGCTGCAAGCGCCTGCACATATTGTAAATCCCAAAGTCTCGGGGAATTCGCACTCCTTCGCGAAGGAGTCGCATAACTTGCGCCTCGAGGCTAATTAAATACGAGAGACTCGAGGTACTTGTGTAAAATATGAGAGGAGATCGATCGAATATTACAGACGCGCGATGCTCGTCGTCGTCGTCGTCGTCGTCCGGGGTGGTAGTAGCAGTAGAAGAGATGCTTTAATTAAAGACAAACATCCTTGTTGATCGCACTTCGATACGGATGCGCTGCAGCAGCAGCAGCAGCAGACGAGAGAGGAATTTTTGTATACCATCCTCCGAATATTGGCTCGACGTTCGATCGAGCGTGGGATGTTGACTCGACGCGAGCATCGACGAGGCAATTGTGTATAGACACGTCTACATGTATTTATAAGTAACGGCTCTCCAATGAGCGATTAGGGACGATTTTTATTGAAAAAGTTTTCGGTAAAATTTTCCACCGTGTGCTGTAGTCATGTGCTGTATGATACCGTCGAAAATTTATAGTTAAATTTTGAAAAACTGTACGCGTGACACTGACTTCGTCGAGCCGAGCAGTCTAGACAACTTTTTTTTTGCAAAAAAAACAAGCTCACTCTCGCTCGCTCGCTCTCTCTCTCTTTTCGCATAAATGTAAGAATATGCAAATACGCGCACTCTTGCCATTTTATGAATAACATGTACAACACTCGTGTGCGAGTCTGTACATACGTGTAGTAGTAGTAGTAGTAGTAGTACGCACAATGTCGTGTGTGCTGCTATGCACTGCGCACTCCAAGTGCGAAATCCAGCTGTGCGCGATGAAAGCTACTTTTGATGTTGACACACATCAAGTGAAGCGTGCATGAGCGAGGCGCCGCGCGCGAGAATATATAAGTTTTTTTCACGAATAATTTTATACGTACGCGCGTCTAGACTAGCGAGAGCTTTTAACGTCGACTAACGTAATTTTTTTCTCCTCCGGCTCGTGTGTGTGTGTGTATAATGCTGCAGCAGCTCTTGCCAATTTCGATATACAAGTTCGATGTGTACTCGATTGCTCCGAGGGATAAGTAAACTAGTAAAAGCTCCATTTAGCTTGTGTAGGCGTACATATAGTGTCTTTGAATTCGCACTCTAACGAAGCTTATGGCACACTGCGCGCGATCTGCTGCTCAACTCGAAGTGTAATGCACACTCGGCTGCTTGAATACGCTCGTGAATCGTACCTTATAGACAAGATATTCCCACTGAAACAAGCGCGCGAAAAAAAAACGTCATTCGTAGGCGGCACGGGATCGGCGTTCGCAAAGCTCGCAGCAGCGCAAAATCTACAAGTGGTTATAGAGAAGGTTATTTACGGGCTCTGCGGCGTTGCATCGTGAAAAACCAAAAACACGTCCCCCGCGCCGATATATATATTTCACCCGAAGCTAGCTCGTCTGATATGTGTGTTTGCATTCCACGCTCCGCTGAATTCTGCGCCGGCAGCAGCAGTGCTACTTCTCCTCCTCGTGTGTGTAACATAGCTATGCTAGCTAGCTCTTGCAAGCTCTTTGCTCTCCTTGCGATGCTATCCTTGCGCGCGGGTGTACCGGAGAATATAACTTCTCTATGTAATGTGTTTACCCCCAGAGAAGAGAGAGAAGGAGAGTGAGAGAGGAAACGTACGCAGGAGGCTTTATCCAAGGGTTTATCCGGACGAGAAATTTATAACCCTGGATTTTTAAAAGATTCGATATTAATTGAGTTTTTACGGTTATATCGTCGAACTGGGGGACACATAAACGTGCACAACGTAGTATACGTCAAGGCAGTGTGTAGCGGATTGTTTTCTTTGTTCCATAGATTTGGCCGCGTACGTTCGTCGACAAATCGGAAATTGATTTTTTCTCTCTCTTTCTATTTCTCTCTGCGTTGTGTGTATTCGATGGGGTGCTGCTGCTGCTGCTGCGAGAGTTAGGGTGTTTTTGATGGATTTTTAAGAGTTGTTTGTTTGATTTGTGAAGTGTCGGAACGCGAGACGTTGCAAGTCGTCCTTACGATTGGTTAGATTTTAACTTTGTTTACTTGGAAAGTATATAGTTGCTTTGTTTGTTAACAAACGATCGAGACACGCGACGAAAAAGTAATTTCCAATTCTGCAATCAACGTTGTTTTATATGTACGATGATTAAAATCAAGCCTCTCCCTTTTTCGGCCGGGCTGCATCGACGCCGCGCGAACCGAAAACCAATGAGAATGGCCTGCAAATTTGCAGTCATTTTCACGCGATCAAATATGAAAATCCAATTGCCACACTCGAAAAAGACCGAGAGAACGAACGAGAGGGCCGAGGGCAGTTAAATTGTAAAACAAATATAAACGATTGCACGAGTGGCGCTGCTCGTTGTCTGTTTCACCGGGTACTTTTCTTCTTCGGGGGGTACAAAAAGTGTACGTATACACACACACACGTAACGATGCTTCGAGGGAAGAGGCAAGCGAGCTTCCACTGCGTAGGGCTCATAATCTCTCTCTTATACGCGGCATGAATGTTTTAGCGCGAGTTTCGTGTTGCCTCTCTACGATATATAGGTATATACAAATTCACGTAGAGGAAGCTCCTGCACGCACATATATACACACACATTTTTTGGGAGACGTGCTGGTGTATAGCCCGAAAAATGGTGCATCATATAGAGACTTGTAAAGCCATATAATGTTTCTTCGAGCTTTGAATTTTGATTCGGTCCCTTGCACACTTTGACAATCCATATTAATTACTGCGGCATGAACTTTTTATCGTCCTTGTGCATCAATTCCCACACCCTCGCTCAAGTTTTCTCCTGCTCACAAGAAATTGCATACATATAAAACGGGAGAAAATCTTAAATTCAGCTAAAGTATGATTTTACGTGACATTGAATTTTACAGTCGCGAAAGTTTTTTCCCGTGCCGCTGCTTATATGAGTTGATATTTTTTATTGAAGCGTTTCTAGCTAGCGTGCACGAGCGTGAGTAGCGTGTAGTACACATCGTCTTAGTGCTCGAGAGACGTACATGTATGCGCTGCTGCTTTGAGAGAAATTTTTTTCTCGAGACGCATGTATATGTGTACATTTTCCAGTGGTTAAATAAAATTTTGCAAAGATATGAAAATTTTTCCCTTTTTTGAGGACGTAAGCGAACGTAAAAGGACGCTAGCTCTTGATCTATTTACATTTTCAGGAGAGTCATTACTTAAAAAACTCAATTACAAGGAGAAAAATTTAAAACTTGGGATTACTGTAATGACAGTTATTGTTAGTAGAATACTTGAGTGATGTTTGAAATTAATTCAGTTTTGAATATTTTCAAACTTACAAGGAGAGCCTTTCATCTGCGGGTCACAGATCCTTACCAAACTTGTTTGGGGGTCTTCTTGTACATAATAATAAAGCCCCCTATGGTTACTTTATTCCAATGGGCCCTGGAAAGAGTTATAGAGCAGAAAAAAGTATTAAATATAATATAATGTTAAAAAATACCACTTATTGGTATCAGGCCTTGTACGATCAAGTCTAACTCTCTCAAAATAGTACTTTACGATACTAGTGGCATAAGTAACACTTTTTGGCACGGCGTAGTTTAGGGCCCTCGCTACGCTCGGGCCCTAATAGCTGGGCTGAAAAGTGTCCCCATGGCACGAGTATCGTACAACATTTTTTTTGTACGATTTTGTACGATATCGTACAACGCTTTTCGGTGGCATAAGTCGCACATTATGGCACCGCTACGTTCGCATCGCACTCGCATACGCTCGTGCGCTAACCTCACTTTGCGGTACCAGAAAGTGCGACTTATGCATCGGAAAAGGGGGCATAAATGTGAACTTAGCACAGTGCTATAAATATTTTTACATGAACTTTTATGCATTTTAAACACTTTTGCAAACAATAAACAATTGAACTCAATTGGTTTGCTGTGTAAGTTTTGAAGAGCGCACCAATTTGAGCTAAAATTAACGTACCAAACAAATATTGATGTAAATTATATGAAAATGTTTTTATTTGTATAACTCACAAATCCCTTCTCTTCATCTATTCCTGACACTCATCTGGATTCAGATTCACTCCAGATGAGTGTCAGAAACAGGTGAGAAAAAAAGAACAGTAAGTTTTATAAATGAAAACATTTTTTACATGATTTAATATAAATATTAGTTGATAAATGCATACATTTTAGTTCAAATTGGTTCGCTCTTTGAAACTTTTTCAGTAAACCAATTGAGTTAAATTGTTTATTGATTGAAAAGGTGTTTTGGACATTGAAAAGTCAAAGTATAAATACTTCTCAGTCAGTTAGACTTGACTGTGTAAACTTGATACCATTATACGCTAATATATGGTATTTTATACATTATATTATATTATATACTTCATGGTGCTTTATAATGGTTTCCAGGGCCCATTGGAACAAAGTAACTATAGGGGGCTTTATTATTATGTACAAGAAGACCCCCAAACAAGTTTGGTAAGGATCTGTGACCCGCAGATGAAAGGCTCTCCTTGTTAGTATACAAATCCAAGTCAGATGTAAAATAATATTCGTACAAATAATATTTTTCAAGAAAAATTATTTATAAATCAAAATTAGATCAGTCATCAGTTATAATGGAAACTGTTTAGCACTAATAAGAATTATTTCTCCTGACACATATTCTTACTTGGTATATACAGTGTTGTCAACAATCAAACTACAGCTTGTGTACAGACTACCGATACGAAACATTAGTTCCGACTTTGTCGTTTATGTCAAGCCGTTATATCTGACGATATCTAAAAAAATTTCCGCTCCTCGTTGTCATTGATAAATTCCATAAATCATGAAGTATAATCACCATGCGCAAAAAAATAAATCCGGGACAAGTGTGCACGTTCCTCCGAGTCAATTCTTGGCCGATGAAAACCTTATCAATCTAGATATTGAAAAGGCCACAAAGAAGTCTATATTTAACCAAGTCAGGAGCCAAGAAGCCAGGATCCACGAAGCCAGGAATCAAGAACCAAGATCTCCAGAAGCAAGAACGAGCCCGGATAATGAATTGAATTTTTTCGACGAGTTCATCCATTGGTAATTTTAAATTAATCATTCGATGCTAATAATTGTTCAATAATACAATGATAAAACTCAAATATGATTATTCATTTTTCAGGTGGAGGGTAGTCGGTGCTGACACGATACGAACGTTTGTGTACCACGTCGGCTTAATCACGATAGGAATGACTCTCATGGGCATTATGATGGTAACAGTGTTTTATATACATCAAAAAATGTACGTTCAGATGACGAAGCATTGATCGTAATGTAATCTGTGTTATTATAAAAATCCAGATTAACAAATCTAGATCGATCTATATTGTTAAAAGATCTAAATTAACACATTTAAATTAATCTAGATTGTTCAAAATTTGGATCAACGTTTCATTGCATACTTTTGTATTCCAATGCTTATTATTAAAAAAAAATCACTGTTTTCCACATGTAACCGAAGTATAACGAACTTATTTTGCTCAGCACATAACTACAGTCAGTGGAGAATAATTCGCAGCGACGTGAATGGCAAAGCAGCAGCAGCCATACATCATCGTCCATTTGTCTTTTCATTTTATCGTACGTAACGTTGTGGCCCCTCTCGATATATAAAAGTGCATATTCTCAGCGTACGAGCTTTTCGTTCGCCTACCACACGCGCGCACACATACTCACACCGCAGGGATTTACACGCAGTTGATAATATAACGGAAAGTTGGCAGATGGTCTCGCGCTACTGCGCTACATCGCAGAGGGTCCTCGCGTACACGTTTTGCTAAGTAGAGAATCGTGTCTGCGCCGAGGAATCCGCAGCTCGAGCTCGTGCTCGTCTCCTCGTCGGCGTCATCTTTTGTCACGCATTGCGATGCTTACTTAATTAGAGCGAGGCACGCATTATATGAGAGAGAAAGCACGAGGATTAAAATGCGTGAGTCAGTGCGGCGAAGAACATTTTCGATGCAGTCGTGCCCCGAGAACGAAGTGTATCTCAAGGGAGAGGGGCGGGTTGTGCTGCTCGGCGCCTATACGATGTAGTCTGCATTTGTTTTCTAATGCGAGATAACAATCCAATTGCGACGACGGTAGGGGCCGCAGCGCACCAAGAGAATTGAGAAATTCGAGATCGGATCAAAGGGCGACGGAAATTGTAACTGACAACCAGTAGTGCGGTTAACTAAGGTCGAAATCGATTTTTCTTACCCGCGTGCACGATTCTCTTTCTCGAGCCGCGAACGCTTGATGCCGCGCGCCTTTCATAAATCTGCCCGAGCCAAGCTGCAGCTAAATCCTCGATGATAAATCTCGCGGCAATCACCGAAATAAAATCAGTCGAAGCCCGGGCGAGAGCAAGAGGTAAAAGAAAAAACAGGAAATAAGACGAGGTGCGCCCTGGATCTCCTTATATTCCTCGAATCGTATGTGTGTGCGTATACGTATACAGGTGAGCGGGAAAATTCAAATATCCCCGGGGAGGTATAGGCTTATCCTCGCTCGTTCGCGAGGCAGATGGATGAGAGAAATGAAGCCTACGCCGCAGATTTGGCTTCCGACTTCTTCTTGCGGATGCACACACGCATACACACAAACACACAATCCCACAGCAACGTATGGTGGTTTTACACGTGAGCTTCGGGAGGGATGGGGTAGGTCGTGTATGTCTGGCGCTAGATACTCCTCTCTCTTCTTTTTTTTATTTGCTTCTTTATTCTCTTTGCGTGAGCAGTGTATTTTGCGCGCAAGAGAGAGGCGAGGTTTTTCGGCTTGAATTATTTTGCATGCAGCGTTCGTTGCTGCGACTGCGGCGTATAACCCTGTCTTTTGCGCTCTTTATTGCTCGCGCGCTCAAAGCCCCAGGATATGTACGAGTATGCATTCGGAGCCTTTTTTCCAGTAGAAAATGTATCGATTCGTGTTTGAAATTTAACGATCGATGAGGCATATAAGACCCATCCCATCGTCGTAGTCGTCGTAGTTGTTGTACACAAGATGTAAACATCGCAGCAGTGACCTATATTTACATGCTGTAGACTCGATCGTGAGTCAAATCAAAAACTTTAGATAACCGACAGTATCGCGGAGGACGTTGAACGAGCCGATTCAATCATAAACTCACGTGTATCCTAATTTCTGTTTTTTGTTCGACCGAAAAATGACGAGTGACGATAAGATACCTTTATTGAATGAATCGATGAGTGAAGATGACAAATCCTTATTGGATCAATCGATGAGCGAGGAAAGGTTTCAATGGGATCGATCGATGAGTGAAGAGCCATCGACGAACCAGGAGAGGAAACCTATAACGGTTCAGCCACGAGCTCAGGAAGTAGGAATACCAATTGGAATCGGACAAGGACGACCCAACTGGGATATTAAAAATGAGAGGGAGCATTTGTACCGATGTCCACCCAACGACGAAGTCCTCCAAACTTTAAGAAGCGAACGAGTGGCACGACGACTGGAACGCGAACGACAGCAGGTAATAATAAAATACAATATTATGTATGCCAAATGATTTATAGAAATAAAAAGACCTGAAATGATCGATGAAAAATTATTTCAGGCTGAACGGATGTTCCAGCTCTTTATGGGTTGGATGCCAGATTGGTAAGATGATACAATTGGGAAGTAATAAGAGGACTGCATGAATCACTCTCATATGTGTTTTTTTTCTTGTTTACTTCGTAGGATCGTTCGCCCGATAACGAATGTTACTTCAAAGTATCCTGATTATACGATAGGGCTTTGCATCTGTGGATTCGGCGTGCTTTTTGCTGCTCCTTGTGATCCTTATTTTAATCAGCCCTAAAGGACATATCGTTAAAGGACCTATGGCTCCGTAAATAGAAATACACTTTTAATCTTTTGAACTCGATCGAATAAATAATAGCAATATTAATAATATTTATATGAACATAATTCTGCGTCGTCACTTGTCATTTAATTACATCCTTGGTCCCGCATGCATACTATGATATACTATAGACAAAAAACACCAATGATACGAATTTTCACGATTACGTTGCTCACGGACGAAAAGTTGGAAATCATTCTATTTTTGCTCATTTGTTTTTTCTAATATCGCCTTCTGTCTAGGTTTGGACGCTGAGCTGTATTACGTGAGGGACGGCATCATCAACACGTACGCGATGAATTTCGTCGTGCCCGTGGCAGCGGTGATCGACGATCTCGAATTCACTTGGCAGAGCCTCGTGGGCCAGCCGGTAAGTCAGAGCACAGCTCGTCATCTCGTAATATTACATATTTAGTCGTTTCATCATTGCTCTTATTATATTATCAAATACACTTTGCGAGTTGATCGAACTCGTCGTGTGTCGTGGCCCGCTACACTGATTTGTTCATAAAACGTAAACAATCGGTCAATAGTATATTACGCTCGAGTCTCGCAAGCGTATCGTATTAGATTGGAAAATGTGTATAATAATAACTCGCGAGCGCACGTACACACGCACGTAAACGACACGAGTTATTGTCCCCCTGGCGTAAATAGCCTATGTTATACATACATAACGCAGCTCAGCCTCCACCCCCTCGTCCTCGCGTCTCTCGATTATTATAATCCGAGTTCATACGCATCGGAACGTGCTGCATCATAAATCACACGCGTGTACGTACGCCGCTGCATCGTGTATAATATTTGTTTTTCGAGCACAGCCGTCGTCGTAGTCGATCGAATCGAATCGAGCCGAGCCGACGATGAAAAGCTCGACGCGCGTCGTAATAAATATCAATCCGTACACACAGATTTATCTCCCGTGTATATCGAGGCAAAAAACACTTACACACGTCAGTTTGTTTGTCAAATGCGCATACGCACTCGCGTCCGAGCAAACATCGCGTACGGCTTGATTGCGATATATAGTGCGCTGCACTGCAGCAGTGGCAGTTTAGCAGCAACGATCCACCGCCATGCAGCAGCAACAGCCCCGACCGTATTCTCTGCATAGACGTGTCTCTTTCTCTTGGAGAGCAAACAAGGCGCTCGCGCAGGACATTATTATCCCAGTCGTTGCTGCACTCGTGTCGCCAAGGAGACGTACTACACTATGCTATACGGAACAACCGCATCAAGCCTATATATATATTGTATAGTGTCGTCGTACGCCTGCACGACGATGCCCCCGTTGTGTCGTATACGTCCCTTTGATACGTGGCTGTTGGCTGCTGCTGCCGTTGCTGCTGCGGCCAAGTTGAGTCATTATTTTGGCGCTGCGTCGCGTTGTGTTTTGATACGCGCACGCGTTAATTAGGGAAAACGAGACCGACGCGAGCGAGGCCGCCGACGACGACGGATAAGCCGAAATTTACATATAAATTAGAGATCGGATGCTTGTTGTTTTCCCGATGCCCACGCATAATAAATCATGCGAGAGAGCTCGTATTATTATACTTTTGCGCGCGATCGAATTTTCCATACCGAGCGTGAAATTATCGCGACATCCACGCCGCCGTCGAAATTCCTATACACCATCTAAATTGAATATTCGGCGAGCTTTGTGATTTATATTCGCGAGGCGCGGGGCTGGGCATGCAGCCTCGAGCTTGCGATCATCGTTTCGGCCAGTTGATTGCGATGCATTCACGTCGAAGCTGCAGCAGTCTTGCGAGCCTTTGCCACTACATAACGTCCGCTCGCGAGCGCAAATATTCTACTCATCCGTTATGAGACGAATAAAAAAAACAAACGCAACACCGGTGTGTAGCGAGCCGGCGCGGGGCGTAACGAACCTTGAAAAAAAATAGTAGCTACAGCTATATAGCTACAGCTGTGCGCTGCAGCCAGCGAGGCAGCGAGGTAACTTTTGCGCACACGCTGCTATGTAACAATGCGCGCGCGCGCGGCAGAATTTCGACAAAGCGCACCCAGCAGCCCCGCCGTCAAATTATCTCCGCAACGCGTGAAAAAATGGAGTAGAGAAGGAGCGAGAGAGCTTTTATAATTTCGATGAAGCACACACGCATCCGGCTAGATTTCCGGGAGTGCGCGCATTTAAATTTTATTTTTATTTTTTTTCTATGCTGCTGCTGCTGTGCTGCTCTCTCTCTCTCTCTCTCTCTCTCTCTCTCTCTCTCTCTGTCTCTCCGCGTCTGCAAAAAAAGCACCGCAGAGAGCTGCAATCACGCTGCGTTTTACCACACGGGCGGGAAAAAGTGTCTTTTTGCTCTCTCTCTCTCCCTCTCTCGCTCTTCATCCCTCGCTGTACGTTTTCCCTTTTTTTTCAACGCATATTATAGATATAACGACGCAATTTACGCGTGTTTAAAAAATCTCGCAGCAGTCAAGGCTGCGTTAATGATCTTTATCGCGTTTACCAGGCGCGCTGTATATGATAATTATATCGTCGAGTGTACGATGACGCTTCCTCCTCGCGCGCATATTTTCCTTCCACGAGTTTTAAACGCACGAATCGTTTAGTGTATATACAGCACGCGTGAACACGTGTGCTTTCGCGCGAGCAACGAGCTCGACTCAGTGACATACGAGCCGACCGGTTGACTTTTAGCCCAAAGAGAGTAATTCGATACAGTTTTCGAGCCCGCGCGCTCGGAGAGAAAAGGCTCGATTCGAATCGGTGAAATATATTGAAATCGCCGAGCTACTTATCGCAGCCTCGACTCGGAATAAACGCTCTTAATCCATCGGCAATGGGCCATGATTCGCCCCGGGGATTCTCGGGAGTTCGGAAAGCTTTCGCGCTGCTGCGAGGCAGCAAAGATACTTAACCGTATAGCGAGCGCGCACGACTGCGTGCGCGCGGCGTACAGTACGTGCGACGAATTCTCGATTCTTCGTCCGATCCACGGGAGAGAGAGAGATATGGAGATACATCGGCCGGAGAGTTGCAAAGCTCGATTTTTGTCCGTTCGACGAATAGGCGACAGCATTATACTTACGAGTGCTCGTAAGGATTCTTTTTAGAATCGAATTTCGTGTACGGTTCGAGTGCCTTTGTCGCTTACGTATATGACTATAATACAGCTCGCTCAAACCCTTTGGGGAAGTCCACTTAATAATCCTTAGGTCGGAGTAGACGCCAGCTCGCATAAACGAGTAGCTAAGCTTCGATATGTAGATGCTATATAATCCCCAAACACATCGGCGCTAGGCCTGTGTTATACATACACCGAATCCGGAGAATTACAATAGGCGCGCAAAGCTGAATAGATCAACGTGTGTCTGTGTGTCTGTGTGTGTGCATACGAGTGTGACGGGCGTCATGCCGGCTGCGGCGCGTCGGCCCCACGTCCTTCGTCTCCCCCGCATACTCTGCCCTGCCCTGCGCCACGCACGTACAGAGCTCTAGGTAAACAGCAGCAGCAGCATCCGTGTGCAGGCCAGACACAGGTGCATATGTGCGCATACGTTGTTTATGCGCTATACGTACAGGAATCCAGTCGTGCGCGCGGGCGGGGGCGGGCGTGCGTGCAGGTGATCAGGAACATGTTGCCAAAAATTACGAGGCTTGCTGCTCTGGCTCTGGCTATCTCGAGGGAGAGATATTGCGCTGCTGCAGCCGTGAGAGGGTCGTGCGGCCTGCGGAACGTTTTATATATACATATGTGTACGGTGCAGTGCATCGGGCATGACTCGTCGTCGCATCGACAGCTGTTTATACGATACAAATACACACACGCTGCAAGTTTGATATACTCAATTTATGCACGAGCTTAATGAAATTTCCTTTGCGCGCAATTAGCCATGCAGCCCATGACTAATGCCATTATACATTATTGAAAGTTAAAACTCGAGCGCGTTAAAAAAAAAAATAAAAAGAGTCAAAGAGAGAGAGAGGAAAAATAATCCCTTATTACTGTACGCCGGCGGTATATACCATAGTAGCAGCAGCACGTGGCGACAGCTTGAGCGAAAATAAAAATCCCATAGTGTACTATGCATACGCTTTCGTACTCGCTACTACTGCTACTGCTGCTGCAGACACGCACTCGAGCTTCGTTTATACAATTGCTATCGTTTCCTATTTCTTTCGCGTCTGGTGCGGCTCTTATCGCTTATTATTATTATTATTATTATCATCGTACTAGAGTCTGCTCCGGAGCTTTTTTTTCTGCTTCCGCATGGCACGTTCAAGTTCTCTTTCTCTCTCTGTAGAAGAGCTCGGAGATTCCTGCATGAGAATTGCCAATGGTCATTCGACGCCAGGGACAAATATTTCCGAGCTTATCGCGCCCAGCGTGCACAGCAGCAGCAGCAGCAGAGGGAAGAAATTTTCACTCGTGTGTGGTTTAGAATTCATCCTTTGTACAAGGGAGCACGCAGCAACTACTGGATTTTGCGCTGTATTAATTTTCCGTCCTCTCGATATAGCGGCTGGCTTTCGTGCTGAGCAAAAACTCAGCTCACTCTCTCTATTTTGTCGAGGCCAATCTCCCGCTCGATTAGATCCTTATTTCTTTGTTATTACTTGTCTCGCGATTACGCTCCTCTCTCGGCTATTATCCCTATCGCGTCTTTGTCATCATCATCAAGCGAGAGAGAGAAAGAGAACGTCTCAATGCCTTCGTCGTCGTCGTCGTCCTGCTGCGTACTTTGCCCAAGAAGACACTCTTCTCTCCTCCTCTAGTCGGCTCGAAGCTCTTATCTCGATGACGCCTTCGTTATCTCTCGGGCAGGATATTAGCAGGCGTAGCCCTAGCTTCTACGGCTTTTTTCCTTTTTATATAAATATGAAAACAGCAGCTCCTATGACGACGACGACGAGCGATGGATCGAGTAAGCGTATGCTTCGATACGCTGAGAAAAAGTGCATATTAGTGCGTGGCTAAGAAGAAAGAAAAACGAAGTTGAAGAGCCTCGCACGTCACGCGTAAACTACATAGTGCGGGAGAGAGAGAGTAAATGCGAGGGTTGGCCCAGAGAGCGAGCTCCGAAATAAGAGCCATTTCACTAGGACCATTAAAGCGTGGAATCGTTAGTCGCCTAGAGCTTGCTGCCTACTACTACTTGGCGCTTGCTGCCGCCGCTTTACGGATGCTCATGTGAAAAGTTCCTCTAACGAGCTTCCTTCTTCTCTCCTCTCTGTCTCTCTTTCTCTCTCTTTTTCTTTCACGCAGTCTTCTACTTCTTCTCTCTTTTTTTTTGGTAATATCCATCTCCACAGATGGAGAGAGTGAGATAGTTTGGTTTGTCAGGTTCATGCATTAAACATGAGATATAATAGTAATAATAATAAAAAAATTTGCATGATGATTTTTTTTTTCATTCCATTTGCTTTTATCGCTGTGACGAGACACGTGACTCTCGGTCTCGCGTATCGAGTTTTAATAGCCCTCGTAATAATTTTTCTTAATCATTAACGTTTACGCTCTTAGTCATCGATGATACTTACGTATACACACGCTCGTCAAACAAACAAACAAACCGCTAAAGTTAATCAATTTTGTTTTTATACTTCGCCATTATGTACGTCTCAGACGATATAAATCTCCATCGAAGGCAGAACGTAAACATACACAGGCGAATTGGTCAATTCCGTGTAGATATCTCTTCTCTCTCGCTCTCATTTTATCCGGAAAAATTTGCGACGAAGCCTAATATTCATGGGCTCTATCGTGTACATGTACACTTTCGAGGGCAAGATTTATGAGACTAATTCTTCCTTTTTGCCTCGATATTTTTTTACCCTCTACGTATATAGTAGTAGTAGTAGTAGTGTAGTAGTATCTCTTTTCCTTTTGGCTTGTGTATATATGCCGCAAGCCTTTGCAGCGATTGGCAATGGCATGTATAACCCTCCTCTATTTATGCTTCATTGCCTTCTTATATATCTTTTCTGCATATAAACGGGCGGCGTGCTGTAAGGCTATTCCGGGCTTTCATGCATCTGACTCATTGCGCACTTTCATGCAGGGCTACGACGAGCAGAAGCAAAAAAAACACAGAGAAATAAATAACTCTGGTGAACTTTTTACGCGAAAAATCGGATATGTGTTGCAAAAATATTTCCGTGCGCTATTTACATTCGAACCCACGGCAGAGAGGAAGAAGGATAGAACAGATTTTTACCCCTCTTGCCTGCAGTCTCTTAGTTGTGACGCTTGTACTTTTTTTCTCGGCGAAGTGAAAAAAAAAATACACACCAACGTAGATACTTATCCGAGAGGGAAATTTTCCCCAGTCCGCGTTTTAAAACGCATGTATATGAGCGAGTCTGATCCTACAAGTATATTTCCCAGCTCGGAAGTACGAAATTCACCTTCATTCTTTATGAATGAGGCTTTTTTTATTCTAGGAAACTCTCCTGTATCGGTGCATGTATGTGTGTGTGCGCGCGCGTAAGTCATATAGTCCCGAATTTTTCAAAAAGAAAGATGTTGAGAAGCATAAAGTGGGAAACGAGAATATTTCAAGGGTCGTGATGCCTCAAGGCAACGTGTTTAATAATTGATTTGTCGTATTAATTTTCACTGCGCTGCTCTTTGTTATCCTTTAAAATTTGCATGCGCCGTTGCGCGCGTATGAAAGAAAAACTTATACCCGCCAACGATAAATCGCGCCCTGACTTAAGAGATTTACGCCTTTTAATAAGCCGGCCGCTCTCGCTAAGTAATGCTTCGCGTATAGGCGCGAGTCACCGAGCATACAAGAATAGAGACGTAATTTTTTCCGAACGCCTACATCAATAAAACCATTGACAAACGATCAAAGCACTGTTATGTAAATGTTGCGTCAACAACTATATACCACTCTCGGCTTCGGTAATCTCCAAAAGGCATTGTAAAACACTTCTCGAAAGCTTCGCCCTCACATATATATTCACCCTCGAAGATCTCCGCGCGCGCCATGTGCAATAAACAGTTATTAACATAACAAAATTTCTTCCCCCTTTTGGGCGCTCCTCTGCATGTAACATGGCTATATGTATGTGTGCCGACGCGCCATCAGGATAGATTTGTCAGACGGAGCGAATGAAGTGAAGAGTTTTAGGCTATGCGCGGCATTGAGAGCGAGAGAGAGGCACACCCCCTTGTAGTCAATTTTCAAGAGCCTATTACGGTACTTTGCAATTCTGTATATTTCGGCGCGTATAGCCCTACGGCGCTCTATTTTCCCGATGATGATTCATGAGTCATTGCACGAAAGGGACACGCAGGAGCTTTTCTTCCTTTTCTCTGGTCGCAGATAGAGAGAGAGAGAGCACAAAAATTGCTTATACTAAGCCGGTATTATTGCGCGTGTCTCAGACGCACGGGGCTACATTTATTTGCGGATGAATGAAGGATAAGCTTGGGAAATTGATTTTCGGAAACGACCGCGCTCGATTTGGGACGGAATCGATCGAGGAAATTACATGATTATCAGAGCGCCGTCGTATTTCGTTGGAAAATTCGCTTTCCATTTTATTTTTTCGTTATTTTTGTGATGTGAGAAATTTTACGAGACGTTCCGGAGAGAGCTAGTCTGTGAAAAGAGAGCACGATAATCGTAGAAATATAGACATTGTAACTCGAATAATAATATTTATAGTACAAACTGTAAACTTTTCTTAATTTCTCGTCAGCATGAATATACACATATAGTAAAATGTCTCAGCTTATGGTTTAATAATATTATTTTTGTGTATTAATATTTTAAAATTCGTTTAATATTGTAACAATTAGATTTGCCGCAATCAAAAGTGTATCACCAAAACATTTTGGGCCCTCAAGTCATATTCCTTTATATATTGTCATTACTCCCTGGCCCCGATATCGTTGCCTTTTTTTTGCATAAAAAATAGTCAGCATAGCGCAGTATATAAAAGCAGTTTGCATGTCAACGGCGCGCGCGCGTGTGCTAGCACAAAATGCTTTTTGTCGGGATCTCGCGACACAACTTCATAAATCCCTCGAAGCGAAAATATTCGTCTATACACGCATTCGAATTCCGTTATACATACATTCGTGCGTATATGTCGACTGTACCTTTGATCCAGTTTGAGCGAATGGTAGCAGGCAAAAAATGTAAATACGAAGGAAACGAGTCTTTCGTCTTCGATGGGTGAAAAATGTGTTTTATTGCACGAATAGTGCATATTGTCCTAGAACTCGGTGTGTTATCCAGCAGCAGCAGCAACAAAAGTAACTGCACTATATATGCGGGGGCTTTGCAAGTACACAGACAGAGCCGTATATGCGGCGAAATCAGGCGCACCCTAGCAGTACCAAATATACTCCCGACTCGATCTCCCCATATAATACGAGCGCAATTCGCAAGAAGGACGCGAAAGACGCTTCGTGCCATACGCACACACAGAGAGAAAGAGAGAAAGGAAAAAACTATCCCCTACGCACGCACATGGTCTTGTGTGGCGCGTATGCCTAGTAGTTGTTGCGTCCAGATCGGCCCCGGAAAGAGAAAAGGCGTGTCGTAGGCGCGCGAGCTCGCATACACGAGCACTTGAGTCGATAAAAAGGATATTATTGTCGCGCGCGCGATGTGTGTATTCTCTCTCGCCGCTCCCTCCCTTTGCCGCTTCGCAATTCATTCCTTCGTACACACAAAGTATTCACTCGGACCCTTTTCACGCTCTTTCGGGGGCGCGCGCTAATTTCGCTCGACGCGCTTCGACGCGCAGCAGCAGCAGCAGTGCGGAGCAATGTGTATTATTAACGACGACGAGCTGGCTGCCTGGCAGCAGCAGCAGCACAAGCACGCGACAAAGTGTCGCTAACGAGACCGTCGAGGGTTACGACGACTAGCGACTATCGAGCTCGTCGAGTTCGACAAGCCTAGTAGTGCGCAGAATTCGGTGATGATTGGCCGTTGTTTAATCGTCGAATGTATTAATTTATCAATTCCGATGACTTCTTGGGTTGGACGTACGTTAAATTTCGATGACACTCGGGCCATATTGTAGGCGAAGCGTCGCGTGGCTGATGGTGGTACATATACTATACGTATACAGAGCCAAAATCATACGACACTTGGGTGTACACACGCGACGAAGCTCGCACTGCAGCAGACGGCTATTGTTTGTGTCATTAAGCACGCGGCCGGCCGGAAATAACGAGCAATGCACGAGGCATTAATTCGCGCGAATTAACGGCCCGGGTGGTCCGACCGCGTATATATATGTACGGTCAATTGCGCAGCAGCCTAGCCCTCTAATACTCCATATATGTTGCGCAGCACAGCTACGCGAGTCTCGATTAGAAATCAAACTCGCGCGATTATGCATTATGCAATCATAGGCGCGTATCGCATGTCGGTCGCTCTTTCTTGCTGCGAGAAGGGCGTGGAGTAGGAATTTAAATAAAACAAAAAACTATACGAACGAGCGCGCGCCTGGACAATAGTAATTAAAAGTCGATGTAGCCGCCGCCGCCGCCGCCGCTGCTGCAACTCATTAGCGGCCGAGCTACGAGGCTTGCAAGTTTGTAATTAAACGCATCGCTTTATCAAAGGCAACGCGGCAGTAGTTATACAATACATGCCTCGTGCTGCTGCTGTTTGGTCAGGCTCTCGCGTATCAATGTAATAATCATCGCTCTCTCTCTCTCACTCGCCGCGTACACGTGTATAAAACTCGCGGGGGCATCGGATCAATCCGCGATGGAATTCGAATACTTTGCCCGGCAGTATAGCTGCGAGAGAGTACATCGAGCTATGAATGTTAATACTCGCGCGTGTAATAACTAGACGCATATAACGCGCGCGGCTGCTCCTCCCGCAGGTACAACAAAATCCAATTCGAATTTCACGTGTATGTGCGCGCTCCTCCCCCCTCGTGGCATATATGCACTTTTATCTTGTGACGCGTATATGGCGCACGACAAAAGACAAAAGAGATATATGCGAACGTGCCCGCGCGTCTCTCGATGGCTGTAGCGAGCTTTGCGGCGCGCATAAGGCCACATACACAGAAGTAGCACTGGTATAGGTATATACGAAATGAAATCAAAATGCAAACGTGCGTGAGGGGCTTAATTAAACTACTCCGGCTAACTGGGCGGCCGAACTTCTCCGCAGCTACGTTATAGTTTCGACGACATTACACGCGTATTAACTCTCGCCGAGGAAAGTCCGCGCGCGCGGCGCAACGGAGACTCGTGACAAACAGTGGTTTAGGGGATTATATGCTACGGCGTCGTCGTCGTCGTCGCGTGTGTGCGTGCTGTATAAAGCCATAATCGCGGGCGGCGAAACCCGAGCTGATGCCGCCGCCGTCGCCGCCGAGTGCGTGTAGTCTAATTCCGCGTGAAATATAATGAGAGTCCGTACGATATAAACCCTTTCGACAAATTGCCTGTTTCCGGACGTATACCCTTACGTACGTCGTTACACACACACACCCCATATAATATATACCTATATTATTCGTCGGCTCTTCATCAAATATTACACCCTCGCCCGGCCCTCCCCCCGTTTTAGCTACTCGAGCTACTCGAGTGAATTCTTACTTTCTCCAAAAGCACGGAGAATAAAGTAGCAGCAGCAGCTCTCGCAGTTATTAGCATAAAAGATAAGCCGCAGTTACGAGAGAATCGATCCGTACGGACGGGGAGGAGGGCTGGGCCGCATGCGGATATTTATAATGTACGAGTGCCAATTATTACAGAGACGCGCAGTCCATTACACGTTTCAGCGAGTAACGGCTCTTGTTGGACTTATAACGCAAAATCTGCACGCACACATATTCAATTAGCATCTACAGCTCTCTCTCTCATCTCGAGAAGTTTAAATCTGCCGAATGACAAAATATGTACTATCTGTAGGTTGATCTTGGCCCACCCTGTGCGCTTGACTCCCGCCAGCCTAACAATATACAATATAGCTGAGTAGTTCAGAGGAGCGCAGCGACCCCCTCATCATTCTCGGTCAATAACCGTTTGCATAATATGCTAATTCTGCTTTATCAGCAGCCCCGAAGTCGCGGCGACACCGAAAAAACAGCCCCGCGCGCGGATTCTTTTCTTTTTTAACTCCGTCCTCGAAAAGTCGACTACTTTAGTAATATGAAGGAATGTACTAGCTGCGCTGCACGGCACCGGCTCATTATGCTAAGTTATACGCGAGAGCTCGTGTATAGCTGCGATCGGGGAAGGGAAATGCCTAATTTCGGCAAAGTAACACGTGGCACGCGTGGATATGCGATTGCTGTGCTGTGCTGCTGCTGTTTCGACAAATGCGGCCAAACTTTCGCGCCCAAGAGCACACGAGCAGCTATATGCTCTGTGTAGCCCAAGGATCGTTTGTTTCTCTATATACGCAGGGCTGCTGCGCGATATATATAAGTTATATGTACTTTAGTTTAGCACGAGTGTGTGCGGGGAGAAGCAAAACTTTTGGCGTTTCAAAGCGACTTTCTGTACGCGCGGCGCACGCACGGAGTGGAAGAGCTCGTACGCGTGGGAGGCTTCTGCGAGGAGTTTCGAGAATTGAATGTTCAACTGTTTTTAATAAATGGTATTTTCAGCGAGTTGCGCGCACGAATTGAATATGATATCTATACTCCCCCTCTGTCAGCTGGAGGAGCAGCAGCAGTACAAGTTTTTTTTTCTAGTTCTGCTGCAGCTTTGATCTACACAAAACGAGAGAGGAGTACAAAAAATTGCGCACGTGTTCTTTTGAAGAAAAACTTGAAACTCATTATAAAGCGCGCGCGCGGCAGCGCAGAAAGTTTCGACGCGCGCCGAAATTTAAACAATGCACTTCCTGGCAATATTCATCGACTTCCTATCTATCCTTAACGATCGTTAAAATAAAATGAAAAGAAGAAGAGGATGAAGTTTTCCTCCCTATCCCGCACATCGTCGTGATATAATATCTTTCGCCGAGCAAACAATAAAATCTTAAGCGAAAGCGAGCAGCAATTTTTTCCCTTGCCCCCTGAAAACGAAAAGGTCTCTCTCTCTCTTCGTCATTTCCTTGCTTCTCAGCATCGCCTAATATTTCTATGCAAATGTGCAGCAGCAGCAGCAGCAAGCAGCAGCAGCGTTGCTGCGAGCGTGCACAGCGCATATACCGAAAAAAAAGACGAAGAAGAAGACGAAGAAGAAAGAGAAGAAAGAAAAGCCATGAGCGATCGCTCTTCTGTCTGCGCGCGTAAAAGTTAGGTGAGCGAGGGACTTTGTCGCGTGGCAGCCAAAAGGACGAGATATAGTTTACCCCGCGAGTATCGTTATATTTGGCCAAGCGTCTCCTCCTCCTCCTCTTCTTTCCTCTCTCTCTCTCGCAATTTTCCGAATATCTATATTACGACGAAAACCCGCGCGCGAGCACACGTATATGAACACGCACGCACGTATTAGGCATTTTTTCCGTACAAGTTTGACCGCGAGGGGGCAGACGTNGTTTTGGGTATTCCTGTGTATTTAATATATCTATATACATTTGTGTACATATGTCTATAGATATACATAGATATATTAAATACGCAGGAATACCCAAAACACGTCTGCCCCCTCGCGGTCAAACTTGTACGGAAAAAATGCCTAATAGTCAGCGATGCGGTGAGCAGCTCCACTTGCGCGAAAAACTGTACATCCGCAGAGGGTGTCTATATATCCTCAATGGACGCGCGTCGCGTGGGTTCGATCCGCAGCAGTGCATAAATTGCACACGCTGGCAGCTCACTGCAACGTATCAATTTCGACAATAGCAAAATACAATTTCGTCTCTCTCTGGCCTTTGAAATGTATACCCCCCCACGTGGAGATGTAGCATATTTTCCTCGTGAAAGCAGATAGTTTATATAATATCATGAGAAAGATCGAATGTTTTTCTGTGGTTTACGTGATTTATCATTAAAAAAAATTATCGGTATACATCGATGCAATCGATGCAGCTCGTCTCGAGTGCGCTATCGCCTCGACCGATCGGCGGCTCTTCGTGTTTATTATCTCAAACGTCGACGAATTCTCCGTCAAATCTTGTTCTCGTCGAAGCCGAGGCTGTCCCAGAAGCTTCTCTGTCCGAAATCGTCGGAGAACTTCATTTCCAGAGATTCCGGCGTCGCGATGTGCAGGTAATTCATGCCTAGCTTTTTCGAGGGGTCCATTTTCGTCCAGCTCGGCGACACGTTCGGTTCGCTGTAAATTGTTATTCGTATGAATTTATTTTAAAGGCCAACCAGTTGGCATATCGATTCGAGTGTCATATTTACCCATGCTTGGCGACCGACACCCAGAGATTCGCGAGTATATGGTGCATCTTCATGTCCTCTTTGGATTTAGTGGGATCAATGACGTCGTTTCCGATTACGAGATACACATCGTCGCCGTGAGCCACTCCTACGAAAGTAGTCCAAAAATTAAATTCATCTATCGTAATCCATTCAAATCCATTCAAACTTGATGTATTACCTAAATTTTCATCGGTATGAGTTGACTCTTTGGTGCGACTATCTGTCGCTCTGTAAGAATAGTAATAAAACCAAACAGGCGTCTCGTTGGCCTCGGCCTGAGCCCGAGCGGCTTTCGCCCCGTCCACGTAATACGTGCGATCGCCGACCATCTTTATCAGCCGATGAAGATTCGCCCTATTATCGGCTCATCTCCGAGGTAGTGTCGTCTTATCTTTCTCGCCACTTCGGCGTGATTTTCCCGGGCAATCGTGTAGTTGTAGTCGTGAAGCAGAGTCGCGATCGTCTCCCAGTCCTCGTCGATTCGACGCAGGATCTTCTCGTCGGGGGTGACGAATTCCGCGGTGGGGTAGAGGCCGTCCTCGCTGACGACGCCCGTGACCCAGGGCACGTCGTAGACGTCTCCACTGGTCAGGATCTCGATCGGCGAACGATCGATGAACGCCCCCTCCGAGACCTTTTCCACCACTGGCCCGAATGGTCTCGCGGGCAGCATCAAAATTGGCTATAAATTGAATTTAATAAATTCTTGGTGGAAAATTCCTCCTAAAATTCCAACTTCCTAAACTAACCGAGAATTTAATCTGTGCCTCGATCAGCCTCCTCGCGTGAACTTTCTTCAGACACTGCACCATCGATCGCACGCTCTCGGTCGGACAGCCGAGTATCTCGCCCAGCTCCAGAGCCTTTCCTCGGGAATTTTTCGCCTGCGCCAGATAATCCAGGGCCGTGCCGCTGTGCGAGATGCCGGCGTGAAACAGTCCAGCGCTCATCGGTGACAGGTAATGATAGTGCACGCTGGCGGCCCCGGCGCTGTGGCCGATCAGGGTTATCCTCTCGGGATCGCCTCCGAAAGCGGCGATGTTCTCCTTGACCCAGCGCAGCGCCAGCGACTGATCCTTCAGGCCCATGTTGCCGGCGACGACGTCGTCCTCGGTGCTGAGGAAGCCCAGAACGCCGAGACGGTAGTTGGCGTGCACGTAGATGACGTCGTGGTCGATCAGGTACTTTTCCTCGTCGTGATCGATACTGCCCATCTGGAAGGAGCCGCCGTGGATGTAAAAGATGACCGGATACGGCGAGTCCTTGGGCGCGTTGGGTTTCGTGGGCACGTAGATGTGCAGGTAGAGGCAGTCCTCGACGCCCTCGACGTAGTTGCCGAATTCATTGGGACGGCGCTTGTGCTCGAGGCACTTCTTCTCGAGACTTACGGCCGACAGAGGCTTTTTCCAGGCTTTTATCGGCTCGGGCGGCTGTGCGACACGAAAATCGAGTTTAAAAGAAATCGATGCTCAAACGCTGTGTTAAAAAGTACGTACTTGGAATCTTCTGTTGCCAATGGGTGGAAGTGCATACGGCACACCCTCGTAAGCTGCGTATCGGTAGCGATGGAACGAGGTCTTGTAGTGGCCGATGATCGTGCCCAAGTTCGTGACCACTGAAGGATAGTCTTGACACAGACAAACACCCACACTCGCGAGAATCACAGCGACGAGATGGAAATTTCTCATTTCGCCAATAATTATGTTTGTTGCGCGCTGTACCACCTTATGCGCGCGAATGACTACGACGACGACGACGACGACGCTTGTTGTTTTGATATATTATTATACGATGCAACAATGCATCGCAGTGTCAGAAATAATTTACGTAAGCGTTTGCCGGTGCTGCCGCTGCTGACTGACCTACGGAGTTATCTCGGCGATAAAAATGTTTCGAGGCACTCAAATTGATTGATTGACCCGTGTGTATCGAGCGAGATAAAATAATAAACATTTCGTTGGATCGCTACTTAATACGTGCACACAACAAACAAAAATCTTCTCTCTCGAGTGCGCTCTGTGAGGCGGATAAGGGGCTTTTTGCCGTTTAGCTGAAAAAACTGCGTTTACACGCTTTTTTACTGTAAATGCTACAGAGACACCTACGCGAGCTATATAGTTGATACATGGCGCCGATGAAGCGAAAAATGTCGATAATAACTCAGACGCATGGCTCGAAGTGGAAAATAATTTGATTTGCTCTATCCGCGTACGCTAATGCGTATATATACGAACAAGTTAAAAAAGTAAAGTATCCAGACTTTTTCCTCGCTCACTCTCGATCTATCTCCCTCTTTCTCTCCCTCTTTCTCACTCTATCTCGAAAGTTTTTAATGAATGTATGTAACTATACTTGTATACCTGCCTGTTTGCGTACGCGAAAAAAAAGAACGATTTTTCTTTTTCTTTCTTCCTTTTTTTTTCGTTCGTTTCAATTCGCGCGCGACGATGTTCACAACCTGTGCGCGTGTGTGCATATATATATGGATCGGAAAAAAGCAAGTACCAGAGGAGTTTTTATTTATTCAGACCAAAAAACTTGCGTCTGTTTTTTCGAAGACGCATTTGCATGTTGAGCGTATGTACAAGCAGCCTACCTACGCGCGTGTTTATTTTTGTTTCGTGTGCCAACGCAGGAGCTCGCGTGCAAAGTCGATCCATGGCGGCAGCGGCGCTATGTATGCTGATTTTTTGTTTGGACTTCATCAACGAGCGATTCTTTAGTGTCAAATTCAACTCTCTAACTGCAAAGTAAATCTGCTGCTGCTGCGCCTATTTGCGGGACATTTGTTCGCGCGCGCAGTTTTTTTGCCGCTGCTGCAAGCCTAGTCGTCGTTCATTGAAAGTTCGATTGGTGACGTAGTAGTAGTAGTAGTAGTAGTAGAGCAGCGAATAAATAAAGCTTAGTTCGGTGAATACTCAATTTGGAGCGATGGAAAAGAAACAAAACAGAGATTTCGAAGCACGGTGAACTAGTTTTGATGACGATTTGTTTTGCCTCTCGATTCGACTAGTTTATTTTGAAAAATCCCGATTTACAGTCGAATAACAAATTCGACAGCTAGCTAGATAGCTCATCAAGAGACAAGGTAAACATTAGCATACAGCGCGTAGAGCCAGACTTGGAATGTCTCAAGATTACTACTGAAACGCCGTTGCCGAGGCGCTGCTCGCTCCAATAGAGATAGAGAGAGAGAGAGAGAGAGAGGAGCACATGTCTACACGAGCGACGAATTTATTGGTTTTATAATTAAGCTCTCGGTGCTGCGCTTCTGCCTAATTTATACATCTCGTTTGCATCGCGCATGTGCATAGCCACTGCCGAGTCACAGACTATATTATAGATGTGTATGAGCCATATTTTCATTCGAAAGCTGCAGAAGCAGCAGCACAGGGATGCGAAATTTCGGCGCAGCTCGCAAACTTCCGTTCGATTATGTACTCGCGTATAGCCGAGCAGCAGCAGCAAGCAACAGCCTAGCAGTGTGCCGAAGCTTAACGCCTGGCTGAATCGCGGCGGGGACGTTATAAACCGGTGTCTGGGCACGGAGTAGCTGTTTTCTTTTCGTCTCCCAAAATTTTTTCGTGCCTGTATTAGCTCGGATGCAAATTTCCAAAACTTTAATAAACAAGGCGAAATTCCTCTCTAAACATCGACAATTTTAATTTTCCAAGTGGAGCAGCAGCAGCAACAGTAGTGCGTCGAGGCATCGTTGAAAAAGCTAGCAGTACTTTTTTTTCTATCCACGCTCTAGGCAGCGGGAGCGAGAAAAAAAAATAAGAAAGATGAGAAAGCACTTTGGCAGGCTCTTCGGCAAAGGGTGTGTGTGCGCTGCGTTGTGTGTAGGCGTCTCGAAAAACGTCAATTTCCTAAGGTCTCGGCTGCTGCTGCTGCTGGTGCCTTTCCGAATCTCGTCGAGAGCGCCTGCATATCTCCGCGTGCTACAATAAAGCCATCAAATCCCTTCTCGGCGCTCGCGAGAACAGAAATTCGCAGCGCAGACAAGCTTCTTTAAAAACCATATATAATAATGTGGAGCGCAAAAAGAGAGCTATAGTGAGAGAGAATCTCGAGCCACGAGCGAAGTTATTAATTTCGCACTCAGCGTCGCGCGCGCGAAAGCTTTTTAAATCGGTTGTTTTCTCCCGCGAATAACAATGCCGCAGCAGGTCATATTGTGCAGACGTGTTAATTGATTCTTCTATTATACGCCCCCGCCTACCCTGTACGAGATCCTATAGCGAGGGGGAGGAAGCATGATTGGTCTGGAAAACATACAAGTGCATATCAGCACGAGTCGAAGCATTTAATGATGCTTTTCGCGTTATCGGTTATTATTATACGTATTATTTTAATCGAATAGATCGAGTGTAAAATTGTTCGCTCGTTTCCTTAGTCGATTCCAACCAAGAGCAGTAGCAACAGCTCTACTTATTTTGGAAAAACACATACAATCTCATATACTACGCGGAAAACAAAAAAGGCGAGAAAGCGCAGAACTCTATTATCCTATATAGCTGGAGCATTTTAATTTTCCTCGGCGCGCGGCGTTCGAAATGTCATTCGGATTATGCACACATACGGCACGTATAAATATATACACGAGATTCGAGCGTCTACACGCATAGACACACAGACACTCGAGTATACCACATACAATACGCGCAGTACGAGCTGCACATCAAACTCATTTGCTCACGCCGCAGTTTCAATTACGCGCGCTAATGGAAATCCAGAGCTACGACGCGCACATACGCACACATACACACGGATACGACGAATACGTTATTCGCAAGTTTGTACGCGGGCACATACATACGTGAATACAAGCTCGTGCGCACATGTATGTTGGATATATACATCTACGCGTGGCCGTTAAAGAGAGTGACGTTTTCAGGCTCTCGCGCGACAGATGGGATAATTCGTCTCGGTGGACTCGCAGTGCGAGTGTATGCGGCGCGTGCAGGCGATTTACAAACGGCTGGGCATAATTTCCACTCGATTGGTGCGACGTACCGGGCATTATTTGCACACATCTCGCCCAGACGTAAATGGGCAGTGGCGTATACATGTGTGTGTGTGCGTGTGTATCTATGCGTACGCCGCATTTGTATGTTGTGTGTATGTGTGTGGAGCCTCGAAAGAATAGGTGGGGAAAATTAAATTCATAGCGCTACTTAGGGCCCGTGGTATTACTTGGTTAATTGATAATGTTCAGAAATATTCGTGCTAACTTATGTAATGAGGATTTTATTGGGTTTCCGTGGCAAGAACATCGTGTAGCTTTGACGAGGATTGAGAGCACTTCGTTGTTGTTTAAAGAGAGAGATTGCATTCCTGCGCAGTCACTATATGCACATCTGCGCTTGCTTATAAACGTGGAACAAAATTTTAAGAGCTGGTATACGTATGGCAGTTGCGTCGTTAATTTAACGAAATATATATTATTTGTACTACATTATTTTTTATTTTATATACCACACAAGGCTATAAAAACTTATTCATAAAACAAATAATATTATACAAATAGGCAACAAAAAATCCATTTTGTTTCATATTTACAATAGCCAATGTCACTGTCATATCAGGGCACAGAGTTGCGTCAGTTTTATCCATTTTCCCTTTAAAACATTTTTTCATATTTTGTCCGACGAAATCGTGGATGTTCTTGTGATAATGAAAAAAATCGCGAATTTCTATAATATGTACTAGACATTCTTGCTAGTACAATCTAGTCGGTAGAGAATCGCACAGAAAATTCATGGTTTACTGGTATTGATATGGCTGATGAATGAACAAAATTTAACAATGATACATCTGGCGTCGGAGGACGAGCTACCGATCGTTCGTGGGCAAAGTTGATGATCTTCTATCGGATCAGTAGTATTTGGTGGCGGTTGAACAATTTAGTTACGTGCGTTACTAGCATGACTGGAAAATTAATTATTATTTTAGATTGAAATACTATTAAGCATTTTTTTATTATTTACTTACAATGTATCCAGCATTGTTTTTCTTATAAACTCCGACTCGTCATTACTAATTTGAATGGTATTTAAGTATTCTCTTATTGGTTCCAAGTATTGAATGTTTCTCTTAATAAGTCTTTCGATTTTAAAAAAAGATGTAACCGATTTTGTCATGTCTGGGTTGTATCTACATGAATTACGAGACAGCTTATTAAATGCTTCGGTAGCCGCTCGTTCTTTGCCAGAATATATCATGCAATGGGTATCCATTCTTATTATAGTGTCATCTTGTTCATCATCGGCCCGAGGGTACAGGACACATTCAACGCAAGCTACGAGCAATATGGCAGGATTGACTTCATACAGTCGAGTCTTCAACTTATCAATTTTAATAGTACGAATCGCATCTCGAAGCGTTTTTAGCTGGTTCGGCGTTGCTCGCTTTCCCGTTGGTATCAATGTAGCCGAACGTAGTATATTGGTTAAAACGTCGTTATCGTCTAAATCTCCATCTGTAATGCCGTTCTTATTCAAATATGTTCCTATTCTACAAACAGGACCCACATTATTTTTATTATGAAAGTAATTTTCATTCACTAACACCATTTTGTTTCTTTACGACTAATTTTTAAAACTGTTGGATACTTGACGAATAAAATGAATATTTTATTCAACACAGATGAATTATTATTGCGAGCCGATTTGACGTACGAACACTAAGACAGTTCTATCGTTACTGAACAGTTACACAAACGTATACTCGGCCTCGCGTGAACGTCTTTTTCCCTTGTTCACGCACGTTACAATACAAATGTACAACGGTCGAAAAGCACAAATCGTAAACACACTTTCAAAATTTTCCCTCGTCGGTAATTTACAACTCCCGGTCGAGAATCCTCACTCGTCGTCTGACGAGAGATTGCATTTGAGCAGAAGTCGCAAGATCGTTTTTATAACATCCTCATCTGCGCACGCGATAAGGGGGCATTGAGCGAAATTTCGCATCGTCAACGACGCGGAGCACAGTACGCGATACTTTTCTTTCCTGACGCGCAGGACTTTATCGAACGGAATAAGCAGCTAATAAAACAGCTGTAAATATAATGGCGCGTCGATTTACTGCCGGGCGCATAATTTCCGCTCGATTAGGTCTCACGGCTGTGTATACTGCGCGCGTGATCTTTCGTTTTATATCCTCGCGGTTTTCTACTCTATTTCTATTACGCTACGACGACGAGTACGCGCGGACTATTTGCAGAGCTATATACGGACGACGTAATTCTTCGCTCATAGGTATACGCCGTATATATATACACGTGGCTGTTTAACGACGTGTCTGGTGCGAGAACAAAAGCCTTGTGTGTCGTCGTCGTCGTCGTCGCGAAACCAATCGAAGCCTTCTCTCTGTCAGCTATCGTGTGTGTATGTAAACACGTGCATACGTATCTCGGATGGCAGCAGCCAGAGCATGTGGCAACTAATCAAAGCGAAATAGGTCCTATAGCATACGCTAAAGGAGAAGGACAGCTATCAGAGAGTGGCAGCAGTAGCAGTCTGGCAAGTGCGGGAATTGCACACACACATACGCAGATACTCGTCTCGTCAAGAGGCGAGTTTGAACAGTAGAGAGTGTATGTATATGTGCGCGAGAACGACGACTTTGCTTCAGCAGCTACGACGAGACGAGAGGAGACGAAACGAGACGAGAGAAATACGTTGCTATGACGATTTCGAGCCGAGCTCACCCCTATCGAATTACTGCCGAGCGCGAGAATTGCCCTTTATGTACGTATACCATATCTTGCCGGGCGCGCGGCGCATATACATATCGATGAGGGATAAACGCTTCGCTAAACCTATGCACGAAGCGATGATGCGCGAATTCCGTATGGAAAAGATCGCCTCTCTGCCGGAGGCTGTGCCTGTGCAGCTTGTATCCTATAATATACGCTATACGCGCGGCGCTATGTGTGTTACGTGTGCTTGCGCGCGCATAGCCCAACACGTACGTGTCGCAGTGCGCTTGAGAGAAAAATCACGTAAAGAATGACAAAGTCCTCGTGGGAGTGGGGACACAAAAGCTCACACACAGGATATCTTAATCCTTGCAACTGACGACGTCGACTACGACAACGACGATGTTGCTTCGCTCGCTCGCTACTCTGCTGATGCCGCTGTTGCTGCTGCATCGTCAAAACGTAGTTTAGTATGGTGTAGCAAGAGAGGAAAGCGATCGAGTGGACGTTTTCTTCTTCTTTTTTTTTTATCTGTTGTCCCTGCTGTGTACTACCTTGGAGAGAAAGGATACTCTGCAAGAATGAAAGTTTTTTCTCTCCCCGCGCGCGCGAGTGTGTGTCTGCAAGCTCACTTTTTATACTCTCTTTCGTTAGGTGGACTCTCTCTTTCTCTCTCTCTCTCTCTCTCAGGAGGATATAAATTTAAACGCTTTGTAATTAGTTTTCTTCTTTACTCGGTTTCGGTGAGATTAGATTCTTTAGGTACTCTCACTCTCTCCTGAGGATGAATAATTTTTTTTTTAACTCAACTCCCTCAGTCACTCGTTCGTTTTTTTGGAAAAGTATGTACAATCTCGGAGTGAGGAAAATCAGTCGGTGCAAAGTGTACTTCTTTTCTCTGTTCTTTTTTGTGTCACTACTGCTGCCGCTGCTGCTGTCGAATCAAAAAAGCGACGTTGCAGCTTTTTTCTTCGTCCAAGATCAAAGAACACCTTGAGAGCAAAAGAGCGAGAGGCAGAGAGAGAGAGAGAGGAAACTTATAGTAACCCGACACGATGACAAGTATTATACGCGAGGTTCACACAGTTACACGTTTGTTACGATGTAAAATAATAAGCTTGTATTATATACTTTTGTCAGCTCGCAATTCGTGACAAAAGGTATATAAACTAGTACGAACCTTTTTTTCGCAGCTGACAAAACCCCTCGTACACGGTTTGGATTCGCTCCACGGATAACAACGATTTAACAAGCGTGAAAATTAAACATTTTCCAAGCTTTAGAATAGAGAAATCTCATCTCTCGATTGTACGAGCTAATTTTCCTTGCGTGTCAAAGTGTCGCAGGCGCTAGCTGGTATAGAAAGCCATTACTTCGCCAATACACACAGCCACACCCACACTCTGACGCGCTCGTCTTTGTCTTTCCATTCTAACGACGCCGAAGCACCTGTAATCTCGTTTACAGCCTCAAAGACGACGACGACGAGAGCTCCCCCCGTTACTGTAGTGTATGTGCAGCAGCTTTGGAATGCAGTAGCTGCAGTAGCAAGCAAGCACGCGCACACACACAAAGGCCTCTATTTTTAACGAGCTACCCTATTTCCCGCGAAAAAATCTCTTTTGATTTTTTTTCGCTTCTCTCATAAAGAATCGATTGAAAATTTTTAAGATGTTTTCACGCAAGGTGTAGAAAATATATATTAAAAAAAAACTACGCCCAAGGCACTTCTTGACAAGTCTTGCGCGCACTCGCTTAGCACGTTATAAATAATAAAGGGAAATTATTTACCTTGGCTAGAAGAACGATTAATCTCAATATTATACAGATTAAAGTGATCTAAGAGCTTCAGCGAAGAGTTTCGAAATCCCGTTATAAATTTTAAAAGCTCATCAAAACTTATATTGCAAGAGGAGAGCTTTTTAGCTGAGGCGCACTATTATTTTCATCCTCAAAAGAAACTGAGCCGACGATATCGGTCTTTACGGTCGACATCAGTTTTTTTTCTACAAAGTCTTTATTGCATTAGAAAAAAAAACAGATTTTCACTCACGCCCATAATCAAACTGCGCGAGTAAATTGATATTCTGTTCGTTGTAAAAGTAGAAAAAGGGGAGAAGTTCGGGGTCTGTTAATAACTGTGGGATAATAGTTCGTCGAAGCCTCGCGGGTCTTTAATGAACTCTCAGAAATTATCAGGCAGTATCTGCTAATGACACTTGTATTAAAGGGGACGGCTACAAAGCTCGATGGATAATATATAAGGACTGCGGCAGAACTTGAGCTCCCGAGGTGGTAAATCAAGGTAAACCTAATCGTTTTGCCATGTAAGATTTGATTAGGAAACTACATAGCATACCAAAGGGTGATGATAATAGCGCTCGGGCTTGTAATTATATTATCTAATTATGTCGCGATTGTGCTGCAAGTCAACTCGGTTCCTTTTTTCCTGGAACCAATAGAAAAACTGATGAAAATCCATTGGCAAAGAGCTTTCTCCTGCAAATGCGATCGTTTATATTATTTTACTATGTATGAATGCCTATAGAGTAAAGTATTATGTTACTTCAAATGATGAATGTGAAAACAAAATATGAATAATATTAAAAAAAAAAAAAAAGAAAACGATATTTCAATTTAATAATCCTTCAAGATTTCGGATAATCTATCGACTAGACATATGCAGTAAAGTATTGCCATAAATGGAGGCACTCTCGTGTCATTAAAACCGGCACCGAAATTGCAATAATAATGTCATTCATGCAAACGCGCGTAATATACAAGCGGAGTAACATTCACACAAAATAGTTGAAAAGTTCATTGGTCCCTTGGCAGTTATAGAATATTTACAGTAGTTGTATCAATAATTTAATCAAATATATGATTTGTATTAACTTATTATTTTATATCATAATGCTATATAAACATTTTTATGTGAAAAGCAAAATTTTACTAACAAAGAAGAAAAGGTAAATTTTTTTTGTTGATAAAATATACAAAAGCCAATTTCACTGCGTGTATAAAGCTTTCTTGTGCCATATAAGTACTCAGAGATGCGTGAGATTCATCGATTTCATACATTTTTTCAATTTTTTGTCTGACGAAATCATGGAGTTTTCTTTTGATAATGAACAAAATTGCGAATTTCCATAATTTGTACTGGCCAGTGACGAATTAAATAATCTCATCATTTAATAACATCCGGATTATTTTTTTACGAAAATAATCTTTTGTTTGTGACAAATATTGTATACAAATAATTTAAATATTTGATTTAAGATAGATTAATTATTTTTACGACCAAAGAATAAACACAGTACTATCAAAGCTAATATTTACACAAATTTAAATTTAGTATTGCGTTTACATCGTTTTCCCGTGCTCACACACATTAGAATACATCAGTCATCAAATATAAGGACTAAGATGTCGGTTAGCCTCATTAAGCATAATTCTTAGAATTACCGCAAGATGGCCTGGTGCCTAAAATGTCACCACAAACTATGAAGTTCCGAAGTTTCCCGATAGGCAGCGCAAGGACTAGATATCGGTACCTATAAACGTGTAAGTTGAATTCAAGTTTATAACCATGTCAGATCTGTGGTGTAGTCTGTGAAGTTCCCATGCTAATTTTTTTGCATGTCAATTGACTTCTGACTTTCTGCAATTGGTAGATTTTCTGGTTCCTTCTCAACAGATGGCTCGGTAACTTGGTCCATAGGTTGGTTCTGATTTGTCTTTAAGTTCCGTCCTGCCTTGTAGATGCCTTTAATTTTTTTAAAGTTTTATTCACACTTTTTTGTCAGTTTTTGACGATTTGTTTGTATGTACACTGTTCTTTAAACGCGACATATTGAAAACAAAAACAAACCTTAACACTGTGTAATTTGCATTACGTCGCGAGATGCGTGTTAACGTCACTAAGTCTGCAGAGCGATGACTGCGTTGGGTCGATCGAAGCGACTGCAGTACCGCGCGCGAATAAGTTCGGTCTAGTACTTGCTTCCGTGCGTTCTTTATGTTGTGCGACGGAGATAGCAATGTATATGTGTGTCTGTTTCTAAAAAACAGACTCGCAACGCTTCATGTTGGATTTGGCCGTACAAAAAATTAGTTGAATATGCACCATTTTGTATAAATTGTACGATTGTATGTTGTTAGAATGTTCGAAAATACATTTGACATCTCTCCGTCAATAGACTCATTATTTGGTTAGACAGAAACCAAAACTTTATTTCATCTTGTCTGTTGCATAAATACCGCATTGACATTAGACCAGTTCATACACGTGTAAGCAGCGCTAATTATAACTTCAGATCTATGGCAAAATTAAAAAGTTTCTAAAGCGCTTGTCACGCGCAAAACTTTTTGCTCTGCATCCTGCGCGAAAGCCTTTTATATTTTCTTGGGCTCTTTCCGCGCTCGAAAGCAAAGTAATAGTCGGCTGATGCTGCTGCTCGTGGACTATAAATTAAAATTACATTATGATAACTCGCCGGGGTCTGCTAAAACTCGAGGGCCGTGCATACGCGCAGAGAGTAGTATCCCGACACATACATACCGCACTTACCATGTATGATGTGTTTTAGAAATGGAAGACACAACGAGCCCAGACAAAGTGTAATTAAACTTTAGCATTATATGCGCGCGCGTGCAGCTCTTCTGCGGTCGCGCGCACTCCATTAAACGCGCGGTTTGAACTGCTATGGCTCGCGCCGGCTGGAAGCAAAAAATGACGACGATACGTACGTACGTATACGTACGACATTGCCTATAACAAAGAGAGACACACGAGCGTGTAAACAATGAAATACGCGCGTCCAAGTTGGAGCTGTAAAAAGCTCACGTATACAGGTAAAAACACATGTTTGAGCCGAGATAGCGTACACGAGTGTGTGTTTGCGACTTTTTGCGCTCGCGTATCCATCCGAAATCGAGGCTATTCTTCCGGCTTATCCAGAAACGCCAGACAATCAGTCAACTAATTAGAAAAGTTTAAATGACTTAAAACCAGGTGGATTGTATTTATATACATCTATAGGCGGTAGGACACAAGTCGCAAGCTCTCTGTCTGTGTACAGGATTTGCGCAGCGAATGGCGCACACCTATAATAATGGCCACACGAACGCACCCTGTTTTCTATTATAACTACTGCACGAGAGGCAGAGAGGAAAGTGCCGAAGCGTATATACACGCAGCTTCACACCAACAGCAGCAGCAGAACACAACACAGCTGACGCGCCACCGCCTATGCCGAGTGTGTATATTTGTCGAGGCGAAACCTGCGTCCAGATATGTACAAACTTGCGTGAATGGCTCGAGTCCCCTTTATATACATATCTTATGCTATACATGTATATTGAAAGTCGAATAATGTAGGTGTATGCGTGTATCTATAAGCTATATTTATAATATACACATTTTGCGTATATATACGTTATATACCGTCGTTATTTGTTGCGTGCAGAACGTATTGAAAAGCGAATTGATATATACAAGCGGGTAACTGTTATCCTCGTCGAAGCGTGAATTTTTCCCCGAGACCTATCCAGGCGCAAATTTTTCCTTTTTTTTTTTTATTTTCGAAAAATCCACCAGCCGATTATAATGGAGCGCTTAATGAAAAGCTTTACGCGGCGACGGCGGCGTCAGGCCCCATAAACAAGCATACGGTATACAGCACTCTCTGTCGCGCGTGAAAAGCCTATTTTATCATCGGCTCTTCTTCGGTTACGCTCTTTGACAGCTATACGCAGCTACATATATACAACAACGATACAAACAAGTTTAGATACAGCCCCTATAGGTCTTCCTCGCTTTTCCACGCGCGCGCGCGACACAAAGTTGCGCCTCGCCCTGTCACACACAGCGCAGTATTCTATATAGATCCAGGGGCGGCGGCGGCGGCGGCAGCAACAGCGCGACACGACGAGGGCGTTAATTAAACCTGTAGAACAACTGATCTGAGCGCGTATAGAGAGACACGCGTACACATAGCCCAGCACACGTATACGTACAGACTCGACTATTTCAGCCGCTTAACAAACGAACCAATTAAATGCAACATTGAAAAAGTCGCCTGTATACACATAGCGCATATATATACACGCGCGTATAAACAAAACGGAAAAACAAACTACGAAACGAAACACGGTCTCTCTCGCCAGCTCGAATGGGACACGCGCGCATTCTTTTGGCGCTGCTGCCGGCCGCTACAACAAATCAGAGTGCCAAATGGACTTTGCTCAGTTGCAAATAATTAAACGGCTTTGAAAGGCGAGCTAAACGCGTGCGAGGAATAATGTAGGCATATACACCGGGCGGTGGCGGTGGCTACGTCGCAGGCGCTGCTGCACAGCCTACACACGCGCGCACAACAGTCGTTTAGGATTAAAACTGCGTCGAGCTTTGAGCCGATTTCCGCGTATATACCTAGAGAGATGCGTAAACACATACATCTTTAAAAAGCTCAGGCGCGCGCTTATCGCCAGTGATTAGTAGGACGCCGATATTTGTGCTCGGGCTTACGACACACACACACACAAAAGATACATTCCCTGAAATTTACGCGCGAATTTAAGTCGTATAACCGTATATTTCAGATTTTTCCACCCATATCACACGCGCGTAAATGTGTGCGTATGTGCGTGCGTGTGAATTTTCATTAGCGCAGCTCGTGCCAACAATGCGAGCGACGCGACGTGCTCGGGAGAGAAATACTTTTATTTTTTACTGCGCGATTCGAGGCGGCTTTTAGCGCGCGACGATCGGATCCATTGAAATCGGGCAAAATTACCCGGCCACTCGCGCGGCACGCATTGTCATTCTGCAGGCGCGTGGGGGTGTAAAAATCTCGCGCTCCCTACAATCTCGAAATGCGCCGGATTATATTATGCAAAATCATCGACACGCGCAACTAGTTTCCCATCGGAGCGCATAAAAACCTTCTCCCTCGCCCTCCTTTCCGCGGGAGGAGAGCTACCTCCCTCCCCCGCACGTCGTTGCTACAGCGAATTCAATTTCGCGCCACGAAAGCTTCATTTTGCGCTCGTTCGAGCTCGGATGTATGTATACTTTTGTTTCAATATCCATTATGCGCGGAGGCGATATACGCGGGATGCGCTGGAAATATCCCAAAGCCTGCCGATGATGGGGTTTTCTGCCGAGCCGCGGTTATTACATTAGTCGATATTACCGCGCGCAGCGGCAATCTTCGCTGCGGCTCGAGCTTTTCGCCTCGTTCGTTCAAAAAAAAAAGGGTTATTTCGTCGGGTCGATCGTGGGGTGGCGTGTATACCATTAGCCGAGTAATTCATTCCGATCAAAGACCAAATCGAAGAAAGTCAAATACGACGAGTCGTCGTCGATGTCCATTAAGATTATTACTTTCATCCGGCGGTGGATCCCTCCGAATCATCCTCGCAAGCTCCGCCAAGGGCAGCACTGGAATGTATCCGAACGCTTAGATAAGTTATTTTCGGTCTTTGGAATGCAAATAATATTCCTCAGCCTTGTACGCGCGCGGACGTGAAAAATATTTCACTTTCGTCCAACTTTCACCGCAGCTCCACGGATATTTATCACGGAACGCATTCCAATAAAGCTCGCTCTCTTTCCATATATGCACGTTCGACCAAACAGTGTAAAAGAGAGCTTTGGCAAAAAAAGTCAGCTTCCATCGCGCGAGCTCAAAAGTCCAATAAGCGTCTGGTCCGCTACGCGTCACCTTATCTTTTTCGCGCGTTCGGCAAAGAAGTGAGAGAGAAAGAACGAGAATTGCGGGAGATTCTATATATGACACAAACAAACGAGGGGTGCCAGAGCCAGAGCGTGTGATTTTTGCTACAGTTCGGGAGCTCGTTAACGAATTCCCGGCGAGCCAATCTCGTTTCTAGTCAGCTCTCTCTCTCTCTCTCTCATCAAAGTGGAGTTTCTGAATTTAATTTCTTCGACTGTGCTCGCTAGGCAGGCGAGAGAGACCCGAATCAAAAAGAGAGAAAAGCGTAAGGAAAAAAGGGAAAAACGCCAATGGCATTTCGTTATTGCGTGAAAAGGAAGAAGACGGGGGTAGTAGTGGCAGCAGCAGCAGCGGCTCATGTGTCACAAGCCACCTTCGAAAGGTTGCTGCAGAGCGTCAAGTCGTCGGTACAGCTATCAATCCATCGTCGTGCGGCTTTCTTTTGCCCTCTCTTTGTTTTGTTTTTTGCGCCCTCGACTTCTCTCGTCGGAGCTTTTCGATTTAGAATTGAAGTATGTATGTTTAATATAGAACGACAGGGACGATAGTGTGTATATGCGGTTAATTTGATTTTCTCCGCGTCAATTCCGATGCCGGTGTTGTACAGCATATTACGTGTGTGTAGTCACATCACAATTCTGTATGTTTTCTTTTTTGGTTTTCTGCGCATTGACGCATCGATGGGGACGCCGATACGAGAGACAGAGAGGGTGGTGCCCTCGCGTCGTCGTTATTAGAAAGCAATTTTGCAACCGAGGGTGTGTAATATAGCGGTACTTGGACGTCAATATTTCATTGCCCAGAAAATTGGGTTACGATTTTTTTTGAAGTAGTACTGCAACATTTTACGTTCGATCAATCGGCTTTTGTTCTAAAAACAATCGCGCGGGTATGAGTAATTGAAATTAAAATGCTAATTGATCATTCTTAATGCAAAACCTGGCGAACGAAGTAGTATTGCAAAAAATAAAAGGGACGAGGAATAGAAAAACCATCAGGCTCTTTAAGTAAATTTGCCTTCTTTTTTTCTCTCTCTCTCCTCTTGACTCTTGTAAAAACTGAACTGGATGCGCGTACAGTAGCTTATACTACCAGCAGGTAAGCAAAAAAAATTGAAAGCTTCATGAAAAGGAGGGAGAGGGGAAAAAGAAATTCGTTAACTCACGGTAATGTTATATATAGGCTCGCAGCAGCAGCAGCAGTAACATCGAGAGCCGGTAAAAGGAAAGGGAAAAAGCGCAAAACGTTATGTATATATAGACGCACGGGCGTATGGAGCGATGAATGGATGGCGGCGCACAGGCACAGGAAAGTTTGTTCTGCAAACACGAAGCTTTCACCGATGAGAGAGAGAGAGAGAGTCGAGTTTTGCTAGGTTATACTATATATAGCGCAGCAAGTATGCAGTTCTGGGAGCTCGCAGCACACAGCCAAGGCCCGAGACACGGCTTGGGCAAACATTTTTGCGCTATTACGCGAATCCGAAAGTGGACATTATAGGGGATGAATCGCTCTCCGGGTATATATGTAACGTGTACATATAAAATCCTTGCGGTTTTGTTACGCTTAGCCCGCAGAGATTTTGTCTTTATCTTTTCCTTCGAGACTAAGAAACACGCGCGTCGGGGCTTTTGCGAGCGGGTTTGTTAGAGAGATATGATTTTAATGTATATATTCGCCGAGTCTAGCAGAAGAAGAAAAAAAACCGCAGAGGGATTACAATCGACCGGTACACGTATCGTAACAAAGATTGCTGTACGAGAGAGTAAAAAAAAATAAAAGCAGAGAGAAAGAGAGACGTTACCGCGCACAGCAGTTCTCGAGTCTCGAAGAAAACAAGATAAATCGCTGGCTTGCCGATAGAATTTTTAGCGATGCGCCGCGCCGCGCCATTCGTTTTTCGATACGTGAGTGTGTGTGTGTGTATATAAGTGCGAGAAACCATTTCTCTTTCGCTGGAGGAAATGCGTAGAAAAGTAAGTCTCGAGCGCTGAAATGAAGGGTTACCCGCCGACACACATGATTTTTCATCGCGCGCGATCGACGCAGACACGCGAGCGAGCGAAAAGCGATAGATTTTATTGGCGCCTCGGTGCAGTGGAGCCTTTCATCGAAGCACGAATATTATATATAAAAATACAATTTATATATTAAGCGTAAAAACGATTAATCGCCGCAAATCACTCGAGTCCTCGACAAGCACACACACACACACACACACACATTCCTGCAATCAGCGCCCTGGCACATCGTATTCCAGACCAAAAATAACTCGGCTTTCTCTCTCCTCTGCGTACGAACGCCGGCGCACACGGGCTGCGGGCCGGTGAAACGTCGCGTATACGGCGCAAGCACCTTTTTCACCTCATATCGCCGTGTGCGCCGAGTCGTTGACGTGTCTGGTGACGACATCCTAGGCTAAAGTAATAGCCTCGGCATATACGTCCGTGTATGCGTGTGTATTTTATATATAGCAGCCCGCTAACAACCACCACGTGCACGCGTATGTGCGATAAGACTGCTAAGGCAGCTTTTCGTGTCTTAATGAAAAAAGCGCAAGGATGTGAGAATGCGTGTACAAACACATACAGAGACGGAGGCGCGTGTTCAGAAAGAATGCAGGGCTTGGATTAATTTACCGGACTAGCTCTGGTAATTAATTCGGTTTGTCGCTTGTGCGTCCACCCGCTGCGACTTTGTATTTTTTTCATTTTACCCCCTGCACTAGGCGTCCGTGCGTCTCGGCGCACGCGACGAGATTAGAATCTCCTCTGCAGCGGCGAGTCCAGAAATTTTTCCTCCTGCCTTCGTTTTTTCATTCTTCTAATTCGCTTCCTTTCTTTTCTCGTTTCAGCTGGCGTACTCGATGAAGCTGGACTACGACTCTCGCGCGGCGGCGGTGGCTACCGCGGCAGCGGCATACTGGCCTGCTGCCACCCAAGGTGAACGTGTCGTCGCACGGCTACGTGCCCACCAGTCCCCAGGTCTTCGCCATCAGGCTGCCCTGCTCGGGGATCGCGAGCGCCGAGATCAAGCTCGCGCTCAAGATCAACGTCAGCGCGCCGGCCGAGTCGAGGTACGACGACACGAGGCTCGTCTTCAAGCGCAACAAGATCTGCATGCAAGGTACGAGTAAAAAGTTTTTCCCTGTTTTCGGCGCCTAGCTGAGCAGCTACGTATAACCAGATAGAGAGAGAGTGAAAAGCTCCTCCCGCAGGATCCTTGACATTGAGCCGGGAAAATCATCGTCGCGCATCCCTGGCATTAAACCCGCATAATCTCTTACAGAATCGAAAATTGACGTAGACACGTACACCATGCGAGAGAGATAGGCAAACGAGGAGGGAGGGAGAGGGAGGAACGAAGGACGCGGTGAAAAGCTCTTTAATGCTTGACAGACACAGATCCGATTACTATCACGGAGAGACAGAGATGGGATAGAGACGGGGATAGAGAGCCGTGACGCTGCTCATTCGCCGAGGAGAAAGAGAAATGCTTCATCAAATGAAATTTCGCGCGCGGATTTTACAACTCTCCTCGACGACTCGACGGGGCGGCAGCGCAGCGCACTCTTTTATAATATACGTGCAGTGCTGCTGTGCCTGCAGCGCGTCTCGCGTCGATGCTCGCGCGCAAGCTCGAGATGAGGAAAGAAATTTTACGGCGCTCGGGGGAAAGAAACCGAGAGCTGCTGCCGAGGCCGCCGTATAAGGAGAGGAGGACTGTATATATACAGGCAGTAGTATATAGTAGGCATTAGATCTTGTTACACGCCAGAGTAGCTGGAGAATTCGTTGCGCGTGCTGCACTGACTGTATATACCGCGCAAGGGAGAACAGAGAGCAGAGTTTAAGGAACGGCAGCAGCAGCAGCAGCTCCTTTGATGTGGAATTGTTTCGTCGAGTGCCCCCGACCGACGTCGACTCCACTCGTCTCGGCGCGCGCGCGCATTCTTCAATTTGGTCATTTGTTTCTTGTATAACAAAAAAAAGAAGAAGAAGGAAGGAAGAATTTTCGCGTACGCTCTTTTTCCGCGTAGTGGAGTCGAATTTTTCCAGTCCTAACTCTTGAGTACAGAAGTAGTAGTACACCTGCTCGGCGGGGCTCGAATATCCATGAAATCTTGCCTCGCGCGCAGAAATCACTCGAGCTCGATCACGCTCGTCGCTTGCTGCTTATTGGCACTGTACATAGCACCCGAAGTCTTCATACTCTTATCTGCTAGATCCCTTAGCAGCTCCTCCGCACCCTTGAAAATAATCGAATCTCGCGCTCGAGAGCCTCTTTGGGATATTGCCCTGGCTGAGGGTCTGAGAGAGAGAGAGAATACAACCTCGAGATGGATTCTATATCTTGTACCGATTGTACATAATATCCCACGTTATGAACGCCTAAAGACGCCGGATCTTATGCGTGTGCCTAATTCTTCGAATCATAAGGGGCGGCCCGGCTTTAATGGAGAAAGCCTCGAGGAGGCCCGCTCTCTGCGCTGCTTAGATTAGCTGTCACCGGAGCAAACGATAAAGTACGGTAAAAGCGGGGATAAAGCTGCCCTCCTCCTACCCGCACGGAGCTTTTCGGGCTGCTATTTCGTATGGTTTTTCCGAGGCCTGCTGAATGAGAAAAAAGCCCATATATACGTGCGCATTCGGTTGGATTGCGAGCTTGCGTGCACGAGTTTCCACTGATTGCAATGGCTTTCCTTTTTTCCTTCGGCCCATGCGTGGACGCGGCGAGCTAGAGGGATAAGCTTTTTTGTCATTTTTGGAAGATTATCCTTTTTCTTTGTGCTGCGCAGAAGAGCTGCCGCGTGCTTTTTTGCCACAAAAATGTAATATGACTCGATGAGCTTTGTTAAATGCGCGTGAAGATATATACACATCGCGCAGCCCTTTGTCCATTCGACGTTCAGGATAATTAATCTAAAATTTTTAATTCAATTTCGTGTCATGCGTAGTACGGTTGAGACTTCTTCTCGCTTCGTCGAAGAGCCAGCCCTGTTTTGCATTAGCCAAAGCTCGCGAGCGCCATAATCTTATCAGTCCTTTAACGTTTCACGAGTGCTCGCGATTCAAGTGGATCGCGCGCGCGCTAGCCCTTCGGGGGGTCATCTACTTTTCTTTTCTCGTCTCGGCCGGGCGAGGCAAGGAGCAAACGAGGATTAATTCTTTAGACGTTGCGTCGGAAAACTGTAATACTCTTTGTGCGTGGTACCTCGGAATCAAGATTACTCTAAGCGCGCGCGGAAAAGAGAAATTTTACGAAATATTACAAGGCCGGTGCCGTGCTTGCCGATAAACAAAGCGAAGCAATTTTTATTAGGCACCCGTAGTAACATCAGCAGCAGCAAGATTGATCAAATCAGCTGGAAAATTCAACTATTCGCCTTGATACAAAGTGTATTAATCCATTTAAGTAGGCGCAGCTTCTTCTTCTTCGTCTTTCTTCTGTATATTCTCTTTAAAACTTCCGCGCTGGAAAATCAACAACATTGGCAGGCAAGATATTGCACGCTCAGCCTTTCGTCTTTCACCATGAGATGGCAATACACCCCTCCTCTCCTCAGGTCGGGTCGAGCTTTTATCTGTTAAAGTAACCTCGAGGCTAGTATCTCTTTTCCTCGACTATGCACACACAGCAAAGGAACACATAACCGTGTGTATCGAGAGCACAGCGAGAGAGACGAAATATAAAAGCGATTTATTCGACTTTGCTATATTCTCTTCGGGTTAAAGTACGTCTCTTTGCCTCGCGCTTCATTTATCGAGCAGTTATTTACCCAAGCGAACAAGCGACTGCTTTATACGGGCTTCGATTTTCTAGTTTTTACCCTCTCCTCCTCCTGCTTCTGCTGCTGTCGTAAAGAAGGTGCCGATTCGTTGGTGAGAAAAACGAGCTGCGATAAAGAGGCTTTTCTTAGTCGCGTGTTCTTTTAGCATTTTTCCTAGCGCGCACAGAAGCTCGGAAAGAGAGAAGAAGAAGTAGAAGAAGAAAACGCAAAAGAGCTCGGGCTACAAAGGGGTTGGCTATATACACTGTATACACACACCATGGGCGAGAAATTAATAACTACCCGAGCTGGGCTTCGCCTGCCGCCGCCGCTTTTTTCTCCATTTATCGTATAGCGCACATTACACGTTATAGGGTATCGCCGCAGTTTCTTTGGGGCGCTTTTGTTCCGGACCGGTGGCGCATGAGTTTCTCTCAATCCTCGTTTGACTGTGAAATGTTCGAGTTTTGCCCCGAATAGTTTTTTAATTGTTCGACCGTGAGACGACGGCGACGGCGAAGGCGATGATTAAATCGATCGACGTCCTGGGCGCACTCGCTCGAGCGTGCCTATAATCGCAATGGAAATTATAACGAAGTTAATTGATTTTTAATATTCGATCGCTCGGCGTGTTTCGCACGGCTCGTTAATGCAGCTGCTGCTGCTGTCGGGACATTTTAATAATAATTACATTTGCAATTTTAATTTAAAATGTCACGAGACATACACTTGAACACGTTTGAGAAAAAACCTAAATAACGATCTACTTAACCCAGTAATGCAATTAATATTACGGTCGGTGCGGCGCAATTGAGAATAGTCAGAGGCGCGGTTCGCGCTCAAGGCGAAGAGTTACTTTTTTGAAATACATAGCTCGCCGCTCTTCTCCATTGATAAGGCATAAAAAGTTCGTGTATATATACGCTCTCGAAAATTCGCCCCGAAAAAGGCAAACGCTTTGAGTCTTGATACGCGGACGAGTTTAAAAAAATCCATCGCCGCCGGACAAAGGTGCGCAGAGAATGTATGTATGAGCGCCGATGAAAACGCGCTGAAGCGACTGAACTACGCGTGGCTTTATACACGTATAGCTTTTTTTTCGTTCGAAGGCGGAAATTCTCTCGGCTGAACGCTGCGGTTGCACGTGATCGAGTGCGAGGATCGTTTGAGCTCATATCCGCAAAATAAAATTCACCAATTTGAAAAAGAAAAAAAGCACCTTGATAGAAATGTTCAACATAAATGATGACCAAGTGACCAAAAAATAACTATTTAAAATGTTTTAAGAAACATTAAAAATAATAGACGTGTTTTTGACAACTTTTCTGTTGTAGTTTTACTACCAATAATAAGCAGATTTCAAATAACCTGAAAACGACCATTTAATTTCTTCAAAAAAATTTAGACGTATTTTCAAGGACTTTAAATACCACAAACTACTTTAAGCCTTCACCACTAGGTGGCGAGTACCTCTGTATCCATAAATCTGCAAGGAAAAAGTTAAGATAATTGTATAAGTCAAAGCATTGTTTCCCTATAACATCATTTTTCAGAACAATCAATTTATTTTCAAAGTCACAATCATAGGATAAAACTTCCACTGTTATGTTCGAGTAGCTATCGTATTATTCGTTATAATGCAATCGTGTCAAACCTAAAGAGGCAAAGTAGAAAAGAGCTTATCAATCTGTTACCAAAAAAATACAATCGCATTTTTTGAGTCGGAGAACATCATAACTCCAAAACTACAGAACTGATCGTTCTGAAATTTTACGCGCTACTTTTAATAACATTTCACTAGGTACTGCCGTCGAGATATTTTCTTTTTTTTACCAAATTTTCATTTTTATGATCTATTTACGAAAAAAACACGCACTTTTTCGATTTTTTTTCGAATCATTTAAACTTCGATTTATTTGTTTCCGACAATCCTATCATAAGTTATTGTATGCACCGTGTTTTTTTAGGTGTAAGCTTCAAAATCATGCGAAAATAATAAAAAATTAACTATACCCCTCGGGGGCAGGGGGGTCCTTTAAATAGTTAAAAAGCGTGAAGCATTGTATGGCCATAAGTTGTAAAAAAAGCGATTCTAATTAATCTTTCATACTCAAGAAATTTGTTAGTTAGCTAAAATCTGGCCATAAAATGTTGATCATTTCGACAAGGAAAGCTGCATCTAAAAGTTCACAATAATGTTCTGTTTTGCAGGAATACGTACGCAATCGAAGAACGACTCGGTAACATTACAAGCGGGGCCGCTGGCCAACAACAATGGAGCCTTCTACATAGCCGCAAGCTGCGCCTGTGCCCTCATACTCGTCGTGGTCGGCGTTGCCAGCGTCATTTACATACGCAACAGCAAAGCTCGCTCAGCTACCCAGGTAAGAACGGTAGACGAGATCTCAGGAATAATATCGGGCGCGCCGAAGCCAACGCCAGTCTACATAAGAGTCGTTTCTGGAGGGGTTTAGAGAGCTTTAAATAGCCGTGTGCGCGCACTGTGGTTATTGTACAGGCGAGATAAGCCATTGCAGAGAGAGAGAGCAGATGTGCGCGGCCACAGGCACTTTGAATGCCATTGCGCTAGCTGCTTGTCGTGCGGGTGCTGTGCTTTTGCGCGAGCCACTCGACCCGGGGATCAATTTGTTGTTGCTAAAATCCTGACCGTGCGAGGATATTTATAATTGAAATATAGTGGGCGCGCAGTTAGATATTTTCGATTATTTCGCCGGTGCGACAGAATTCGATTAGGTCGTAGACTCGCGTCACTCGGACAACCGCAGGCGAGGCTTGTATTTGCATACAAATAACCGGAATATCCAGAAATTTTTGCACTTTCGCGCCCGTCATCTGCAAAATTGCGTTTCTACGCTCGCCAAAATTCAAGAGGGAAAAAATTGAAATAAATCGCAAACTGCTCGTCTATACCGTATAATAAGATCTGTCTCGAAGATGAAAGGCCGAAGCTTGGCAACTCATCGGGAGCTCGTATTTATCACAGTGACTGATCACACACAAACGTATATACCTAGCTAAAATAAACACGTCCAATTCGTGGAGCAGCAGCACAAGCCTTGATCAAGTATGCATACCTCAAGAGAGACAGAAAGCCTAACCATACGGAAGTACACACGCACGTGTGAGCGAGTATCTACGTGTGTGTATATGGGAGCTCTTCCAGTCGAGCGACTTTTATCTCGCACGCCTGCCCGCCATCGTGTACTACACAATACCAACAAAAACAGGGTCAAATAGAGAGAGAGAGGCTTGAAATATGTGCTAAAAAGCTCGCTCGAAATAAGAAATCGCAAGGCCTGATAAGAGAGACACTGTACAGCTGCTGCTGACTGACCTGCCGCCTTTCTCTCGCCTTTTTCAATAAACGAGGTGCCACTACTACTGATCCATCGCTATCTCGCGCCCGGGCATTTTATTACAGATGCTGCTGTTGTCACTGCCGCTCGGGTATCACTGCAACACTCGTTTTTTACCCTCTTTTGATACAAAAGGTGATACACGATATAGATAGGGTACGGCTGAGGAGAAGAAAAGGCGAATGTCGATCTTTTGACGCCGCGCCATGTCGAACGAACGAACGAACCGTCCTTTGGCTGGGTGGCGCAAAGAAGCACTTTTTACCGAAGATAGGACGTAAAAAAAAGGAGAGAAGAAGAAGAAGAAGAAGAAGAAGGAGAGCAAAAAGGTATTGCATCGACGAGAGAGGGTTAGATGTAAACGGCTCTGCAGTCTTTTTTTCTCTCGCGTCATTCTACTTACGGAAGTATAGCGGCGGTGAGTGTATGTGTGCATTTTTGAGATTGAGATGTCAACGAGAGAAAAGCTGCGCAGAAATGAGAATGACGCGGGGGGGAGCTGCAGTTATCATTTTAAAAGTGAAACATCTCAGATTTAAGCGTTTGACACTCTTCGCAAATGAGAAATGACGAAGCAATTCTGCATCATCGTAAGAAAAATGGGCGCGCTTACATTACCGCGCGCGCGTATGACCTCATAAAAGCAAATCTTCGGAGCGATCTTTCTCTCTTCTTCTTCTTCTCTCTCGGGGGATGTATTAACGTCTTTTTCGGACCACTCGTGCACTGCACCCTTCACCGCCGCCGCCGCATGTGTACACATGTACAGTAAGCCTACATTGTAGCGGGCAGAGAGGCGCCCCATCGTCGGGCGCATAGAAATCGCACATCCGAAAGAGACAAATTATTCCGCACTTGCTAAAGCCACTCGATCGAATATCGTTCGTTTTCTCCCCTACCGCTATACACGGCTGTGTGCCCGTTTGCTCGCTTTTTCCACTTTATCTTTCTTTTTTTTCACTGCCTAAACTTGACGAACTCGAACCACTGCCGAATGTCTATTTCTCCTCTTTTTTTCTGGCGCGCTATACTGCGTATATGTACACGCGCTCCCACCGCCGCCGCCGCCGCGTCACTTGTCAAAGCAAGCACAAGCTGCTCGCTGCAGAAACTTTTCGGAATAATTTTCCTCTACTGGCTCCTATATATACATATGTTGTACGGAAAGAAGAAAAGAGAGAGAAAGATAGATTGGGCGGGGGACAGAGCGTTAAAAAATCGTAGAATAATTGGACCCACTGCTGGGAATTGGCGTGTATATATGCATGCAGTACGCCAGCAGTACGAGAGATCATTATCGTGCTGGAAAATTGCTTTCACGTACGCAATATTATGTATTTGCAAGTCGCTGATTATTGTACGTTAAGATTAACTTTTCTTTACTTTTTTTTGTCGCAAACAGGAAAAATCTCAACTACTGCAGCTACTCGGCCACGGGCACGGGTGCGCTCACCGGCAGCTCGATACTCGTCAAAGTGGACAATCGACCGGGCAGCGCTAATTCGGGCAGTTACGCGACGATAGCCGACCTCGAGCCGCTCTACGCCAGGCCCTGCGGTTCCAGAGCCAGCTACTACGCAGCCAGCCACGTTACCCACTTGAGTCAGGTGAGCAGCAGCGCATACCATAGCGCATGGCACATACCAAATATACAGCGAGAGATGATCGTAGCCCTCGAGTGGCTACTTGGCCTCTAGCGGCAGGGAGGAGATGGTGGCCGATTGCCGAGGTTAGCTGCGGTGCGGCTCTCTTGCGGATAGAGATACATGTCGATGCGTGTACGAACTATATAGCTATGGATTCGCGAGCGCACGAGTAATACATCACAAAAGCGCAGTCAATTTTGTAAACAGTACGCTATAAGATTCGATTACCTATACGTTCTTTTTGCATTTCTGCTCCCACTAAATTGTTATACATAGTTACCGAGCAGAAAAATCACGTCCAGCGCACGCAGGTTTATATACGTATTATACGGCAGGCACGTCGTTCATTCTGTGAACTGAAATATCAAACGATACACTGCCTTGAGCAGCGGCAATTTTCTCAACACCCACACACGTAGGTACAGTGCGTGTCGGCATCACCACCAGCAGCAGCCAGCATCAGAGACGCGACGCCACGTAAAATAATGGGAAACGAAAAAAATCATTTCTCCGACTTTCCCGCGCGCTACACACGCCATATAATCAGCACACGACGAGGAACGTATATGTACGGCATACACGAGAAAATGAGAAGGAGGAGGGAAAAAAATACGAGTCTCAGCTTCCGCTGGCGTACACGAAAATCGCAACGAGATTAACGCGCACAAGCTTTCGGCTCGCACAGACATACACACGTATAGACGCACACATGTACAGGTACTTACTCTTGTCCGCAGACAGTTTGTGGCTCGTGATTCGTGAAGCATACCAGGGCATTGTTTCTCCGCGCAGGCAGAAAAGAAAAGTCGAAAGCTCGGGACATTTCGCATTCCTGTAAAAAAAAAAGGAGAAAAAAAGAAAGAAAAACGAAATCCCGTGTGCGAAGGGCGAAGCGCGCGCGACGACTGACGTAATCTCTTTAATCGACGCACGCACGTGTGTGTGCCGCTGTGGTATTAGCCAGCGAGATTGTTTTACCCCGATACTGTAGCAGGTGTATACCGGGTATGAGCGCGCACGTTTTCAACACTTTTTTTTCTATAAATAATATGCATATCTTTGTTATTAAGAGCTAGCTGTGCAGAGCCGAAACGATCGTATTTTATACCCGGGCTTTAAATATATAGGCGAAACGAAGAGGGGGGCCTGTTAAGAGACGAGAGAGAGAGAGAGAGAGAGAGAGAGAGAGAGAGAGAGGAGGGAAAGAGAGAGCGAGTAGGATTTGGGATTAAATTAAGTTGTATGCAAGGGAGGGAAAACTTTAGCAAGTCAAATTATACACTTCCTCATGAGATTTCGTTTGTTGTCACACCTTCTTCGCCCTCGTCGAGTGCGGGGGAGGGCTGAATAAGTTATATACGACTTTATTTTGTAATTCGCCGCTTCAACAAATAGAGAGATGAAAAAAAAATACACACACCATTCGACTACAGGCGGTGACAACAAAACCACCTTGTGTGTCTATGCATGTACACCTAACAGCGTCGTCGTCGCTCGGCTGTTGACAGAACGAAGAGAAACTGCGGTGATGGCTGACAGAGAGGTCAAGCCTCCGCAGCGCCTGTCCATGCCTCTGCCTCGACCCCTCTCAACTATATACTCGCTTCCTTTCCAGCCGAGCTTTTGAAAAGCCCGCACACGCAGACACACGGACACACACACATAATACAGGTAGAGAGAGAGAGAGAGAGAGAGATAGCGTGGCAGTGCACTGCACAGCAGCTATATACCCCGTTTCGCCGTGAAAGCTCAAACCGACCAAGTTGTCATTGGGAAAAGCGTTCCTAGCCACAAACTCGATAAAGTTTCCAGTTGGCCGTAGAGAAAGCGAGCTGTAGCCGGAGCTATATAGTTTATAGAGCCGAGACAATAGGAATAAACTCAGCTTCTGCCGGGACTTTTTAACGTTGAGAGGGTAGAGAGAGAGACGAAAATAATCGTTGCTGCGACAACTCTACTACTGATTATTATGCCATGAAAAAGTTCCCACAGCTAATATCTATATACATATGAAATATATATACGTTAAGTGAGTCAAAGTTTGTTGACTGTATACGGGGCTTCAATTGCTGCAATATGAATTTTAAAAGTCTCCTTCTTCCTTTTTTCATCAAGTGCAGCAAACGACGATTTTATTTAAAAAAGTTTTTTTCATTGAGAAGCGGAAAATTATTCGATTATCTCTCTCTCTCTCTCTTTTTTTTGTTTTCAGTAAGTAGTATTTGAGCTGAAAAACGAGAAGACGCAATTTATTATGTGACGCGCGCGCGCGCCAAATCGATACTAAAATCGATCGGCCACACACTACTCGCGAGATTGCAGCGCTATATAGAGCGGATTCTTTTAGATAAAAAAAGAAAAAGACAGAAAAGAAAAAAGGAAAATCTCACCGCAGACAGTGGCAGCTAGAGAGAGAGAGAGAGTATATTAAGTATAAACGTTTGTACTCTCTCTCTTGCATCGCCTTTGGTAAATCCGATTGGTCTCGAGACTCGAACTAGCTTTTCGCAAGCCGCACCTATTGGCTTATTGAAGACCCCGAGCCTCTGCTATATATGGTAGTATATAGCTAGATAGTATAGGTGCAGCGCGTCGAGCTGACTATCGCCGAGAAAGCACGTGCGACTCTATTCAAGAAAACGATGATACGTGACCGGGAGCGGTTGCAATTTTATTATTATATACAACTATGAGCTTTACATTTTCCCAAGCTGCGAAATATAAAATCCGCAACGAATCGGAAAAATGCCATCGGGCGCTTTCGAAACTTATAATTAGCATTTCGTAATTTCGATTTTCTTGAGCGCGCGAGGAAGTGCGCTGCTGCGCGCATCAACACATTTACACACTCGGTTGAGCCAAGCCAGACACACACACACACACACACACACACACACACACACACACACACACACACACACACACACACACAACACACACACAGAGTCGCGCGGGCGCTAAAGAGGAAATCAAATCACTTGGAGCGAAACAACTTCACAGACGACAACGTCGGCGCAACTGCCTTGTAATTAACGTAGCGCTCAGAAGCTCGAGCTTGTTCGCTTGCGCCTCGCAAAGCTCCCCGGCCCGGCGTCGCAGGCGCGACACGGATGTATAAACACGCGACTTGACACGCCGTCTTATAATTAGGAAAAGCTTCTTTTTTTATAGAAAAAAAGTACACATATTTATTTACTCGTTCTATATGATAAAATTTTCCGTATATCCAATGTGTGTGTGTGCGCGTGTGCGTGTGTTTCGCTTTTGAAGAGAGATAAAGGTTGGCCGCGAGGAAATACACACACATATAACGTCACGGCAATAAATGTACACGCACAGACGGGATCGCGAGGGAGATGGGGGTCAAAGGCGCAACTTTTTTCGTGCAATAAAAGTGACGTAATAAGCGCGAGCGAGCGCAGGCGAGGGGGGGACTCTCTCTCTCTCTCTCTGTACTGCTCCGAACGACGATGAGAAGTGCGAAGGAAAATTGTCAAGCGTATCGTTTTACACGCGCTACAAAGCAAACTGCCGCCGAGCTTTTATCCCGAAAACGTTCGCCGCCGACGTTTCTGCTATCTCTACCGGTGTGCAAACTTTGCTTTCGCTTTCCGAGGCCCCACTATGTGCCATATACGTATGTACGTACACGGATTCGTGTAATATTAAAGCCTCGACTCGAGCTCTGTAGCTAGCGCGACTCGACTCGTGTGTATACGTCTGCGGAGCTGCGGATCGTCGAAAGACGTAAACATACCGTACACATACACAGACACACGCGTAGACACGCGCGCGTTGTTTGACGTATGTATGATGCGCCAACGGCAGCAGCGGCAGCCCAGTGACAGCAGAGAGGCTTTTGGCTCTGAAAATTGCATGAGGTACCGACGTCGAAATCGAATTTACTGATATATATCTTCCGCACGTGCGTGTGTACGGGTGTGTGCATATATGTTTGTCGACGAACTGCTGCTTCTGCTATGGGAGGAGGCGCGCGGCGCTACATGCATAGTTGAAAGCTCTCTTGACTAGTAGCAAGTGTATGTGTGTTCGCCTGCATAACTAAGTCAGCTCGTTTGTCTCTACACGATATAAGCTTGAGAGATTCGCGTGCAAAAATCCTGTTCAGGATATAGCTGCCATTATGCCGACCAACAAATAGTTTTATTTATTCATGTAATAGTATAGTGACTAGTGAACCGCGTAGCCCGGCTATTTTCAAAGTTTTGCTTTTTACCGACTCACGAGGGACCCTTTCGCGCCGAACGAAGAGAGCAGCCGGGTACAACATTTTCATAAACACAACGCGGGCTATGGCTGCGTCTTTGATGCTTGAGTGCAACGCGCTTTCGACTTCATCGAATATACATGCACATCGACTGATCGAAAATTGACTCGTTTCACTTGTTCCTTTTTTTGTGTACCCGCGCATCCATTATGCAACCATTGTATCAAGTTTCTGCGTTGCGTGCCATTACGGATTCTTCGTTTTTTTTTGTCGAGTCTCGTTTCGTACTCTACGCAAATAAAGCAGCGCGCACATGTGTATCAGCTTCGATATCGAAAGTCCATTACTCGCTGTCGCGGGCAAACGTGCACGATACGAGGCATTAGCGACGACGAAATGACTATCTTGTAGGTACACCGTGCGATGCCGCTACTCCTACAGTATATTATGTGCGAGTTTAAGTTATAGCAGTAATTTATTCAGGTTCAAGACTTTGGGCGAGGAGGTCGGCTCGTCATGCTTCTGGCAGCGACGGCTGGACGCGTCGAGCCCTTGGGCGGGCTGCAACGTCGTAGCGCGCAGCAGCGGCAGGGGGGTAAATTGATCCGAGATCAAAGCCAAAACAATCACTGGGAAAGCTGCGCGTTTGTGCCTCCGTCTTTCACTCTCGCTTTCTCTATCTCTCAGTCTCGTTCACTCATGTACAGTTGCTGTATACCGGCTCCGGTAAGCGACGAAGGACGTTTACCTTTTATTACTCGTTCAGAAATTTCAATTGCGTCACGTGGAAAACGATATATCATATAGAAATAGCAAAACCTTGAAACCTCAGTTTATCGACGAATATGTTGAAGAATTTTTATTGAATCCTAGAAAAAGTTTATTGGAAAGATTGAAAGATCAAAAAATATCGCGGGTAGAAATTCTCAACATGCATATTGACCTAATGACCAAGAAACTAATTCAGATACAGATTTTTCCATTCTAATTATGTTACAAATATTAAGCATATTTTAAATTACCTAAAAAAAATTCAATTATTTCAAAATATTTAGACAAATTTTCAAGCACTTCAATTTGAGGGTTACGTTCTAAGGATTGGACCGTCATGCTCGCACCTTGATAATCTTTTGAAAAAGGTATTATTAGAATTTTGAATCTTCCAAAAACGATTAAAAAATTTTGAGTTATAAAAAAAAATAGTTAATATAATTTAATTAGAACCGGACTATCGTACTAAATAATCTAAATAATCGTTAGAAAAAAAATATCACCTCTATTTCAATTGATTGGAATTGATTTTTATATTTTATATTTATTGCTTCCTTATTTTAAAATTTACATTATGAAAATAAAATGTACATTTTCGGAAACTTTTCGGAAGTTTGACGTAGTTATTGAAACATTCGCGTATTTGAATGATCATTAAAAAGGATCAGTATTAAGCTTTGATGTAATAAAAAAAATGCAGGAATTCGCAACATATTTTAAAAGTTATAACTCCAAAATAGGGAAACATCTTTCTTATTTTCTCAGAATTCATAGGAACAATTAAATGTTTTCTCTTGATAATTGAAACTCCTTACAAATTTAGTGGTTCGCTATTTTCTCGCTATCTCGATTGCATTGGAGTCCTGACTAAGAACTATGATAATACTTTAAGTCTACACCACTAGATGGCGAGTACCTTAACCAGTAAATCTGGAAGCGGCAAAAAAATAATTGACGATTTGTTTTAGGCTCATTTGCATGAATTTTATAAAGTCAAAAAGAGCAAAAAAACTTGGGACGTTATGTAGCCATAAAATTTTGTTGGAAATAACGTGACACTTTTAGATAGTATGATATGTTCAGTTCAAAAGACCCTTCTATTCCCAAAATTTTTCATCGACCAAAAACTAGTCATCGAATGTTGAGCATTTTCCATCGGGCATATAATATAAGATGATAATTAATGAATTGTCAAGACTTGATACTATTGATAAATGGCATGAAACAAGTTGGTTTTCGTTCCGATTGAATCAGTCGTTAAGATAATACAATGCAATGTATAAGACATGGCATTCGACACACAGATTCGAAATTCGATCCAGCGCTTACAAAGAGTAAAAAATAAAAGCCGTCGCGAAAGTCTCGTTAATAAAGTCCACGTGAGCGGACTCGTGGTAAAAGTCTCGAGGTCATATTATTCACCGCAAATATATGTACGCGTATTGTCAACGAACGATTCATCACTTTGTCGGTCTTGTCTCTCGGACTCGTCGGGAAAAGTCAAGACTGCTTGGGCGAGTCGTCGTCGTCGTCGTCGTCGGTCGCTTAGCGAGAGAATTTTGTAAGCTAGCGAGCGAGCGAGAGAAGGACGAGCGAGGAAGAGGAAAAAAGAAAAGCTCCTCTCGCGAAACAACGCCATGAATATAAGAAGCCCATTCGCGAGCGCGCGCCCGCGCGCGCGCAAGCTTGCACGAACGAGCCCGAGCGAGCGAGCTCCGAGGGACGAGAAGAGGTAAAAGCAAGCACTTCGCCCGGCCTAGAGCCTATACATAAAAAATACAAGCGTCTCTTCATTTATTCACCTGCGTCTCTCTCTAGCGCACGGCGTAGCTTCTTCGCTGTATATACAGCGTAAGGAAGTAGAGAGAATACAAGGGGGTAGCTAACCGCGCGTGTAAGCTGCTTCTCCGTAGGGACACGAGCTGTAGCTGCTGCCGTCGTCTTTCTCTTCATCTTTTCCCTTAGACTTACATTTATATACACGCACGTACTCACACAAATCTACATCGTCCTTATGCATACATGCATGTTTATTTTCGCTTAGAAAGAGATTAATGCACAATATCTTTTTTGCAACTCGTTATTGTTATTATTGCTACGGCAGTTTGTCGGGCGATCGCGCATTATGACTGATATAAAACAGAGAATAAAGGCGAGTAAAATGGAAAAAAAAAAGAAGAAATCATTTTATTGAGAAAAATGAAGAGGGTGTCCCCTCAGAGCTCGAGCTATATTATATCTTGAAACTTTCTCGAGATGCGAAACTGCCGCTTCCTACATAAAACTATACGTACGCCACGGCGCGTACTAGCATAAAATACAGCGGAAGCAGCTCCGTAAGTACGCCGGCGTTTCGTGTGTGCAGCGACTCGGATTCAATTTTTAGTATGATTCGTCATGAACACCCTCGTGCCACCGCGTCGAGTGCGTCTGTGTAAGTGTGTGTGTGTGCAGTGCACACCGCCCTTGACTCGAGCTGCGCATGATTTCCATATACGCGCGCGTTTTATTTTTGTCCGGAGCAGTCGCGCGTCGATGATGCATCGCTTGTTTGCCGCGCCACGCAGTTGGATGCGCGAAAAACAAAAGTAAAATATAAAAAAAAAAAAAAATAAGAGGAGAGAGGGAAAATCAAGCCGAGCGCGGTACATATATCGTAATTTATGCCGGCAAATTGGAATCGCAGACGCGCAGTGCCACGTTCACTCCTCGGAAACAATGTGACACACATATATAGATAGATACGCGCGCACAACTGCGACGAGAAAAAAATACGTGTATATACGAACCCGTCATTGAAAACCGCACGCACGTGCTATGCGCGACAGTGTAACACGAAGAGGGCGTGAAAAAAATTCAGCGGCGCTCTAAGCAGGCCAGAGGGCACAGAAGTTGAGCTGAAATTGAAATTAATGAAGTCTCGAGCTGCATGCACATAGCTCGCGAATATATTTGGGGGCCTGTATATACCATAGGGGCTGTGCGCGTGCACATGGCCAGAGAACGAGAGGGAGAGAGAGAGAGAGCGATGAGCATTTTCGGTGAGCGCTGCGTGCATCGAGCTAGGCGTGCGTCGATGCTATATAGACTATACGTGCTCTGATGAAGAACAATTGCGCGCTTTTTCACGCCGAGCTCGCGACGCTGCGTATACCATAATCGTTGTGTCTCGCTCGAGCAAGCCCTCATTCGTCAAGCAGCTGGGCTAGCCTGCAGGATCTCCGCGTAAAGAGCAGCAGCAGCAACAGCAGCGCATTTCGGCCTATAAGAGAGCTTGATTTTTATAAATAGAGCAACGCGACGCTGCATAGAGCTGACTTTTTGCCTTAACAAATGTGTGTATATTATACTGTGTATACGGAAAGCCCCGAGAAGGAGACGCGCGAGCGAGTTTAATGCGTTCCTCCTCCTTTTTCTTCTTGCCTCGAGGGACTTTTGAACTATTATGTATGCCTAGCGATCTTCGCGTATATTACACGTAATATCTTGTGTGCTTGCAGTCGACGGATCCATGCGAAAAAGCTCGAGCCGTGGCGGTTGCCAGGTCCGCGCTCAAGTGTCGAAGCGTCATACAAGAGGGCACTTTCGGTCGAGTTTATCGAGGCACTTTGAACCACGGAGGAAGAGACCAGGAGGTCATCATCAAGACGGTCACAGGTACGTACAATACATTCTCGCACGCGCGTATGCGTCCGTGAATTGCCACATACACACAGTCCATCATCCATAGTCTCGCGTACTACAAGTTTGCATCGGGGCTGAAATTGAAATTCGCCGTCAGCGGCGGCGGTGGAGCGGTGCGGGTTAAGTGGAAACTTGCGCGCGTAATCGTTGCACGCGCAAAATTACTTTGATAACTGTTGTAGCCGCCCCGGCCCCCCACCCACACACCCACACACACACACACACACACAGACACAGAACTCTCTGTTCGCGACCGAGCAAATTTATGCGCTAAATTATATGACGATGCGGCGTACGGCTATATACATGTATGCATCGCCGTACTAATGCCAGATCAGCTTCGCTCAACTCGACGAGAGCTGCACGCGCGTTCGCTCGCTCCTATGAACATCTCGTTATTTACTTTCGCGCTCATGAATATGGAATTCGCCCCATTCCGTTGTTGTTCTTCTTCTGCCGCGTTATATACGTATACGCAGTTGCGAAATTCATAACGGAGCTCGGCTGCGGTGTGGCAGCAGCAGCACCACCACCACCACCAACTTTGTATATTAATATCAATCGGTGAAAGCATTAACCGCACTAGCCAACGGCCGGTACATCGATCGTAATAACGTACTTACGTGTCACTGCACAGACGCAGCCTCGGCCTATCAGGCCTCTCTGCTCGTCTCGGAGGGCTCGCAGCTGGCCGGCCTGATACACGGCAACATCACGACCCTGGCGGCGGCCTGCCTCGACGGCGCCGGCAATCCGCTGCTGGCCTACTGCTGCACGCTCAACGATCTCAATCTCAAGTCCTACCTTACCGGCGGCGGGCATCATCCGGTCACGAGGGATCTCGTCAACGTCGCCGTGCAGATAGCGCGAGCTGGCGCTTTCCTGCACGGCCGCGGTATACTCCACAGGTAGGTGCAGCTCGCGGTACTCGCAAACGAGTCGCGCCGCGGACGGCTATATACGCTTGTCGCGATGATTCACTGATAATAATGATCATTGTATAATTTGCAGAGACATAGCGGCGAGGAATTGTTTGGTAGACACGAGCACGCTGCGAGCGAGATTGGCCGACGCGGCTCTCTCGCGCGATCTCTTCGCTCAGGACTATCACTGCCTAGGCGACAACGAGAACAGGCCGATCGGCTGGATGGCGCTGGAGACGCTTCAGCACGGACAGTACAGCACTGCCAGCGATTCGGTAAGACACGCCAATCGCCCGTTTAATTGCCCTTTGACTCTTCTCGTCCGTAACTAATTTTTTTTGTCACGCACCAGTGGTCATTTGGAGTCTTTCTCTGGGAATTGGCGACGATGGGTCAGCAGCCCTACGCCGAGGTCGATCCGTTCGAGCTCATGGCGTTTCTGCGCGACGGCTATCGACTGTCCCAGCCGAGGCCCTGCCCCGACGAGCTGTTCGCCCTCATGGCCGTCTGCTGGCTGGGCCCTAGTCGAGATCGGCCGACCATGCCCCAGCTGCTGGCCTACCTGCAGGAGTTCTACGACGCTCTCGGTGGCTTCATTTAATTATGAAATTCGGGACGCGACCCTCATAGGATAATGATGAATGTGAAAAGGCGAGAGCGAGACTTTTTTTGGAATAAAAGAATTTAGGGTAATCTAATGATCGTCAACTGATGTTAACGCGACACGGATGTTAAATGCAGATTCCACGTATACTTACGCTGAGATTGTAGATGGAAAATAAAATAAACTTTTAATTTCGAGCTTATTACGACATAAAGTTTTCATGAAAATTAAAAAATTGTAAATAAAACGAGCACAAGAGGAAGCTGCGCATTAAGCACTGCTTTTTCCAAAAACAAACTTTGCGGCTTATAATCAGCGTACGATTTAACGAGTACAGTTGTTATATGAACTTTATTATTGGTCGCCGCAAAAATAAAAAATAAAAAAATTCCATGAAACTCCCATTGAGTTCGAAAGGCTCTTCTCAACTTTACCTAAAGTGTAAATATATACTGGTAAAAGCTCGTTAAAGCTTGTATTTCCACGCGAAGTGAATAAATAAATACCCAGGTTGAAGCAGCGCAGCGACACCAGCAAAGTCTCTCGCGTCAAAGACTTTCGCGCAAAGTAGCTTCGCTCGGCCGCGTAAGTTGCGCGTGTACACACACATACAATATATACTTATAAAGCTATTTCTTTGCTCGTCGCACTGATCCGCTTTAGTCGCTCGCTTACTTGCTCGTTTGCGCCTGCGGCCCGACTTCCAGGCCGCGTCGCCTGTAAATATGCGCGTATAGTTAGTGGTATAGTATAACAGCAGCTTGTTTATAAGAGGCTCGCGCGCAGGCGGACCGCGCCTGAACCCAAAAAAGTTTTGCTCTTGAATATGTTGCGCGCCGCTTAATTATAATCGGGCCGCGACTCCTCCTCTGCTTGCTGGGCGCGATGAGCTCTCCTTCTCTTTCTCTCTTTCACCGTTTCCGCATTATTATTCAATTATTTAATTTTAAGGTGTATCTCCGTTGGGCGCGTATGCGACTATTTTTTGACGACGACGTTCACGATAAGATATTTTTGTAAAACTCGCCAATGTTGTGTATCGACGAGAGCATCCGTGATTTCATTGCGGACAGAGTGGTGTACTTTCCTCGAGTATTTTTATTGGCTTTGGTAAAATGTTTCTGTTATCTTTTAAGCGTATATAGCGCGAATCATCAGTAGTTTCTTTTTTATTGCCATTCGACTTTTTAAGTAACAAGGAAAAACTACATCAATTTTCTCCGTGAAAACAAATTACAAAAAATTAAGCTACCTTCAATTTTCGAGGTCGAAGAAAAAAAAACTACTAAAAAAAAATGGTGCCATTTCTCCTATCTTATCTGTAGTTTATAATATATTTTTATTGAGAAACAGTTTCAGCTGACTAAATAGCCAATTTTGTATCGGCTCGTGTACATGATGTACTTACATGAATAGTTGCTAATGAAGTCACCCATCGACGATTTCCTATATTATATATCGCTCTGTAACATGGGGAAAAAGCGAAGCGTTTAATTAATTTATTATAAGTCTGCGGCAATTACGGTCAAAAGATATTTTGAAATTATGAGGTGACGATAATCAAAAACTCAGCGGATAATTATACACGCATCGTGTAAGCAAATGAGATTTCACGCTACAATTTCTAGTCCGTTACGATAGGATAATTAACGAGTTAACGAAACATACTTTTTCAGGGACGTTTCGATTCTTTTTTTTTTTATAATTCCTGCAGTTTTCTATACACATCTAAAAAAAAATTGTGACACAGTCGAGTTTCCTTGAGAGACTGTGAAAAATATACACATAGCTGATACACAAAGTATACTCCCTATTGTATTGAGAACGTAATATATAAATGAACATATATAATGAAAGTATATCTATATACACTTTGCAATTATTGTTGGGAAATAAAAACAGTGTCATTGGCACAATCTGTTATTGAAAGTAAACTTTTTTCAAGCAGAAACACAATGAAAATATTTATACTGGATATTTTTTAAAGTACTGATCTTTTTATAAAAAAATTCAAGGCGCAAACTCAGAAAAGCAAATTCGTAATGTGTATATTGCATAAGTATGAAAAATATCGTGTACATAATTGATAATCAAAAGGAAAATTCAAAAACTTGTTGTATCTTCTGTGTAATACATTTTTACGATGCCATAACGAATCAAAACTAAAGATTTATGCTACTATCATGCCTTTCGAAAAATCTTTGTGTCTATATAAAAAGTTTCTCCTTTTCACTCCTCTTCTACATTCTAATCAAGTGTTTTTTCGCAAAAATAGGAAGTACAGGGTAGGAGCTAGAGCTTCGCTAAATTTATAAATGCGCTTCTTTTTCACGCAAAAGCAGCTTCGAATGAATGGGTACGCGACTTATATGCATATTTATATATATATATATCGGATGAATGAACGTGGAAACGCGTGAAACACCGTCGTCGCAAACGATACATTGTGTTCTATGTTTAAAATTTCGATGAATCTAGGTGTAGATTTTGTTAACTATAGCTGAGTGTAAGTGAACATTTTATGATGAGAAAAATTAAATTTCCTTGTGCGTACAATATGTTGTGACTTTTTAAAAGCGATGACAGAATGTGGGTATGCGTGTGTCGAAATGTCGAGAGAGTAGGTGCATGATTATAACCTTAAAATTGTGTAAAGAAAAGATGTTTGATAATTATATCATAAGTAATAAAAAATTCTCTCGGTGAGAGAAAAACTCGACCCATCCTCTGTAATTTAACCCAAAAATGTTCCACATGCCTCTTGCACTTTTTGTCCAAGTAAGCATGCTCTCGGATGCCTTTTACGGACCGATCGATGCGGCAACAGAACTTTATAATCGATCTCGTCCTTTTCCGATTGCGCGAGCTCACCGCCAAGTATAATCGGAAACTCATAAATTTATTTTAAAATCGTCACTTTCCTTGATAGTTAATTTTTTATGAAAATTTCGGGATGAAAGATTTTGCATGTTTCGCTCAAAGAGCTCCGGAAAATACTCTTACGTGTCAAGATATGAGCATTGAAACACAAAAAAAGCAAGAAATAAAAAATGCTGCAAATATATAATAATCATGTAGCGTTTTAGTGTTTTTTTCAGCCCTATTGGGTCTTTTGCAGCTTGTAATTAAATTTTATTACATATGTTGTTACATTTTTCTGACTGCCCTCAAGACTTTGGTTTTGATCTGCCAAGCAAATATTATATAAATCTTCGTTCATTAGTGGCTCGATGATCATCTTGCAGCATTCAATTGGTAACCGGTACCATATACTTACGTTTCCAAAAAGATTCCAATGCCCAGCGCCGGAAAAATCGTCTTGACATTATCTCGCGCAGATGCGCAGTACATGCCTCTTTTGGTCCTCTGCCCCGACTGGAAACTAAATACGGGTGCCCGGACTTATATTCCGGCCCTGATTTGAAAGTAGAACAATATCCTTCTGGCACCTGAAATGGGGTGTAATAAGGTGCTTTTCCGGGCCGGATACGGAGCCCATAAGTTTAAAAAATTTTTTTAATGAACTTCAGGTCCCGTTCAGGACCTGATCAGGCCCAGAGCTCTTATTACATCAATGATTTTGTATAAATTAGTAGACAGTGTATGTTTGTAAGCGTTGAAAATCACATAAAATTAATAATTAAAATGTTTTCTCGCAAAAGAGCTGCGAATAGATTGAGCGTGAAAGATTATCGAGATAAAATAAAACTCATACGTGCAGAATATGGTGAAAATAGTGAAAAACCTCCATTAGAACCTCCTTTAAAAAAAAGAAAAGAATCTTTTAATGATTATGTAGAAATGCAGTCTGGTGTTAATGATGCATCTTCTAATAATTATAATGATTCTAATAATTTTAATGAAATAAATCAAAATGAAAATTATGAAAGTGGCGTTAGTTGTGATGAAAGTGATAGGGAGGATTATCAGTGTAATGAAAAGTCGGAGTCTGATATTGTCATTGCCTTGAGGCAATGGGCCACTGAGAACGTTATACCCTATGCCCAAGTGGACTCTCTTTTGAGAATATTAAAACCTCTTCATCCAGACCTTCCATTAACATCAAAAACATTATTAAAAAAACGTGTTTTAAAAAATAATTATTGCGTCAAAAAATTCAATCCTTTGGATGAAAGTGACGACTCCGAATTTGTTTATTTTGGTATTACCACACAATTATTCAGAATTTTGACACCTAAGATGGATCGAATAACTTGTATAAAATTACAATTTAATATTGATGGTTTACCACTGTACAAATCAAGTGCAACAGAGTTGTATCCAATTTTAGGAAAAGTTTACAGCCACGAATACAAATTCAAACCATTCGTTATTGCTATTCACTGTGGAAAAGGAAAGCCAAAATGTGTTGATCTTTTTTTAGTGAATTCATTGAAGAATTAAATATTTATTAAAAAGTGGAATAACAATCGGTGAAAAAAACATTCCAGTAGAAATAATGTGCTTTATTTGTGACACACCTGCTAGAGCTTTCATAAAAGGTACAAAAGGACACACTGGTTTTAATTCATGTGAGAGATGTGTTGTACATGGATACAAAAAAGGATCAGTTATTTTTCCAGTCGACGAGAGCACTAAAAGATCTGACAATTCATTTAGAATGCAAGAAGATCCTGATCATCATCATAAGGTTTCTCCTCTGACCCTAATAACTCCCCACGTAGACATGGTCCAAGATTTTGTTCTTGATTTTATGCACCTAGGAAGCTTGGGGATTATGAAAAGATTATTAACAGAATATTGGATGAAACCTAAAAAAATAGGATTGAAAAAGGAACAAATACTACGCATATCACAAAGACTTGTAAACATATCAGATCAAATTCCAGTTGAATTCCAGAGAACTACTCGATCACTTGGTGATGTAGGAAAGTGGAAAGCTACAGAGTTTAGAACATTTTTGTTATATACAGGCATGTTTGTATTAAAAGATATTCTCCCTGAAAAAGAATACAATCATTTTTTACTCTTTGCTGTGGCGAGCAGATTGTTGTGTGCCAAAAGTACATGCTTGAAGTATGTCAATGAAGCTGAAAGTTATATGCTCAAGTTTTCACAGCTTTCATCTGAAGTGTATGACCCTAAAGCATTGGTGATGAACATGCATTGCAGTCAACATCTTGCAGATGATGTACGGCATTTCCAAGCACCTTTGGAAGACATCTCAGCTTACTCATTTGAAAACACTCTTGGAAAAATGAAAAAATTAGTACATGGTGCAAGGAAACCACTCAATCAACTGTGTCAACGTTTGGAGGAGCAAAATAGCTTTCAAGAAAAGGAGGATATCACATTTTCAACAAGTATAAAAATTGTACAATCTAAAATGAGTAATAATGTGGAAGTTATAAAAAAAGTGCAATACTTGTTTTATGAGTTTACTAATAACAACCCAAACAACATAGTACTTCTAAAAAATGGAGATGTACTTCAAATAAATAAAATCATTCGTAAGAAAGAAGAGAAAACAGTTTTATTAATTGGGAATCAGATTGAAGTTGAAGCTCCAGCTTTCACCTATCCTACAAACTCTTCGGTACTACATATATATAAAATCAAACCAAACATAACAGTTAATAAACTTGTACAAACGGATATTTTGAATGTTGAAAACAAAATGATCAAGTTATCCATATTTGAACTTCCTGATGAACCAGTAGTAACTTATATTGTACCTTTTTTACATTAGAAATGTTAAAATAATTCTAATGTAGGTAGCATATAATTATGTAACTATATAATTTTGATATTGATAAAATAAAAGCATCATTTGGACAATCTAAGTTTATTATTGAATAAAAAATTAATCACATCTTGCTTTAAAAATTTCATTTATTAATTCAATTTTATTGATTTAGTTCAATGTAACAAATCATATAATGATATTTCATTTATAAGAATATAGTTTTTATTAGTTTCTTAAATAATCGTAAAACAGTCAATCATAAAATGTGATGTTACGGGAATTTCACGGCTAATAGATCCGGCCCTGAACACGAGTGAGTTTGCGCACAACCAACTTCACGGGTAAAATGCTCTACATGGTATGAAAACCGGACTATTTAAAAATCAATCCTACGCATTGTTAAGGAAAACCTCTTTCAATCTTTTCAAATACAACTTTCATCATTGCAATCAAGGGTTACTTATCAGCATCGAATGCAAATCTGCTTTCTTAGCTGCATGAATTCACGTATTTATGGGATGCTAAGAAGTAACAGTATTTACAGTAAGTATATGGAAGTATTAAATATTATTGTAGTTACTAAATTCTATTTATTTGTTGCATGTAATGAATCTTATGGATATAATATATGTGTTTTTTACTTACTGGCTAATTAGGTTATGTGTACAAAATTAATACTTGTATGTTTTGAATCTATTTCAGATGTCTAAACCAGTGGCCAAAGCAATGAAAATTAAATTTTTTTATGTGCAATTCTCAAATGATGAAGATTGCCCACTACAAAATCAAAAAGCTATAATTCCACATACATTTCTGCAGGTCAAAGATCATATATGTTACACTAAATATCTGGCACCTCCATACAAAGAGGAAGATGTGGATTTATTATTCGATTTGACATCAAAAGAAGATATTCATCCTCCAGATGACTGGGAATTGTACAAATGCCAAATTTTGAAGTACTTTGGTGAGTTTATTTACAAATATTATTATAATGTGAATAATGTATGTATTTTCCAGAAACATATAATGCTGCTTTAGAGTTTAATAACACAGATATTTTTCAAGAGGACAATGACGAGCAACCTCAGTTGAACAACTTGCCACAAATTGAAATTCACAAAATGTCGAGTTGCCAAACAACAGGTGCCAATGAAAATGGAAAAATTGATTTCACAGTACCGAGCTTGACAGTTAGCAATGAAAAAACAGTACAATCTGGTTTGTTAACTGAAAGCCCATCAACTAATTTTCTTTGAGCCTTTAACATTAAGTCAAAATGTTTCAAGTCAAGACTCATTTACAGTATCGCATTCTAAGGACTATAAACATGATGAAGATGACTCTTCGATGAGTTCAACCAATAGTGTACAAGGTATATAATTATGTTATTGTCATTATTAGATTATATATTATTAGAAAAATTTGTATCAATTCATAATATTTACCTTGTTCTGTTCCAGATATTGTAAAGTCAGTTGAACATCTAAGCAAGACTTTTTGTGCTGGTATGTAATTTTACATCTTGCCATTTTTTAAAATTATTTATGCATCAATATTTTTTATTTTTTCAGCTTTAATGGAAAATGAACAGAAAGTTGGAATGAAGCTTATAGGCCTTGAGACAAAAGTAACTTCTCTACGCCAGGATGTGGATTTTATTAAGACATATTTAGTCGATCAGCGACCGTTCAGAGAGAATCAAGATGTAATTACTTTGGATACCATAAAAACCAAGCATAAATTAAATTTTCCTTTATTAACTATAGAGGAGTTTCTTGACTTTGACTCTAAATTCAAAGATGATCTCGCTGAAGATATGGTCAGTACATGAATTCTTAATATGAGGGCTGTTATGTTATAGCTCTGTACATTAGAATTAGCTTTTCATTACATTAGAATCAATACTTTTTTCTCATTCTTGTCAAAATATATTGTCAACATATATACTTATATTATTATCATTGTGTACTTAGAAATCATTGTAAATATTTATTATGAAAAGTGATTCTAATGTACTGAGGTATACCATAACAGCCTTAAGAAACTGTTGCATCTTCTAAGTTCTAACTAATTCTTAATTTTCAGAAAAAATATTTTATATGTAATATTAGCGCGAATAAAGATTGGCTGAAGAACACGACGTCTATTTTTAAATCTTTATTTAATAGAGCAGTGACCATGTCATGTACTGCGCAAAAAACCAGTAAATCTAAAACAATCTTTAAAGATACTGAATTCTTTCAAGTTTTTCATGGTAATAATTTTATTATCCCAAAAAGCTAAATACTATGTTCAAAAGAAATGTCTTAATATATTTTTTCTTCTTTTAGCCTCAATGCAGCATGTCTACATGTCCAGTAACATAACAGTAGACAAAGAATCGCTTCTGAGAACAATAGGCGCCACTATTAACAATAGCTCTGATTGGGATGGCCATCGTGCCAAAAGAGCCAAAATTGATTAAATTTTATGGTTTTTAGTTAGGTACTAGTTCAGGTTTTAAAATTTATATTGTACTTCATATTTTATAATCATGTCGAAAATAACGACAATTAGACTGACTAGATTTGAACAATAGTTTAAAAAAATTTTTAAAACTGTATTATTGTATCTTATGGTTTTTAGTTAGGTACTAGTTCAGGTTTTAAAATTTATATTGTACTTCATATTTATAATCATGTCGAAAATAACGACTATTAGACTGACTAGATTTGTACAATAGCTTAAAAAATTTTAAAACTGTATTATTGTATCTTATATTTTGTTAATAAATGTGTAATTAACATAATCTTAGTTTTTTCTGTTTTTTCTTCCCTTGATCGTAATTATATCTAAAAATAATAATTCTAAATCAGGCAACTTCAGGGCCTTAACAGGCCCAGATATATGCGTGCTTACACGTGAGGGAATAAACTTCAGGAGTTTTTGCAGGCCCTGATAAAGCCCGCAACAGGGCCTGATTTTAGTAAATACTTATCCGGTCCGGTATTAAACCTTATTACATTCCTCATCAGGGCCAAGTCTGGAGCCTGATCCAAACCGGATTATTAAATCAGGCATCTAATCCGGCCCAAAACTGCGCCGGAATTGTGTTTCCAGTCGGGTGGGTAGTTTCGACAACTCCACAGAGTGTGAAAACGCTAAGCAGTCTGTATATGTGATCAGATTCACGGCCTCTTCGGGTCGTAAGCGAATGAGATCGTAGAGCGACAGGCTCTAGTAGATCGCATCTAGTGCAGCAGTGATTAAAAGTAAAAATGAAAGATGAAAAATTTGGAAAAACAATATTTCGGAATGAAAAAATTTCAGAAAAATTAAAATTCGGAATCCACAAAATCTTGAGTGAAAAATGGTATAGTTTAAATTTTCCACTTAAAATTTGGTGAATTCCGAAATATTATTTTTCCGAATTTCACACATTCCGAACATTTATAGTTCCTAATATTTATCATTGCGAATTGTGAATACGGTTCGTCCCAATGTACCTTGTTAAAGTCTACTCTGTAGAAAAATAGTTTGGATTGCCGCACAAAGTCCATGAAAAATCGTCTTTTTTTAATTTTGCAGTATTGGCTACTGTCATTAGTGTCAAATTCGCTTTGAAAGACAGCTTCTTTTGATTTGTCATTTATTTGTAATACCAGAGTAAACTCAAAAGGCAAGCAACAACAATACATAGTAGCAGCAAACCCTTGAAAGTGGGATTTATCACAAATCATTTGGTGGCTTCAAATATCACGTGATGCAAACATACGTGAATGCACATAATCATAGCAATCCGTCTAATGTGAGAATCGTTCCAATAGATTGAACCAAAAACAGACTTCTACACTGTCGTAAACACACTATGTAATTTTAAAAAATCGTCCACGCGAATACCTATTAATTTCGTTAAAAACAATAAAACATTTCCTCCCTGAAGTCCGATTGAGAAATAGTCGATACACACGTACACAATCAAAAAATCATACGATAAGCAAAAGATCCTGATAAGATGTGAGTTCATATTTGTAAATAGATTTAAGTTTACAATCGATTTTTGAGTATTTTTTGAAAAATATATTAAAAAATTCCATTTTTATGAACGAAAAAAATGTTTAAACCCAAAATCAGTAATGCCATTCAATTGATTAGGAAAAATTCCAACAATTCAGTATTTCAAAATAAGTTTCAAATTTTTTCAGTTCATTTTCTTGGGGTTTAAATATTGATTGTGTTTTTTATAAAAAAATCAAAAAAGCTACTTTTCCTGAACCAAAAGCATAATTAGAGAAGAGTTTGGAATCTTTTTTTTAAGTAAGCGATTTTGTCGAATTTTAGAACCAAGTTCTTAATAACATTATTAATAAATTGGAATTTGTCAACAATCGGAGATGACAGAGGTAACCAGCGATTGTGGATAGCAATGCCCGCATGTATATGAAAGCAAGTGTTAAGGGACATTGCACATTCGGTAAGTAAAATATATCTGTGAAAATGATTATATGCTCGTGTTCTTTCGAGCGCGCCAATTAATAGCCTGATATTAGATAAAAAAAAGCCACTCTCACTGAATACCGAGGTCCATTAAAATAATTCAACGTATATAATATAATCTTTGAGAATGGAAAACATGCGGTGCACTCCGTGAAAGTGGCTTGTGCCTAAAGCTCGAGCGCCAGATCGCGACACACACTCACACACACACACACACAACACACCCACACACACACAACACACACCACACACACACACACACACACCAAACACACACCCACCACACACACACACACACACACACACACACAACACACACACACACACAACACCACACACACACACACACACCACACACACACACACACACACACACACACACACACACACACACACACACACCACACACACACACACACACAAACACACACTCGAGAACGTTGCGCAATAGATATAGAAAAATATCATTCACATTGTCATCGAAGGCGGGCATTTACAAGCTCTCCTGCGCGTGTGCGCGAACGTATTTATTAGTTATAAACCTGTTTTCCCCATTGAGCGAATTAAACGAGGCCTGTTCTCTCGACCATATGCATTATCGTTTTTAATGAACTATGATTTTCTCTCTCCTTGCGCCAAAGTACACAGACACACACACACACGCTAATCGCAAAAAATCACACGCGGTAATCACGCATTCCCCGCTTGTATTATATTATATAATGCGATCGATCGCAAAACAAACAAGCGCAATTTTCCGTATTATGAATGAAAACTAGTTTCGGGTTTATGAGTTTAAAAGCATAGTATCAGCAACATCCTTTCTTCTGTTCAGCTATACATATTGTATCCACAAAATATCGGTAAAATATTCTCAGGTGCAAACGTTTTCTCTCTCTCTCTCTCTCTCTTTCTGTCGGTGCCTGCGCGCATGTGCAGGGACAGTCTTAATGCTCGCTCGCTCTCAAAAGGTATATAGCTTTCTCGCGGGCGTAGGAGTGGCGTGTACAGTACGGTATACGTACAGAGATATATACCATGCGACTTTATATACTATATATATATATGTGTGTGTGTACGGTTGCGCAAAATTTGCTCATACATTTGGGCCCGTGCTCATTTTTGTCATGGTGTTTCTCGTGCGAGAGGTAGAGGTATATATGTATGCGCGTTAAGCCAAGCGCGCAGAGAGCGCAGTATTCGCCTCACGTAGGCTGTATACTCCGCTTCAAAAGATGGAAATTAATGGTTAAATAAAAACTGCCTCGATGGCTTGTTACACACACCGACACATATGCACGCGACGTCGCGCTGATGACAGATTTTAGCATGAAGGAGACGTCGTTAAAAATGAAAGAAGGAAAAAAATATAATAAAAGGAAAGAATAACAATTCGCTCGCGGGCCCGCGTGTTTTATGAATGTTATTATATTACGCTATGTGCCTATGCACACTATTTGGAAATAGCGTAAGTTACATTTGCTCGAGTGAATTTTATATCAGATACTGCCTATATTGGCTTATAGAACTATTGCCGCATTCCATTACCTTTCTCCATTGTGCAACTTTTGTGCTGTGTTCGTGTGCAGTTGTGCCGACCGATTCGCGAACTTTGTGTCGGTGGCGCACGCGAAGGTATCTGGTTTCGGCTGATTTCGTTTCCCGATCAATTTTTTTGGGGCTTGGATAAATAATTAGACGCTCTATTTTTACCGGAGCTCATTTGCAATTTAAACTATCTATAGACAAATGCGCGAGAAAAAAAGTCGACTTTCCAGAGAGCTTGACCTTGAAAATTTTGCATTAAAATACGAAACGTTTGATACACCATTACGTAATTCGTACTCTTACTTTTTGAAAAAAGTGCAGTCGGTATGAATCCGCAGGAAGATTCAGGTTAATCGTGTGTATTATGTACATTCACGAACTGCGCAAAGGACAGGATGAGATCATTGTTCAGACTCGCAGAAGTTTGGTTTCTTTCTTTTGCAATGCATGCCCACTATGAGAAAGAATGTACCTTTTGACTTTTGAAATTCCTAGAGTTGTTTGCGCTGATGTTTCGTACAGACGCTCGCACTCGCGTACGCGCGAAGATGATAAGAAAATTGCACGATTCATTAGAGTTTCGAAAAAGAAATTTAGATAATCAGCTGTGAACAAACAGCGCGAAAAGCGTGAATTACAGGATCGTTAAAAGGTGCAGTGTGCAAGACTTTTCAAGAATAATAGCGCGAGTCGTTGATAGGTGTCGCTTTGAGTGTGGAAAATCAAGATACGTATCGAACGGTTTCAATGTATATATTTGAATAAAAATAAAATGAAATAAATCGAAAATTTGCCAATGTGCGCTCGACAAATTTCTCAGAGCACGATCTAAAATTCCTGTGCTCCACATTCGTCCTGTACACCCATTATATATGTATGATATAAATATACAATATAATTCAGCTTCACGATTTTCCACACAGCTGCATATTTTTCGCTGGCAGCCCTCGAGATTGCGTCACATAATTTCATATCGAAAAATGTTGGCGCGCGCGCCAAGAGGCAATTTCACGCCGGGGCCTCAGAGCCTGACACGCGGGGCAAGTTTTCGCAAACTATACTGCGGGGCCCCTTCGACGAAAAAACAAGGAGACACGCCGCTTATGCAGCCGCGCAAGATTGGATAGATGATGGATAAGAATTAGGGTGGGAGAGCGTCAATTTAAGAAAGATCGATCGATGAGGGAATTATCTCGGCTCTTGCCGAATTTTCCACTGGGCATGTTGGAATTTTCGATACTCAAACAAATAAAAGTATATTTATTTATTATTTACATTCACAAAGCTTTGACGACTTGAAAAAATTTCCAAATTTCAACTCATCTTTCTCGGTACGCTTCGCACATCAGAGAATCATTTTTAATTTCTTATTTTGGCTTTTGCCGTAATAATATATCCTTTAAAGAAAAACGTTTACTATTCATCGAACATGTGATACGCTTATATTGATAACTTCGACATTTCATCACATGATTTGTAAATGTCATTAAATTAAATGTTAACTACGCGGAAGGACTAATCGAGAGCATAAAGATCTGTGAGCATTCGAGGTGTTGTCTATGTCTTGCGTCGCATGCATGACCTCTCCACGCGTTACCTGATAGTCGGTACGGTGTTCTGTCGTATCACGATATGGGTGCGCTCATGTACGGAGGACTGTGCGTGGAGCTGATCGCACATAACTTTCGCATAGACACAGTTTCTCAAAATATAGTGAGCACAGCACAGTAGTTGTCACCAGTCTTTTCGTGTACAGTTAGTTTGATGAGTGACATCGTCACAGAAAAATATTTGATGGAATCCAGGGATACAATCAATTGTGCTGTCAGGTAATTTTCATTCTATAAGAATGAAATTATAAAAATATTATACCAAAATACTCGATATTCTTGGGGTTATTTCAGAGTGAAAGAGGAATCCATTGAATTGCCGCATATTGAAAATGTTAGGGAAATGATTGACGAAAAGCCTGATCTTGAAAACTTACAACTTTTAGTTCTTCCATTAGAAACTCCAGTAAGTGTTGATAATTATATGTAATTCATATTGAAATTACCTTTTTAGAAAATACTCACATAACTTTAATTTTTCGACAGAAAAATTACTTTTACAAAATTTGAAGAAAATCAAAAAGTAAAAAATAAACGTGATTATAACCAAGAAGTAGAAATAGTTATTGAATGTGAAGATTTCAAGCCCAATGTGAATTTCTTGGTATCAAAAAAATCGATGATCGTCATTCAAATCACTCGTTGAACATAAAAGATGGTGATGTTTTTAAAACTCAAATCATGGAGGAAGTGAAACAAGAATTAATTGGCAATCTTTAAGATGAATTGAATTTTAACTCTGACTGTGAACATATCGAACAAAATACAAAAAGATTTTCAAAAAAGTTTAATAACAAACATAACCTCAAAACACACATTGATGCAGTGCATAATGAAACAACCCTCGCATATGAAATATGCAGAAAGAATTTTTAAACTAAGAGTAGTCTGAATAGGCATTTCAAATCATTACATCGTTGTATTACTTACTCATGTGATTTATGTGGAAAGAAATTTTCTCAAACAGGTCATCTAAAAAACCATACAAATTCAGTACATAATGGTATCACACATGCATGTGATATATGCCACAAGACATTCACGCAGACAAATCATCTCAAATGCCACATCGATTCGGTGCATAATGGTATCACTCCCACATGTGATGTATGCGAAAAGACATTTGCACACAAGGGTAATCTCAAAATCCACATGGATTCGATGCATGCTGGTATCAAACATTCATGCCATACGTGCGGAAAGAAATTTTCACAAAAGGGGAATCTACAGGACCATATCAATGCGGTACATAATGGTATCAAACATACTTATGATACATGTGGAAATAAATTTTCACAAAAAACTAATCTCAAAAAACACATGGAAGCACTGCTTAATGGTATCACCCCCACATGTGATATATGCGAAAAGACATTTGCACACAAGGGTAATCTCAAAATCCACATGGATTCGGTGCATAAAGGTATCAATCATTCATGCCATACATGCGGAAAGAAATTTTTAAAAAAGGGTCATTTAAACAACCATATCGATACGGTACATAATGGTATCATGAATACTTGTGATACGTGCCAAAAGTCGTTTTCTCAAAATTGCAGTCTTCAAATTCATATTAATACGAAACATCATGGTGTCACATATTCATGCAATATATGCCAAAAGACATTCACGCGAAAGGGCTGTCTCAAAGTCCACATTGATTCGATGCACAATGGTGTCACTTATGTATGTGATATATGCGGAAAGAAATTCTCAAGAAAGAAATATCTCAAAACTCATATTGATTATTTGCACACTGGTATCAAACATACACCTGATATTTGTAAAAAATTATTTTTACTTTGATCAAACCTCATCCTGCACGTTAAGGCGTTGCACTAAAGTATTACTAACACGTGCTATAAAAGAGAAAAGAATTCCTCAAATATGAGTAATTTCAAAAAACACTTCAATATGGTGCATGTAACTTATTGAACGTATAAAATTCAATGTTTATATTTGAAAAACTAATTTAAAAATGCTTATTCATGATAATATCATGATTTCCTGTAATGTTATCTCATTTTGCTAAAAAGAATCAATAAATTGTAAAATTAATTTCAAGCTAATAAAATTTCGAATCTCAAGTTTATATCAATTTATAATGTTAGTCGTTTTTCAACGCACTTCGCTCGCCCTGAATTCTGCAAGCTTGAATAGCTACGTCTATCTGCTGCCTAGCTTCAAAATTGATTCAAAATGAAAGATTTTATTATAATTACACATTCGCAACGTCACCTAATTATTATCGCACACTGTCACCGCGAATTTCGATTCGTCAAAAAAAAAATTTCATTGCTTTCTCCTCCCACTGCACGTCCAAAAAGCCTGTATCTCGCTCGAACGCAACGTAATATTACATTATCGTCGTTACTAAAGCTCTCACGTATTTTATAAAATCCATTGTTCGCCGCGCGTATGACTCAAACGGCTCGACTATCATTTGAAATATGTGTTTCGCTTTCTTTCAGTCTTTGTGAGCTGCCTCGTAATCATGTGCGGTGTGCCCCACGCACACACATACATACATTTACAAGTATACACAATGTGCAGATAATATTGATATATTTGATCCCGAAATCTCGGGGACTTTCTCCGTTTAGCCGCAGCAAAAGCAGCAGGACGAGTTCTAACAGAGTCAGTACGGCGACCGAAAATTTGTCAAAAGCGCAATTTGAAATCTGTCAAAGGGCTCTCTCGCGTGGCCGCATACACAAACACACGCTCACACACGCATGCATCCTATGCCGAAACGCAGAGCAGAACAAAAAAAATCAGAGAAAGAGTAAAAAAAAGACTGAAAAAAAGGCCCCGAGAAAGCACTGCAATGGACGCACACAGCTTTCACTCTCGTCTTCACGGGCGTAATTACATATATAGTATACATACACACACAACACGCTCTTACGCGCATTGTAACGATACTATAACTATGTACATTTGCGCGCTTCCTCCTGCGCTTACTGCCGCTGCTGCGTTTTGCGGTGGGGTGTGCTCACTGGTATATATACACACATAGGTATAACAAGGGAGCTAATACGTGCAGCAGCGCAGGCACAGGTTTTCGGACCGTCTGTGCGCTAGCTTACGTAATCGGAAGCCGAGTTATCCGGTCGCACAGTTTCTCTCACTCGCTCTCGCTTCCATCCATGTCTGCCGTGTATAGTACACACTGCGTATGGTGTATACGCGCGCATATATATGCATATTTGCTTTCTTTTAACTTCCGGTGTAGACGCGCGGGACTATATAATATGCGTTCGCCGGGATTCGCGAGATTTCACGCGCACCGAGCTCATTACTATATGAGTATGTATGTATGTACACATGCTGCTTATTCGCGTCTCGTCCATTTATCAAGATCAATGCCCCGATGATTATGATTTACGAGAAAGCCGCGAATCGTTATGTAATTTTTTTCGGCAGCAGCTCGGCTTTTGTTTAAATAAAAAAATGTATAAATATACACGCACTTTTTTCACCGGAAGAGCAGCTATAGACGCGCTTTGAGAAATATAAGATTTTAGCAGGCGCAGCTAGCGGAACAATCGACAACAAATTTTTGTAACAATACAGAAATGTAGCGTTGCAGAGAGCAGCGACAGAGAGAAAAAAGTTTCAGCGCCACACTCCACAGTCTTTCTTTTTTGTTTGTTTGTTGGGCGCATATAAATTGAGCAAGTAATTTCGCGACTTTTATCCGAGACATCGATCGCGGTGCGCGAAATATATTACATTATACACTGCAGCGAGGCTGGAGTTCGGGGCGAGCTTTCAAAATAAAGAAATTAAAATCGCCGAGATAAGCGCGATTTGCAAACATTTGTATATAGGTACAAAGGAGCTGTCAGCGGGAGGAGTGCACAATTTAACACTGCTCTCTGGCTTGGCTCGATGGCCGCGATCGCAATTTCAAAATCGAAAAATCACGAATTTGACGCTGAAGTTCGATCGCGAGGCATAAAGCTATATATAACAGCAGCAGTAATGCAGAAACGAGAGCACACGTACTACATGTATACATACAGCAACGATTCGACGAAGGGATAAGAAAGGACGTCTCATCCTCGCGGCGTTCGCTCTCAATTAAGCGGCTGTACGCGGAGAGGCTATGCATTACGCAAAAGTACGGATTCTATAATCGTTGCGCAATGTGTATGTCACGGTGTCGCACTCGGCAGTTTTGCACTACATTAAGCGCTGGGAGGTGGGTGGATATATTCGCGCGGCGCGAACTGCATGTAAACGTATATAATATATATGTCTATAGGAGAGACCGAGTCGATGGCAAAAGAAAGTTGGCCGCGCCGCGAGTCAAGCAAGAAGGTAAGTAAGGTAAGCGTAAGTGTAAGTAGGAGTCGCGTGTCGATGCTGCGTACGTACATGCATACGTACGCGCCGGTACTGGGCGCGATGCAACGCACGCACGCGCGCACACACCGAGATTTTACGTAACTACACCGAAGAAATGCATAATATTGCTCGCGCGCGCGCCTTTCTCGTGCGCGGCGCGTATTAAAGCACACGAGGACAAGACGCCTCTTAAATATGCTATATACTCGCGGAGAAAATATACTACTAGCCTCTCGACATATTTTCGTCAAATATTATAAAATTTTGCGCGTACGTATGTAGATGAGTGTCGACACACGCACACAGCAGACAAACTAATATATAGAAGCGCATAACTTTCGGCGCGCGTTGAAAAGTCGATATATATTATATATACTTGTATATATAGCTGCCATTTCAAAGCCCGATACATTCCGACGTTTTTGAAACCCCCAGCGCACACACAAACACAACTATACGTATAGCTATCTATACTGCGACGTGCAGCAGTAGCAGCAGCCACAGGCGAAATACCAAAATGGCGAATTAGAAAGGTTATTCGGGCTCGAAGCTCAATATTTTCTTTGTCGAACAGCAATTCACCTAGTTTCCAGCTCGTGGCAAACTCCGAGATAAAACAGCTGGACGAGAGGGTATGCAGGCACGTATATAGGCTCTGAGAAAAGCTGATATCAAAAATATTACAAGCACATATGCATTAATCTAGTCGACTGAAGAATTTCGTCGTCGTCGGGAAGAGGTATTCTCCTTCAAGGCCAGGACTGCAACGACTATGAGAAGCTGTTGACTATATTACCGCACGTCGTTAGGATTATTTAAGCGACGCATCACAATCGCGCGGAGTAAGAGACGCGCGTTACGATACGTAATCATCCTTTTTATACATTCGATTAATAGTAATAATTCACAGACACATACACACAGGTAATGTGTGTGCACGAGCGTGACTGGCAAATTGTCTCTTTCATGTGCTCGCGGACACTTTTGTAATTTATACGCGGAGCACGCGCGACTCAATTTGAGAAGTGCCGCAAATTGTTTTTTCTCCAATTTATTGAGTAAAATATATACCGCGGGAAAGTGAAGTTGAGCAATTGCGACGCAAGCCAAGCGAGCAAGCAAGCAAGCGAGTGAACGAACGAACGAATTGGCTGGAAAAATCTGATCCCTAACGAAATCATCTCGCGAAAATGTATTTGTATATAATATACACATCGAAATCGATCTGCGATTTCGCGTAAATCATCATCCGACAGTCAAATTTTCGCAACGCGTATGTATGTATATAGTCAGTTTATGAAAAGCTCATTATTGATTTAGGCCAACGCGGCTTAAGTGTGTATACACTGTATAAAAAAATTCTTGAAATTATGGTGCATTGCTGCCGATTTTATTTTTCACAAGAACTATACAAAAAAAATGCTTTGTTACAGTCACATACATTAATTTTTGAGTGTCAAGATGTGAACATTGAAACACAAAAAATAAAAAGCCAGGAAAATTAATGAATTCAATTTGTTTAATACATTTATTTGAGTGGTAATGAAAACATACAAAATTTAACGCCAAACATAAAAAGTACTGCAAATATATATAAATCAAGAAGCTTTTTTTGCCCTATCGGGCTTTTTGCCGCTTGTTATTACATTTTATTACATATGTCGTTACATTTTTTTTGAATGCCCTCAAGACTTTGGTTTTTATCTGCCAAGCAAATATTGTACAAATCTGTATTCATTAGGGGCTCGATGATCATCTCGCAGCATTCAATTGGTAACCGGTACCATATACTTACGTTTCCAAAAAGATTCCAATGCCCAGCGCCGGAAAAATCGTCTTGACATTATCTCGCGCAGATGCGCAGTACATGCCTCTTTTGGTCCTCTGGGTAGTTTTGACAACTCCACAGAGTGTGAAAACGCTAAGCAGTCTGTATATGTGATCAGATTCACGGCCTCTTCGGGTCGTAAGCGAATGAGATCATATAGCGACAGGCTCGAATTTATCTATTATCCTCTTTTCTCAAGGCATTGGACGACGGGCATAGCCCCAAACATTGACATCAATTTAAACTCTTCGATGCGATGTGATTTAAAAGACTCTTTGAAAAGACTCGAATCGGGAAAAATAAAGCTTGACAGATCAGCCCCGTAATCCAAGAGTGCATCAACCACGCCCGGTAAAAAATTCGCCACGGCCCATTGAAGGGGTGTCCGGCCTTTACAGTCACGGGCATCGACCTGCACCAGCTGATTTTTTTTGTTGCTGATCTTGAATAACTTATTTACCAAGTCATAATTATCGTAATATGTGAGACTTATTAAATGCAAAGGAGTCCATCTGTTCACGGTAACCAAATTCGGATCGGCTCCTTTTTTCAGCAGTAATTTAGCCACCTTTTTGTTGTTATAGAGCAGAGCTAAGTGCAACGATGGCCGACCCCACACATCGTGGGCATTGACGTTGACCTTTCCACCGCTCCACCAAATTTCGTCTTTGCTGAGCTCGAATAACATTTTCGTCAAATCAATACTACCGTTCATCTTGCTTAAAAAGTGCAGAGGAGTAGATCTATTTTTGTCGGCCAAACCCGGCTTAGCGCCTCTTCTCAGAAGATATTTTACCGTTTTAAGGTACTTCCAGTGCAGAGCATAGTTTAGGGATGTTCTTCCACCATGATCCTGAACGTTGATATGCACCATCTGTTGGATCTCGTCGTTGATGTTGAAGAGCACCTCCACAAAGTCATCTTCGTTTTGAGTCTCGTGTTGAGACGTCTTCGACCCGAGAATAATGTGCAGAGGAGTAATTCCAAAATTATCAACCACATTTGGATTGGCGCCACGTCTCAACAGAAACTCGACCAAGTGTCGGTTGCGGTGATCCAGTGATTTTTGCAATGGTGTAATGCCCAACTCATTTCGGGGATTAACTTTAATTTTATGACCGATATCGTCGCAGATCTTAAAGAACTTCTTTAATAATCTATTATAGCGGTCTTCCATGCAAATGTAGTGCAAAGCTGTGTCTCCTTTTACATCGGCTAAATGTGGATCGGCACCTCTTCTCAGCAGAATCTTCATCAACGTTCTGCTTCTGTGCGCCAGTACAATGTGTAGTGGTGTTCGATCCCACTTGTCCTGGACGTTGACCTGTATCAGCACATGTTTTTCATCGCATATCTCAAACAACATTTTCACCACATCTTCTCTATTTTGATTCTCGCAAATCATGTGGAGGGATGTCCATCCATACTTGTCGGTCAAATTTGGGTCCGCGCCGCGTCTCAGCAGCAATTCGATCAAGTTATTACCACAGGTCTGAAGGGCCAGTGAATTGGCGAATCACCTGTTTCTGTCAAGAGTTGATTGGGATCCTGGCCGAAGTTGAGAAATCTCTCGAGGACGTCGTAACAGCCTGACATTCACGCCACGTGAAAATGAGTTCTTCCCGACTCGTCGATGTAGTTAACTTCCATTCGATCATAGATTTTACAAAGCTTACCGACTACGTGCCTTAACCTCAAAAAGTCCAGGATTCTAGCCGCGCGATGCAATGGTGTAGTGCGATTCAACGCTGGCTTGCCGTCTTCGTCCACGAGGGGCTTGTTTTTGTAGCCGGTGCTGATCACAAAGTCAATTAATCTTTCTGCTCGACAAATATCTTCCCACGAACCTGTCATATGTTTCGATACGACTTCCGAGATAAGCCAATCAATTTCATAGAACCGAAAAACTTCTAGAAGATTGGGAAGTTGTCCACGAGGGATGGACCTAAAGGGATACAATTTTGAGGATTTTCAATGTACTCTTTAAGAATATATACTTGGTCTATAAGTAATTTTTTTGAAATATCACGCTTGACGTGGAATAGCCTTTATACTTAAATTTAAAAATTATGATTACGAATGAATGTTTCGATGACACTGATTTATTTTTTGCGTGGTTCAAGCAAACGTATCGAAATTCAATGAAATTCAATTCCAACCCTCGCCGCTAGATGGTGAATATCTTCAACAGAAATTCTGCAATTGACTCAGTAAAAATAATTGTATAAGTATACGTGCTGGTCGTCATTCTATCCATTTATTTTAATGCTTATTTCATTGTTTCGAACCACACAACACATTTTGGTAATTTACACCATAGTTAATAAAAAAATGCTACGCAGTGAGATTCAATTCTAAGAGTAGCATTTATGATCCGTTAATCAAAATTTGTCTTAATTGACGTTTTACATTGCGAATTTAAATTCAATTCAAAGAATTGTATGACTTAATTCGGTGCGATTCGTGCAAAACTCTTTAAATTTAATTAAAGGCCGATTTATTCTAATGTCTCTACATGAAATATTTCTATTTTTCTACTCGAAGGAAAAAACTTCCTACTTTTATATTAATTTTAATGTAAAATATTTTGTAAAAAAAGTTTAAACCCACATTCAGCACTTCGAAAAAATAATCCAAACGAAGCACGCAAGCTTCGCGCGTGTGCGACTTATTGCGTCGACTGATTAAAAAGCCATACACTGCTGGGCGAGTATAGGAATATAACAATGCGCATAGAACTACAACAAAACAACAAAGGGACCCAGCGGATCGGAGCTGAGGCTGCTGCTCCTGCCCCGGAGTCATTTGAATTCCGCCGCACTTATACGGCGCGCAATATAACTGCAGTAACGCGTTATATATTAACCGATTGAATAATAATAATTCCCCCGCTCGGAATTGCATTATATATATCGTGGCAGAAATTGCTTTCTCTGTATGTCTCTCTCTCTCTTTCTCTCAACGTCGACGCGCGCGGGTGAAAATTTCGTTAATGCCTCGTGCCTGACGCGTACGCGAGAATACGCCAAGTTTCCAAATTTATTGCCAAAAAATGAAGAAAAAAGCAATGAAATTGAAAAAAAAGGTTCCGGGCAAGCGAATTCAATAAACGAACCTTGACATGACCCACATTGCCTATAAACGGTGTAAACACAGTGTCTTGTGCATAGAAACGTGGTGTATAGCGCGCTCGATCGCAGAATAAGCTCGGAGACTCTCTCTCTGCGATAGAGTGTGGTTGCTGCACGTTTGTGTATGTATCTGTGTGTGTATGTGTGTTTGTCTGTGTGTAACGAAGTATTGAGCGCGTGAAGCAAGGCGGGCACTTTCGAATTGCATAAGAGCCTCGCAGCAGCAGCAGAGCTCGAGCACACCTCGCTCGCTCGCGCTCGGTTATGTCAGAAAGAAAGCTGTGTAGCAGCAGCAGGCTCGAAGTCGCGAGCGCGCGCGAACTCTTGCCGCATATAATATTATATTGTACGTATGTATGTATGTATGGAAAGGTATTAAAGTGCATGGGAAATGCATGCGTGTGTGAGTGCGGGGCCCCCTGAAACCCACGTTCTTCCATTTAAAAGCGGTATACCGATTTTTCGCCTCTGATCGCCTTCGTAATTAACGGGCACTAAAACACACTGCGTCGATTTACAAGCCAGGTAGTTGTGTTGATAAGGGCACGGGGCTCTTTGTTGATCGAACGAATCTAAGCGCGATCTCCGATAAGGTAGGCAGACAAAATTATTCGATGTGTCAAACATTGTTGCGCGCGTGCATACATTGAACGCGGATACTTATCGGTCGCAAAAAATCTCGAAAGCCATTCGACCCCCTTCTTTTGCAATTTGACATTATAAACTCGTGGATTTGGATACTACCCACGCGCGTCTACACGCTAATACTTGGTGTTAGCACACGGCCATTCGATAATATTGTGCAAATGCAGCGCGCGACGCGCGTTATCTAACGCAACTTTTGCCCAAAAGAATCTCGCTGAAATCCAGATGGAGGAACCTTTCAAAAGTCAAGTGCGACGAATGCAAAATTATTAGTCCGTATCCGAAAAATCGCAGAGGCCTGCACTGCGCAAGCATTCAGCGAGACGTTCGTTTTCAATCGTATACTTCATGAATGAGTAAGTACTTGTATGAAGAGCGCGTGGTAACACTCGCTGTAGCGCTGACCAGCACTGATGGCCATTAAAAATAATCAAGGGAAAAAAAAGAAGGCGCCAATTCTTTTGCGAACTCGTGCGCGCATAATAATATAATGTAATAATGCGTGCGCGCGATTTCGCCAAGCCTTTTAATTTTGTGCTCGTGCATTGCATAATCGTGAAATTTAACATGGCCATTGACTCACGTTTTCATTCACACCACCACCTCCAGTACTGATTCGCGCGATCATTGAAATCGAAATTAAGAAACGAAACGATTATATTTTGGCATAATCCTCGTCGACCGAGCTCTCGAAAAGTAGTAGCAGCTGTCAATATACTTTTGTTTCTCATTATAATTCGTTTTTCTTTCTGTGATTTTTCGAAAACTAGCGGGATTTAAATTATATCAAACTCTCCTCGGGGGCCCACGAAAACCGCTATCAACGCGCGCGGCACACACACACACAGCATTACAAATATATTACGAAATTCTCTCGATGTGCCATGCACGGCGCACGGCAAGAGGTGAACTTTCACTATTACGCTAAAAACGCCGAGCGCGCGACTCTCTGTGTCACTGTATTCGTATGTATAAGAAGGCGCACGAGGACAATTTCAGTACACATTCGGTACGCACAGTTGTTTCGGGTCTCTTTCTCTCGTGAAGAAAAGGCCAATGTACACTAGGAGCGATGATTAAGCGCATTCAATCTTTTTCTTCATCGATTTTTCGATAAAGAAAAAAATGTGCAAAACGGAAACGAAGTGCACGAGTACGAGTAGTTGTCGCTGTCCAAAATTCTCAATTATTTTCCTATTCACGCACGAGATAGTAGCCCCGAGAGTAAAACGTCACGGCATTAGAAACTGGTCGACTCTCGAGCGAAAGAGATGGAGAGGAAAAGAAAGAGAGAAAGAGAGGGAGATGAGACACGCAAGTGGGTCAGTGCTGCGCTGCTGCCACTGTCTGCGTGCACGCGAAGACGAGCCAGCCGCACACTGCGATTCTTACTATGCACACGTACAGACACGCATACGCGCGTGCGAACAATATGGGTCAAGAGCGAAGAAAAACGAGCAGTGGATGCAGAGAAAAGATTTCGAGTGCGTACGTGAAATTCGAGGAAAGCTTTCCTTGTCGATCATCGTACCGATCGTCGTAACTTTTTTCTTTAATTCTTCGACTCCGCAAGTAATAAAAGTTCATCGCGGCTATATCAATATATGGCCATACTTACGCATTGGCTAATTTGTAAGAAAACAAGCGATAAATTTTCAACTCCGCCATCTTCCGAAAAACGATCTGCATGAGTGCGTTTCGCAAGTGTGTACGCACACGCCTTGACAAATTTGAAAGGCGCACCCTCGAACACACGTCGAGACTGCGCGATCGCTAGGGAAAATATAATGTACGCACACGCATCGTTTCATAAGAGTAAAAGTTAGAAGTCAAAATTCAACGAGAACGAGAGAGAGGAGAGAAAAAAAAAAAGAAGCGACGACGCGAAAAGATACGCGCGTGAAAACAAGTTGCGCTACGCGTTCGGTGCGTTTCGCTCGTAAATTCAGCATTGTGCAAAATGTATTTTCTCGCAAGGCGCAGAAAGAGAGAGAGACTCCGAAGCTCGGTACGATCGGTCCCGTGGCGACGACCCGCGTGTAAGTACGCGCTGCGCTTTCTTTTCTCTCCGTGCACGTGCATTTTGACTACTTGCGCTTCTCACGATTTCTTCGAGTGTCCGAGGAGAGCGCGGCCGCACGGACATAGGGCCCAGGAAATTTGTAATATAAATATCCTTTTTCAATTATATTTTCTTTGGGGGCGAAGAAAAAAGTCATTACGCTGGTCTGCGCGAAACGCACAGAGTAAACCTTCGTTTTCAATTTCGTTCGACTCTCTTTACCTTTCGCAATGTATTCTTTCTTCTAGTCTCTCTCTCTCTCTCTCTCTCTCTCTCTCTCTCTCTCTCTCTCTTTACTCTTGTACACACAACTCGTGCGTGTTGAAATAATAGCCGCGCTGTTCTTATTATGAACTCTTTTGTAGCATTACGCATGCTCAAAGAGAGAGAGAAAAAAACGACACATAGGCTTCTTCTCGATGGCCATTAAACTGCCTCGTTTTGTGCAATATTGGCTCGCTCGGAGTATTTAAATAAATCGAATTCGCGCTCGGGCGCGCGCGCGTGTGTGTCGTTCACACGATCGGTACAAGTACGCGCGCGCCGTTGCGCATTGTCTCTCTCTCTCTCTCTCTCTCTCTCGCGCGCGCGCGCGCGCCCAAGTACATCGCGATAATCGATGCGTGCATTATAATAATTTTTCTATTACGTTTTTTTTTCACTTAGACAGTTGTTTCCGTTTGACAGCACACGCGCGAGGAGATTTTTTTTATCGCCCATCAGCTCGTACAGCTCATATAAGAGAGTACTATAGAGTTATATAGTACTCGCATCGTTTTGTATGTATTTATATGCCTACACGCTCTCGCGTACGTGTGCGTGACATGCACGATGGACGAGGTTACACCGATGAAAGAGAGAGAGAGAGAGAGCGAATTATTATTAATGTCAAACTCACTCGAGAGAGAGAGAGAGAGCTTCGCATTGAGCCATTGTTCGCGTTAGCTTACACACACGAGCGAGAAATTTTACGCGCTCGAAGCTCGTTGAAAAGGAGCTTTTGCAATTATTACCGACTATTGCTCGTGATTGTCCTCAAAAAGAAAAAAAAGGAAGGCAGCAGTAACACACTGCGTAACCCCGGCATCTCTCGCTCTCTTGTATATGATATACATGTGTTTCTTTGCTGCTTGAAAAGGCAAGTAAGTACAACCAAGTGAGAGAGAGAGAGAGAAGAAAATTTCGCAATATTTTTTTAGCAAATATATATACGTATATAAGCCGTGCAGCAACAATGTAACACACGCGTGTACCTAGATTGGCCAAGGCTCGAATTTTGTTTGTTCTCCCGTTGTGTGTCTGTGTGTATGCGTATACGTTCAAGTAATTCGATGTGAATCGTGGTGCGCAATTTAAACGTACTAATGTCTTATACGTCTCTCTCTCTCTCTCTCTCGCTCTTTTTCTGACTCAAGGCACGTGTAGACACGTACATGCGTACCTATATAGTCGTGCAGTCGAAATTTTCGCAGAGATCACAACAGAGAGGCCTGCCACTGCTGCTACTGCCACTGCTGCTGCTGGCCAGTAGCCATCTATTGCATCTATTTAGCGTCTTCCTCCTAATTCGTTGGACCTTGCTCCCATTTCTCCCGAGTCATAAAAAGACGCTATATAGCCCGAGTAGTATATTTCGCGCGCGAATGGCTATTTCTAATCTCTGCGCGCTTACACGTATGTGCGCGCGGCGAAAGCTTGCAACACGGAGCGTTTATAGGGAGGGGGCCGACGAAATTTCGAACGCGATCATCGAATCGACTGCCGATCATCATCATCATCATCGGCACGCATGCCTTTTTTGGGGTGAGCGGATATACGAATATCTTCAAGGCGCGAGAGAGCATTGCTCAAAAATTTTTTTGTTGTAAATTATAGTAATCGTAAAATAAAAAAGAAGTATATATAACTAGGCCACATGTCGAATGAACGTCTCTCACTCTCGCACCCTCGGACCATTATAAAGCGCCGAGAAAGGGGGCAGAGCAGCAGCATCCGCTTTCGGTGCCGGTAATAAAGTTGATAATCATCTCAAAGCTCTCGTAACCGAGAGCAAGCCGGCGCAGTTTTGTGCGCTGCCGCGCTTCTTTCGGCTCGTAGGTCAAGGTGGCCAATATAATGCAAAACTTTCGACGCTCAAATATCTTATGCTACCATTTCCTTCTACGGATAATGTACCATCGAGTGTTGCATCACGGATGATCGTTGCAACGAAAAATCCGCAACTTTTCACCTCTTCGCGCGCGGAGGAAGTCGTTCAAGATTATGGAAAGTTACCGTCGTGCCAATTTCTAATATCCATGATCCGTCAAGGATGCAAAAGTTTCTGCTGCTGCTGCTGCTGCTACTGCAACCTTGCTGGATCGATGCTCTCGTTGAGAGAGGGAGGAAAAAAAATTCGTGAAAAAACAACAACCGATCCTGACCCTGATATACACAAAGCCACGGAGGTAAAGAAAATCACAGCAGTCGAACGGAAGTGGACGCAGGGTGGTGGCTGATTGCTCGGGCAATTTTTATGAATATTATGCGATTTTTGCGAGCAAATTGAAAGTGAAAGAAAGAAGAAAGAAAGAATGCGCAAAAAATTCGCGAGGGGGGCGAGTTCAATCTAGACTGGCGAGGTTGTTTAATTTTATTTTTTTTATTTTTTTTTATTATTCTTTTTAATTTTGACTCGTTGTCGGAGTGGAATTTCAAAAGAAAGAGAGAGACAAAAAATAATCAGGCGTATATATATTTTGAAAGTGAATCTTGGACACGGCGCTACACCATATACATACATGATTCATTTCGCCCACGTAGATTAATCGTCGAAAAAGCCAAAATTAAATTATTGTGAACTTGAAAGACATTTACATACATCCATCAATGCGTCAAGAATTTTGCAATTGCGCGAACTGGAACGCGGTACTTTATTTCCAGCGAACGTATATAGATATCTTTTAACATTGCCAGTCTACTTTTACATATGTGTGCTATGTACATCGCGATTTTATAACCTTGAGAGAGGAGGAAAACGAGTGCGACTCGTCCCGGATTCGATAGCCACCTGCGCACGTCCCGAAATTTCGTGCGCCCGAATATATCGGGCGGCGATCGGCCCTTTGAGTTCCGGCCTAGAGAGAGAAGCAGCTTCCTTCCTGCACGCCGCGATGTATGCAATACACGTAATGCTTATATTTATTCGCCGACGCTGTGAAGTAATCTCTTTTATATTCGTGAGTGCGCGAGACATATGGAATTTCGATCGAGAAATTTCAATGTGGCTATATATGCTGTGCCACTCTGGGGTTGATTTTTTGTCTGCCACATGTTTATGTAGCATACCAAAGCGCAAAACAAAATGATAAATCTTCTTGCTTCATCGGAAATATTTCTCGGTGATAATTCCCTAATACATTGACAAATATTTTTCTCTCTCTCTATCTAGCTGCGTATAAATAATATATCCTTAGAATTTGAAAGGCGATGCAACACATACGAGACATCGTTTTTTAAATATCTATCTCGTGGCCCCCTTGAAAAAAAATCTTGCAATGTTTATGACTGGCTGATGTGATATATTTAATGTCGGTTAAAAAATGGGTTATCGATGTGTAGTAGTGCTGTGTGCTTATATGTATATGTAAACGTGAAGTAAGATGCTTGTGGCAAGGGAGACCAGACGAGAGAAAAAAAATATTTTTTTTTTTGCTTCTGCTGCTGGCCAAGTGAGTGAGTGAGTGAGCGAGTGAGAGTGTGATTTTTTTAAATATTATAATGCTATGCTGACCTTCTCAGCCTATAGCGCACGAATCTACGAAGGCCTTGATGAAAGAAAGGCTAAGATCCTGAATACACTTGCTTATGTTCTCTCTTTCTCTTTGGGACTCCTCGTGTTTCTTTCCTTTTTTTTTGCATCGTCGTCGCGATCGCCTGCTGAACGCACACATCGTGTATACGAACATATGCTCCGTCTCAGTCTTTCTTTCTGTCTCGCGCGCGAGTTTTGTTTGAGAATTATATACGCATACAGAAAGAGAGAAGAGAAGAGAAAGAGAGATGGAGGTAAGGTTACGTCAGAGGGATCAATCATCATAGCCCGGGACGAGAGAAAGAGCAGCGAATGCATATGATTATATCGTGAGGCCGTACAAAAGGAACGAGAGAGAAAAAAGGAATAGGTCGTCTGGAGGGCTCTCTCACTCTCTCGTGAGACGCGTAGAATCGGAATCGCTATGAATCAGGATTTTAAGGTATTTATTGCTCGAGATTTGGATTTCGCGAGAATTTTGCGGATAGAAATAATAATAAATACGGATGAAACAGTTTGCCAGTCGAATACAATAATATTATTATAAATATGTTTGATCAATCGTAGGCCCAGGCATCGATGACATAATGTCGTGCGCGGAGAGGCCGCGACGATAATATACATAGTATAACATAATAATGCTTCTTACCTAATACTTTTTGCAACCGAAATTTCACTTTCAAACTCTCGCGGGCTACACTCGCGCTCACACACATGCAAGTTGGCTGAGCGCGTGCATTATACCTTTCGCTGAATCACTTTCATTTTCAGTGGATTGCTCTCTGCTGGGCACACGGTGTACATGACATCGATTGCCATATACACACACGTCGAAGGGAATCGAGGCGATCGTGCGTCAGAGAAAGAGAGAGACATTTTTTTTGGCAATAGCATACGAAAATAGATCGGTTCGACTGAAATTTTTCGTAATGATCTTTGTTTGTAGAAAATGACGTTACGTATTTTCCGATAGATTCGCCACGGCTCGAATTAGAAGCTATACGGTACAGTGACACATTCGCTTCCAAAAATCCCAGCGATTTTCGCGTTGTTTGTGCAAGCAGCAAAAGTTCGACGACGAGCCCGTAGAAAGTGACGGTAAGTAATTTTGTCAATCAGATCCTCTCCTCTAAGAGCGTGCGAACTTGCAGGCAACACAAGACAAGAAAAGAAAGTTCCTCCGAGCAAAATGGCCTGTTTGTGTACGCATTCACAAAAGTACTCAACTACACGTACATATATAGCAACGCAGCCAGAAATTAGCAAAGAACGCAAAGCAGCAGCAGCAGTAGCGGAGGAAAGGATTGCGTAATGACGAAAACGTATACGTATTTTAAACATGTGTTCGCATAAGAGCCTCGCGAAGGGTAAAAGCCGCATGGGAAGCGTTGCATTATTGTTACCTATTATGTGGTCTTTTACGACGCCTTTTTCTCCTTTTCAGGTTCTTCTTCTCTTTTCGTTTGGTGCTGCTGCTGTTACTTTTGCTTTTGCAGAGGCGCATTTCATTGATTTTTTTTCCTCTCCGCGGAGCGTAAAATTGTGGCGAGGTCGTCGCGCTGCGGTTTGGTGAATTTTGTGTTTTCTTTGACATTGACGCAATATAATGTTGCGCTCATTGAGCAATTTTTTTTTTTTTGCTCTCGCTCTCTGGCAGTAAAAAAATTTGGACATATGCACAAATTTTGCAATTAAGAGAAAAGAAAAGAGAGACGAACGCGCCGCGCGAGATCGCTTGATATACCAGCGTAGTGGGATTTTTATTATTTTGTTTTTTTTTCTTAAGCCTCCTTCCTTTATGCCTTAATGATAAGCCATAATGATGGCTCTAGATATAATTTAGTCTGCGATCGACCTCGAAATTCCTAAATCAAAAAATTATTTTTGATCATACGCTCATTAATGTCAGAGACATTGTAATTTGTTTTCCTTTTTATTACACTTACTAATATACAAAAGTGTTACAATAACATCGTCGTTCCCGTAATTCTTCTCTTGATCTCATTGACTCGCGGTAGCCAACAGCAGCAATTTTGATATTTCACATTGTCGGGGGAATCAACACGTGTATTTACATACAAACACGTTACGTAAAATCTCGGCCGAGCATGTGATAGAAAAGAGCTATATGAGCATAATATAACGAGCCGCATGTGACTGCACACAACAAGCCCACCCATCATCTCTCTCCCTCGAGTCTCAAAACTTCTTCTCTTTTTCTTTCTCTTCCTCGTTTCGGACTCTCTTTCTCTGGCTCTCTTTCGTTTCAAGGGCACAACTCGTCTATTTTTAATGTACATCTATACATGCACACGAGAAAAGCGTCCGAGAGATGCTCGACGCGGTGTCTCTATCTCTCTCTCTCTCTCTCGACATCGCTTTCGACGAGACTCTTTCAATCGGTTAAACGCAAAGGTCGAATATAGATTGATTTTTCTCTTCGTTCTCACGGAAAAAGCCGGATAATATTATTCTTTTTCTTTTTTTTGTCCAGCGGCAAGAAATGACGCGTCAGACTGTTTTTCCTATTGATTTTAAAAAACTTGTTTTTGAAATTAGGAAAGTCTCGTACGAGTTTTCGCTCAGGGTCAAAGAAAAAAGCTCATAGAGTGGCTCGACTAGCCGTGATTATATTTTTCTCGATGATCTACTACAGTCCTATCCTCGAGTATATATACGAATTTGTAAGCAGCAAAAACAGTTCGAGTATAAAAAAAAGTCGCCTCTTTTTATCGCCTATACTTTGCTAACATAAAATGCTATATACGCGCGCGACTACACATACATTGTCGCCGAGAAAACGAGTGAAAGTAATTACAAGCTCGCGATATCAGCAATTTTCGTTATACGATTTTGTTTGAGCTCTATTAGCGCGTCAATTACAGTTTACATAAAGTATAAAGTAAAGTAAGGTAAAAACCTGTTTCTCGGCAATACAGTGTGTTGGACCTTTGACACGTGCCTCGATAAAGACATTGTATCGTCGTTCGTTATACGTACAATACGTTTCGAGAGAGCGAGAGAAAAAAAAACTGTCACCGACCTACTTGTGCCGTCGCGAGCGTATAATACGTTATTATATTCGGTCTATCTAATCGTAAGCGGCTAACGCGTGGCACGCACCAGGGTTGACAGCCCGTCGCGCTCGAAATTTTGGCCACGAGCCATCGCATCTCACCTCTGTACATTGTCTGTATAAACAACAATATCAATACATCACGCAGTCATTGAGAGAGAGAGAGAGAGAGAGAGAGAGAGAGAGAGGAGCGAGTGCAATAATCTCGTAAACGGCTCGCGTATTAATCTTCACGCGCCACCCTTGAAATAATTCAACGAGAGAAAGAGAGTTATAAATAGTGGCTGTTCTCTCGCTGTTCATCACTATATAATACGCCGAGCTAAACAAAGACTTTTAAACGCGGTGCATGCGAAAGTGCCGAAAGTATAAAAATTATTCATCGTTGCAAATTCACTCGGCCATTGCGTCGGTATTATATTGTACGCTTATACACATGTTAATCGGGGATCGCCGCCGCTGCCAGCCGTAAAAAGCGAAGAAAGAGCAAAAGAGAAAAGAGAGAAAGAGAAAAAAATAAAAGAACAAAAAAAAATAGTCATACAACAATGGCGTCGCTCGTGTATGGCAAAGCTTTCGTAACGTCCGCGCGAAAAAGTGCTGCACACTTTTATCGCGCGTGTGTGTGTGTGCATATGCGTATACAGAAGTTAATTGTTATAGACCCATAGAAATGGAATTTTCTTGTTGTAACACACACATACACACGTGGCTATGGAGTTTTTTTGTTTTAGATTAAATCTGCCAGCTGATAATCTCTCCGAGTAAATATTAAGAGATAGAAAAAGAAATGGTTATTTTCTGATACTGGGAATCAAGGTATTATTATATGTATCTTAGTCATTGCATCGTAAACAAGGCACAGGTGAGTGAACTCCGCGGAGAATATTTGGACTACCATTTAATATATTTTTCGTGTACAAAATGCGTACAGTATATCGAACAATGGAACAAAAGTCGTCTCGAGGAAAGATTAATCAGTCTATGACCTTCGCTAAACGCAGATAAATGAGCACTTTTACTTTGTCGCCGTGGTTGTACATGTAGTATAATATACTGCAGTCGTTATCACCGCGGCACAGGGGGACACATGAGGTTACATACATTGTACCTATAACGCAGCGTACGCGATAGGATGTGAAATGACGAATTGACACAGATTCGTGCGTGTGTGCGCGCGCGTGTATAACGCGCCGATAACCGACGTTCGTCGCTCCAAGAAATTTCAATTTACGACGAAACGATCGACAATAACAAAAAATACAATAAAACGAAAGTGTTCGCCGATATCGCGATAACGATTGTAATTACTTTTCTCTCTCTCTCTCTCTCTCTCTCTCTCTGTCGAATGTCGAACTTGCGCGAGCGAGCCGTGATCGAGAGCAGCGCAGTGACGCTTGGGAAAAAAAACCTTACCTCACTTACACACATCAGAGGCGCCGTCGCATACAAATACGATCCTAAATGGCGCGAGAGAGGAAAAATTTCGCCAATCGATTGCCAGATCGCAGAGCAGCTCGCGCATCAAAGATTCGCGATGAACTCGTATCTAGCTCATTCTAACGCGCAGATTCTTATCTACGTGAGGAATGACAAAAGTCGAGCCCACCTGGGCCCTTTCGAACGTGCATATAATACATTACAAAATTGCTCAATAATACGTACACACATATACCATAGCAGCAGCAACAGCAGCAATAACAGCAGCAGCAACAACAGCAACAGCGATAAACGATAATGAAAGTGTGAGCGCGAGATATGCATCGTTGGAGCTTGCAACAGATCGTTTATTTTTTGTTTTTTTTTTTTCATTTCGGGTATATAATATTGGGTGCGGAATGCACGTAATTGTTACAGCTGCACTTACACGTCGTCGTTTTTCGGGGGGGTACCCAGACCGACACGTTTATAAATATCTGCGAGAGACAAATGCGGTGCAACACGTGGGCCCCGCTATTTGTAAATTGTTTGTGGCGGCTACAGGCTTTTTGTTGCAAATAGAAATGCGCGAGATTCTCAACCCACGTCTCTCGCGGGTCTACGAGCGATCGGATAGCGATAAACTTATTTTTTGTTGCAAGTGTACAACGTTGTGCCTTGTTGCATGCATTCACCTTAATACGCTGTAATGTACGTGGGTCACACACACACACACACGTAGTAAACAGCGCATTTGTAATATGCCACATTTTCACCGCCGCCGCCGCCGCAAGCTCCCGCTTTGCGAGATCTGCGCCTGTCCGAGAAACACGTGTCCACTTCATCATCCGTGCGGCAATTGTGTCTCTCTCTTTCTCTCTCTGCTCAGCGCCCGTTACTCATGTTCTTATTAACAACGCGCGCGCCACAAGCGATTTCGTCTAAAAATATTATACACATCCACCGAGCGTGTCTCGTGGTATTAATAAAACCAAAATATTTTGTTGAGCTGAATAAATGTAGCGGTGAATGAGATGCGTTTCATGACGGCGCACCGCACAAACAGTACGCTATATGTGTGTGTGCGTGTGTGAGTGTAAGTGTGTACGCGTTGCATAGAAACTATCTCTCTCTCTCGCACTAAAGAGAGAAAGAGAGAGAAGCGACGTTCAATTTCTGTGACGACCCAATTTCGCAATCATCTATGCGCTCACTGTAATATTGTTATTATTGTTATTATTATACCCTGTATATAGAGATATATTGGCGCGCAGGCTTTCGTACGGTATAACGAAGTGACGAAAGCTCGACGATCATCGCGAGATCTTTGCGCGCGGCGCAACGAGTAAGCTCATGGATTTTTCGTTTACGTATAAACTTTTATATAGCATCAACATAAATCCTCGATAATTAAGAGCATCGAATGAGTTTTCTGAAATTTTTTCTTTCGAACGTTTTTTCTTCTTTGCTCTCCCTGCGCCTCCCCCACCTCGTTACGACTTTTAACCAGTTCAAGGCAATTACAAAAGCGAAATTAACTTGACATTGGTTTTTGTCGCGCCTGGCTCGCATGATTGAATTCAGCTCTCGAGCTTTTTTCCTTTTTTGCAGCAAATTCGCTCTTGATTGCACGTTTTTCAAGCGATACACGCGCACGCACACACTTACTCGCTCGGCTAATAGCGACTGTGTGTTTTTTTGTCAGCCAGTAAAGCGACGACGTTTTTCTCTGGCGTATAATATAATATGCAAAACAGATATAGCGGCGCGAGAAATTCGCGCGCGCGCGCCACATCGACGATTCGAAACATATACGAGTCGCGTTTTCTTAAAACTATCACGACTATAGGCGCGCGCGCGATTACGCCGCAGACAAGAAAACTAGTACGCGAGCTTACGCGCAGAGACACACGCAGACATTTGCGTTGAATAAATACGCGCATCGCATCGGGTGTTTATAATCAAATGTACCATCGCTATTTGAATAAATAAAATCTAAGCGCGCTCGTCGGTATTGTATGTGCTTACAAATATTGATAAATTTTCCTAATCGTGCGCACCATATGTACGCTTGGCCGACTATATATTATATAGAATCGGCATTAGTTGCGCTTGGAAAAAGGCGTGAAAAATGCATGCATAAAAGACTCTGTGCACAGAGAGAGAGAGAGAGAGAACGAAGAATCCTTAAATACAAGCTCGAGCTCGAGCGGCGGCGTCGTCGTCGATGGTAAATATGTCACAGATGCCTCGCGTGTATGTACGCGTGTGCGTGCGTATATTATGCGAACCGAGCTGCTGCTGCAGTATTATAAATGAGAGTGAGAGTAAGTAGGCCAGCCGGGCTTTCACGCGGCGTTGGCATATTACGATAAGACCTTATCGCGCAAAAGCGGCTCTTTTTTTTGCTCTGTCTCGCGCGCGCGCACTGACTTTGTGTTGTGTGCAAAAGTCTGTATGTGTGTCTATGTTTGTATGTGGCGCTCCTATATGTATTATGTGTACGAGAGCTTCGCCCATTGCTATTAATAGCCTTTCTGTGTCTCCATAATTGAGATGACATTTTCGTACCGCGAGTACGAATCTCGTTCCATAAACGATCGACTCGAATCATTTCCATGGATCCGCGACTTTTTGCAGTGCATCGCATCGCCCGTATGACACATGACGACACACGACATCCCGCGCGCGCGCGCGAAAAAATGAGACATAGAGAGAGGGAGACGAATTTAGCGACGACTACGACGACGCGAAAGTGGATCGAGTTCATTGCTCAGAGCGCGCACACTGCAGCTCGTTTATAGTTTAGCGTATACGATGGATCGGCCGGCGCACCAGAGCGTATAAATAATATTGGCTGCTCGCACACACGCTGCGTACACGACACTGCATGTGTGTGTGTGTGTGTGTGTGTTATAGAGTATATAGTAGACGAGCGTGCGAAAGCGCGCATTATAACAAACGGAATGTCACGCGTTCGCGTACATAGAGTCGTGTCTATTTCGCGCCTCTTTATGATGTATACGTGCAGCTTTTTCCTCCTTCTTTTTTACTATACATGAGCTGCTGCTGTTGCTGCGCGACTCCTTTTGCTTCAAACGCCGCAGCTGTGCCGAGATCGCGCGAGCTCGCAAGGAAAGTGGAAGTTAATGACATAATTCTGCAAATTTTTTTTCCTCTATCGAGTCGCGCGAGGTGCGCTCCTTTTTTTTTCCTCTTACTGGATTTTACGATCGACGCGCGGATCGAGGATTAAAAACGAAAATCTCGCCGATCGCGTGATGGACGCGCGAGTATTATTCAAGCTCCGACTTATTTTCTCGAGATTTATTCCATAATAGATGCGCGCCTCGCGCTCGCTGCTCGCTAGTATACAAATATTTCCTTATAAATTTTATTAGAGTCTATATTATACCGAAGGCCGTTGAGCGAATGACTAATAGTTATAGACGCTTTTCTCGCTCTCTCTCTCTCTCACTCACTCGCTCGAAGCTCCAAGCATAATCGCTCGTAATTAATTTTTGCAACGAGAGCGGTGTAAAGTTTTTCTCTCTCTCTCACTTTTCAGCGCGCGTGCGATTAATTGCAGCGAAGGCGATGAAATATAATTGGAGGAGGAGAATCGGTGCGCGCTGCTGCTCAACGGCGCGTAAAGAGCAGCAGCAGCAGCAGCAGCAAAAGCTCCGCAGCGCACAAAACGAGGCTTGTTTTTAGAAAGTCACACATCATCGATACATTATATGTATATATAGCTACGCCCCTGCGCCTCTAACTCGGTGTGCAAACAATAAATGCGCAGAGACGACGACTACTACAACGAGACCTTGAGACTTCGTGCAACCGCACGTACGGATAAGTAAGAGCTCCGCCGCCGCGCGCAAGGAGCGCACATATGCACTTACTCGCGCTCGCAGGCACACATGCACGCACACACACACACATACAAACACAGACTCGCATGCGAGAGAGCAGCCTCTAATACATGTAGAACAATTCTTACGTAATGTAATCGCGATGAGGCTGCTCCGCGCGCTGCAGCCGAGCAAAGAGAGTGTACAGTACTGCTGCATGTGTACTAGTTTGCTCTCTTTCGCATCACTGAGCAGCGCGAGGATACACTCGTATATATGTATGCACATGCATGTGCAGCGGCACGCGGGGCTACGTATATATATATAATACAATACACTCCGTGTAATACGCTCTGTGGCATTATGTGTAGCGTAGATACACATACACAACGGGAGCGATTATTTCTTTTTGCAGAATAAAAATTTCGTCATGTGCTATATAGAACGTGTGTGTGTATAGGTACGTGTGCGATGAAAATTCACAGGTATACATAATAGGCCGATGTAGAGAGAGAGAGAGAGACAATGCGAATCGATCGATGCGCGCATGCTATGCATCTAATACTGCACGCGCGCCTCCGATATATTCTATATTTACACTCTTTATCCGTAAGGCAAAGATGAAAAATCCTCCGAGTATAAGCTAGTAGAATGAGAGAGAGAGAGAGAGAGAGAGAGAGAGAGATTGTTTTTTAGCATTATGCGTTCGCGCGTGCACGCTAAGGTCGTACGCGGCGTTATGGATAATAATATTAGCAATATTGCGTTATTATCGCTTCGCTCGCTTTAAAAGAAAAGAGAGAAATTTCTGCGGAAGATAAGCAAATCCTGCCTGTGTGCCGAGCGTCAAAAGTGAGAAGTGCGGCGAGGCGCATTGTGAGCAGAGCCGCTGATAAGAGTCCAGCGCCAAGGCTGCGCTGCGCGCTTTTTTGTGTTCAATAGCCGAGTGCGCGCTCGCAAAAAAAAAGATGGGAAATTGTTTCTTTCTCTTTTTTTTCCTCCTTTTCTCTCGATATTTTATGCGCGCAACAATAACAGTAGACATCTTTTTTTTTCTCTTTCTTTCTCTCTCGCCTGTACAACGTCGTTACGTATTCGCAATTGTTTTTTTCCCAAACTCTGTATGCAAGCGAAGTACAATCATAGATCATTACTCGTCATATTTTCAGGAAGAGTGAAAAAAAAAGAATATTTTTTTTCACTCGCCACGAGTTACGCAAGAAAGTGCAGACAATAAAAAACAATGAGTTACGTGAGATTGTTCAAATGTAAAGAGAAATGTCAATGCGAGCCTCGTAAATGGCGCGTTAATTGACGACGAAAATGAATGTGAACTTAAAAAGCCGCTGTACTTCGCCGAATAGTTGTAAATTAAATCAACGCGATTAGTGAGTATTGGATATTTTTCTAGCTTTTCTGCCATTTTTTTAATTTCATTCAGACTAAGAGAAAAAATGGAAAAGATTCGAGACCCGTTGACGATTTTGGTATTGACTCATCGAATGGAATTAAATCCCGTAGGAAATAAAGACATAATTTAAATACGTAGATTGTAAAAATTATTTTGTAAATTTCTATAACTTCGAATAGAAGTTTTTACCACAATATTCACCTTTTACTTTATATTTATTGATAAATTACAACAGTTTCTCTGAAAACCCATAGATTTGTACGTGAAAATAAAGTTCCAATTCTAAAATCAATGCAGTGGTACTAATATTAAAATTTAATTTAATACATCTAATACTTAAAGACTAATATTAAAACTAAAGTAAATAAACTGCATATGTTATGTACTTAACCTGCAATATGTAAATTAAGTAAAAACTTAAATGTACTTCTATTATATGAAATTTTATTATAATATTCGCATTAAAAAATACTACTAAACTTTCATGCATTGAAAACTGTGGTAAAAAGTCCCCGCCTTTTAGTCTATTTTTTCAGATATGCAATAGTTCACGAGTTACCGCTAGATGGCGTATGGCCAAATTTTCAGAACCCGTAAGAGACAAGACAAGGTATTCGCATTAAGAGCGCTTGCTTATTTTTTTTACGGATTCCCTCCCCTTAAGGTTTGACGCGCGCAAAGAAGTTTCACATAAATAAAGCCCTACAAAAGAGACTGTACATTTGTAAAATACGAGAAAGGTGTTATTAGCTTTTGTAGAAGAAAAACAAAGAACTGAGCGAGAAAGGAGAAGGAAGAGGTTACAAAAGGAGAAAAACATTCACGCTCAGAGGCATGACACGCGCAGAAAATGACCATGTCTCTAATTTCCGGAAAAACGGCGTGTAGCACTCGCATACATACACACGCACATGTATGCTGTGTGCAATAAAAGTTTTTCCACGAAAGACTGTGATATTCGCGTTTACTCGCATACACTCACTCGCGCACACACACACACACGCACACACACACACACACACACACACACACACACACATTATATGACACGGTCAGAGTCTAAAAAATATTTTCTTATCGTAAAGCGTGTGTATCCCAGCTCTAAGGCAGCGAATCGTAAATAGCTTTTCGAATTTTTGCTAAAAAAAAAGTTGCACTCATACATACTGACACACAGACATTCGCGGGCTGCGCGCGCTACGATAAAAGCACAAGGCTTGCAGTAAATAGATGACTTTCTGATTAAATAAGAATCCGGAATTACATATATAGGCTCGTTTCGCGCGCTTATCGCTGCTTGCGCTCGATGTAGCCTTGTAATTTTACCAAGACGAGGGAGAGGCGACGGTGTCGATAATCGCCCCGGCATTTTTTTTGCCTATTTTAACGGCTTCGATATACTTATTCGAATTCTCGGCATTTCCTCCTTCTCTCTCTCTCTCTCTCTCTCTCTCTCTCTCCCTCTTTCTCGATTGCGCACATTATATATTCGAACGCGATCCGCTTGCGCTCGACTTACAATGGGACTCGGGACGCGCGCGCGGTAAAAATTGAACAATTTACGCGCGCGCACTAAGCTCGCTCGTCGCTTGCGCAATTCTCAGTATGTATATAAATATTGTTCTAGACGCGTGGACTTTTACCTGTGGCTTTGCAACAAAGGATATATTCTTGCTGCGTCGAGTATTTACTGGCATTGTATTTTAAAGCGTGCGGCTGATACAATTTTTGGACATCGAGACAGTTAATCAATTATTGAAGTACATGCTACATGATAAACAAATCGAGCTGAGTCCTCTCGTTGTTCGTGAATTTCGTAAGGGTTGGCATAATAGAGTCCAGGTACTCATAAACCCAATCAAGACCCGGAGATCTCATTAAAAATACATTTTTCATTACGTGGACGAAAATTGCGCGGGCCTCAGACCTCGAATCGCGGGAGCTTCATTAATCAAAAACGCTCGAGATATTTACAACTTGATACCTTTCACCGGCGTAAATAACTTCTTTAAAAAAAAATAATACTATTTATCAATGATATACGCCAAGTCACAAGCCCGTGCGGCGAATTCCTACGTACCTGCAAGCGTAATTATTAAAAAAAAAAAAAAAAAAAAAAAGAAACAAAGAAGAGAAGGCGAAGAAGGTCCCGACGGAAATACACAAAGGGGCAGAATATCTGCACTCGGGTCAATCAAGGGCTTTCCTGAAGAAAGGAAGAGAGTTAAAAAGAGAGTGGCAGTAGGAGCACTGGCAGTAGTATAGTAGTAGTAGTAGTAGTAGTAGAAGCAGTCGGCGTGAGAAGAGACTCTCTTTCATATACATGGGCAGGCTGAAAAAGACCTTGAGAAGAAATCGCGCTCTCTTTCTCTCTCTCGCGCGCGCACGCATATTATATGTATACGCGCGCGAATTCGTTTTATAAGGAGCGAATTGCCTCCTTCTGCGTGCACGAGCACGAACACCTACCTGCGTGTACGCGCAGGCTATTTTTAGCGGAGGCCCAGATGCAGCAGCAGCACCCCGAGTAATACGATCGTCTTTTTATTATCGGCGTTTATCATAATTGGAGGCCCCGATTTAAGTATGCTATATACGTTTCGTCCGAGATCGGAGACGGAAGGCCGATTTTTAAAATTTATATTGCTTTCATCGTTATTTGCTACGTGCGAGAAAAGAGCAGAGAGTGTCGAAAAATCGGTTAGTCATTTTGTACGCGAAATGATAATTATTTCATGCGTGCATTGATTTGAGCTGGACAATGTGAAAATTCGAATTTGGTCATTACTTTAAAGTACAGGGGTTCAAATGCAGACCTGATTTGCCTTTATGCCGATTCGAGTAACTTTGAGAGAGAAAATAGCATCTTTGAGCGCATCGCGCGCACTCAAATCATGCCCGTACTTGATCACAATATCAAGAATTGAAAAGCTCGCGATGAATGCTTGGCACGCCATCTACCTTACACCCAACGATCATCAAAACACTGTTATTTCGAAGACACAATTAAGATTCAATCGACTACTTTTTTCGAAGTAAAAGACAAAGGAATATTTATTATTGAATTATCCATGCAATTGTCGTACTTATTTCAATTCATGTACCTTCAGCTCCAATAATTGATTGAACTCTTGAAGTCAGAGATATATTTTTCGTTTGGGTTTATATTTATCCGCATATATTCTCGTATGTGTTAGTGAATTGTGTTTTGATGTGTGTTTTGATGTAATTTGATTACAATTTAAGTGTTAGTTTTAGTGGCATGTGAGTACCTATATGTACCGCTGTATGTACATTACTACGTAGAGGGGGAAATATCGCCGAAGATCACAATCGCAGGGTCTAATCGCTATTACTCGAGCAGTCCGTTCAGTACAGAGAACGTGAATTCCTGCAGTAAGCCAGTGTTTACAAATTGCCGAATTCGGGGTAGTGTTGGCTGCTCAAGACGTTTAACCTCTGATATTTTCTCTACGAAGATCGTGAAAATTCAAAGTGAAAATACGTATAATCAAGAGAGTATGGAAAGCAAAGAGGAAGTAGTAAGGTATGACCTTTTTTGTGCAAGCCATGATATATTTTCGACGAAATAGCGGCAAAGGGTACTTGGTACACGAAATGTTTTTTTTGTATAAGAAAATTACAATTTTTCATGGGAAACTAGAGTTATCTAGGGTTATTTGGAGTTAACAATTTAACAATTATATAATTTCGTAATTCGAAAATGAAAAATTTCGGGGCGAATTTCCGCTAAATAGCTGGACCTTTTTCTGAATCGATCGCTGTATTTTTTAACTTGATTTTTCTCCAGGGTGAAGGAAGAGCCGAATGATATTTGGCCCGATGCAGATAATTACAATTTCGATTTGGTAGACTTTAGCAAAGACAAAAACGTTGAAACATTTACCAATTATAAATCACCAATAAGTTCAATGATTTGAATTATATTATTTTTTTCTACTATCCAAAAACATAATTTTAATTTTAGGCAAATCAATTGAATGAGACTGTTATGTTACAGGAAAGATCAGGAGAAAAAATATTCGTAGAATTTGAGTGCAAAGATGTCAAACCTGAAGCGACGTCTCCATCTACAACAATTTGCAAAATTGAGCATCTGAGTCATGCAGCTGTTGTGAAAATAGAACACGAAAATCACATCATTGATAAAAATGATAAAATATTCATGGATGTTTAGTGCAAAGATATCAAACCGGAACCGACGTCCTTTTCGACTAACATCCGCAAATCTGAGCATCGAAATTTTGAACCTATCGTAAAAATAGAAAACGAAAATCAGATAAATGAAGTATATGAAAATATATTTATTGATTTTGAGTGTAAAGATATTAAAACTGAACAAAAGCATTTATTAACAACCATCAACACGGAGTATCGAAACTACCTACCTAATATAAAAGATAATAACTACCAATTTCAAGAACAGTCACATTTAAAGAAGTCCAAGGAGGAGAAAATATTTGATAAAAGAACTCAAAATAAATTATCTCATAAGAATAATTTTTTATCAAAAAAGTTATAGTGGAAAAACGCGTCCAAAAGCAATTACGGATACGACGCATAAGACCATCAGATCATATGAATGTAAAATTTTCCATCAATCATTTGCATACCAGAATCAACTCAAAGCCCACGTAATAGTTGTACATAATCGCAGCAAACCCTTCGATTGTGAGATTTGTCATAAATCATTTGGACAAAAAGGTCACCTCAAAACTCACATAAATACAGTACATGATCGTATAAGACTATTTGAATGTGAGATTTGTCACAAATCATTCGGATACAAAAGTCACCTCAGTAAACACATAATCACAGTACATAATCAAAGCAAGCCCTTCGAGTGTGATATTTGCCAGAAATCCTTTGGAGCAAAAGGTGACCTCTGTAAACACCTAAATGTAGTACAAGGCACGTAATCACAGTACATAATCAAAGTAAACCCTTCGAATGTGACATTTGTCAAAAATCATTTGGACAAAAATGAACACTCAATAGGCACATAAATTCAGTACATAATCGGAGCAAACCTTTCGAATGTGACATCTGTCACAAATCATTTGGATACCAGAGCATACTCAAGAGCCACAAATTAATAGCTCATAATCTTGGCATTCCTATCAAATGTGAAATTTGTCACAAATCATTTGGAGAAAAACATAAACTCAAAAGGCACATCAATTCAGTTCATAATCAAAGCAAACCCTTCGAGTGTGAAATCTGTCACACACGATTGTAACAAATCATTTTGAGAAAAGCATGTCCTCAAAAACACATAAATACAGTACATAATGGGAGCAAACACTAGGAGCATGAAACTCATTAGGAGACATTTCGACCCAATGATGACTTTTACATATAGATCCAGCATATACATGCTCTGTGAAATTTGATATTTTTCATATGAATATCCTTCAATGTTGTAAAGAACAATAAAATAATTAAAACTGATGTGAAAAATTGTTGACTCACATTTCTGTATGGTCTTAAAGTCGTTCTCTAAGTATTTCAATTGTACTGATCTTTCAAAATGTCAACAATCGGTTGAACCTTTCTCTCAGTACCTGCTCCTTATTGATATCCGAGTAGAAATCCTGAATCGATAACAGTCATTTATATGTTTAGTAGAAAAATTACTATCAATATTACACATTATTATAGATTTCTTTCGTGGGAGACGCGATCTAAAGATCTTTGGCACGTCGGCAACAGCAGCGGTCGGCTTCCTGCCTCGTTCGCACGCGGCCGCGCACAAGAAATCTCTTTAAATCTTATCAATCACCGGAGAAGAAACAAAAAGCACAGGAATGAAAAAACGCGCGTCCTTTTCACCGTGGGGACGAGAGGGTTTAGCAACCAAGTAAGATTACACGCGTATGCATATTATGTATACGTGCCGTATGTATGCGATGACAAAAAAGGCAGTCGCATAGGCACACACTCGCAAAACATAATAATATGAATGAAAGGACACGGGTGTATAATACGATACGCATTATGCCCAAAGAGAGTGAAAGTGGTTATAAGACGTCCACTCCGCTTCTCTACTTATATTCACAAAAGGAGCCAGCCGTGAATTAAAAAAATGTACATATATCGCTCCCGTGCGCAGTATATGTGGCGTAGGTGGCATGCGTGTGCATGAAAAAAATTCGGGCGAGCAAAAAAATGGGATGTACGTCGTGTCGCGCAGGACACAGGCACGCACACGCACGCACGCACGCACTCGCACGTCCTTGATCCGTAATAATATTCCCTCTTTGTGTCACGGGCAGAGCAGAGTATAAGAGAGAATATGTATATTCGTATACAATAGTGTCTCGAATTATAATCACGTCGGGCTACAAAAGCTGCTCTGCGCGCGACCGAGAGAGCGATAATTGATGCTCTAAGGCATTTATACGTATTCTGTCTGTTATACATATGCGTATAAATGTGGATGAGCATGGATGTATTATATACGCAATCTCAGACAAGAGCAAAACAGCAGCAGCGTTAATATATGTATGTTCTCGGAATGAGGGTGTATATTACAATCCTCCTTGGTTGGCGTTAGACACGAGGCTAAAAATCGAGCGAAATTTCCGAGGATGAATTCGTCAATTTTTCGCATGATATCACGCGACTGAAATAGTTTCACCGTCCTGCTGCTGCTGCTGCTTGCTCGACGAAGACGAAGACGACGACGACGATTACCGATGCGAAAGAAAAGAGAGAAAGAGAGATAGAGAGAAAGAGAGAATGAAAGTTTATGCAGGTATTCACGCAGTCGAGAGCGTCATCCTTGCTCTTTTCACTGCTCGTTTTGCTCGTTGGAAGTTCACCTTGAAAAATATACTTTTATTCTCGTCGTATATATAGTCTTTCTCTCTCTCACTCGACTCTCTCTCTCTCTCTCTCTCTCTCTCTCTCTTTCTCGTCGGTTGTTGGTGATGTGCGCAAAGCAACACACATACACATACACACACACACACACACCACAGAGAGCAGTCGAGGCAGTCTCAAAGCACTCGAACTCGATGTATATATTTACGCGACGTCAGTACCCCCGAATGTCAGTCAACGATGTCTCGAGACGCGACTGTGTACAGGAAAAATGCCGATTTTTAGGCATACCAGAATCTACGGCGGCGCTCAAAAATGTAAACGAATGACGTATAATGCTACGGGGGGCGCAAGCTCTCACGAAGAAATTCGATTTTTACGCTTCTAGTGCGATGTGGGTATTTTATACAGGCATAATAATACACGTTCGACAAACGTATGGTAGCTCGAACGCCGCTCCGTGTCTGTCTGTGTGTTGGTATGTGTGCGCCGCGAGTAAATAAAACGAGTCATCGCGACGACGGAACGCGCGCTGCGACCTTCGGCCACGCTGAAATACCACACACGCGAGAAAAGCGAAGTGAGAGAGAGAGAAAGAGAGAGAGAGAGAGATTTATAAAAGAAAGAAGAAAGAAGAGAAAGAAGATTTTTGCGCGCGAGGCCATCGGCGAGACAACGACCGGTTACTGCCTCTGCGGCCTTTCTTTATTTTCACTACGCGAAAATATATAAATCTCGTGCGGCTTATACTACTGCCAGGACGTACTATTACTACTTGTTTTCCTCTTCTTCTTCTTCTTCTTCTTCTGCTCACTGCTTCTATACTTGCAAGCTTGTAGTACGTTGCTGAACCGGATTTGTTCTCTTCGCGTGTATGTGAGTTTTTTAATGTCGGCGTTTGCGAGTGAACGAGTGAACACAGGGTGAAAGGGAAAAAGGTGTAAGTATGTGGCATTGGCGAAGAACGAGCCGAGAAAGGTGCAAGACATGCGCGGCTAATACAACGCACAAGATGTATCGTCTTCTTTTTGCTGCTGCAACAAGAGAGCTTTGAGCTCGTAAAAGCGGAGATAGACTCGCCAACGGCGCAGTTTTCATGCGCGTAGGTGCGCGCTTTTATGGGACTCGTTCGCTCGATTTGTTGAGAGCTCGGACAAATTCGTTGATTTATTGGCTCGACCGTAATAAAACTTTGATCGATTTTTTACGCAGCGTAAAAAAAAAAATTAAGTACAGCTTTAAAGCCGATACGTTTTTTGTTTTGCCGCTCGCTTTTTGCAAGTCTTTACGCACTGCGGCTACCATGATACGCAATTCATTTGAAAGTGACAAAAATTACTATCAGTACGCTCCAAGGTGTCGAAGATTTAATTACTGCCTCTACGACGTGTGTAATTACAAGCAATCATACATTTACGCGCGTCGTGTGTAGTAGTATATGTATAGTGGAGAGCTTCTCTCTCTCTCATATCCGTAAACGCGACCAACTTTTACTTCGATAATGTGTAATATATAAAAAAAAAGTCTATAAATTTTAAATACGAAGGTTCGCCGTGTAAACCGCGATCGTCGTGTATAAAGTGCGCGTGACGACCGAATTTTACCGCGATCATCCGAATTCAGGTGTAAAACGTGCGCGCGCTACGTAGTTGCGTAAGTCCCTCGTTCTTTTCATATTTTTCATAATAAATCATTGGCGTATGCGATTTTTATCTTGATTTCGTGTACGAGCTACGGCCTGGCGCAAGCAAAATACGCCGCTCACGATCTGCCTGCGTGTGTATTCATGATTTTTCTTCGATGTATGCGTATGAAAATAAAAAAAAGATCGCGTCCAAGTTCGCGCGCGTAAAATAAAAATGACGGATATATCTTCGTATAGTTACATAGCAGTAGCCCGCGCGCGCTTCGAGCTCGGTGCCCGGTGCACCTGGTGATATGCAAATCTTCGCTGCAAAATGTAACAGCTGCGAGTGTGCGACACGACGACGACGACGTTGTCGCGTAAGGTGGAACACACAACTCGTCGCGTACTCCTCCTCTTTTTTTTTTTTTTTTTTTTTTTAAATACCACTCGCTGCGGCTTTTATTTGCCCGGGCGTCTGCGCGTCGATGTTAATCGTCGAAAAAGCTTGCGCGCGCTAATTACATTAGACGACGGTGTTTATTGTCGCGCGCCGAGATAAGGCCAGGTTTTTTTGCGCCTCGCGGAGAAAGTCGACTTTGAATGTGAACTTCGAGACATCACCATATCGACATTCATCGCGAAGTCGATCATATTTATAAAAGCGAGCGTGCGATTATTATTGAGCGCCCGATCGTCTCCGTTGAATTATATCTACGAAAAAATGTCTACATCCTTGAGCGAAGTATTTACAACTATTTACCACGTGGTGGCTTGCGATGAACACAAAAAAAAAGGAAAAGGAAAAAGCGCCGCAGCCGACGCGCTCCGCATCCACACACACACACACAAACACGCGCGGGCCGGGGGAGAAAAGTCAATGATATCGGTGCGTATGGCGCATAACACGCGCGCGGCAAATAATAATATATATGCATGCACTGGCAGAATAGTGAGTGCATTTACGCGATTACGCAAATGCGGCGCGGCGTCGGCTATATACTACACAACGGCCTCGCGCGATCTTTCAAGTTTTAATCGCGGGTAAGTAAACACATAGCTCAAAGAGAGCTTGCTCCGATAACTTTCTTAGCCTTGAGTTGATGATGATGATGATGATGATGAAGAGGCAGCAGCACATAGTATAGTGGCAGCTCACGCACACGCGTATATAATACTTCGAGACGACGACGGCGACTATAACGTCGATGGATAGCGGCGCAGAAAATTTTGTTGCAATATAATGCACGAAAGGTCTCAGCTGCTGCTAGAAGGCGTGCAGAACGCGCGCGAGGCAAATATTTACGCTCGAGCTCATCGACGTTCTAATCAGACGAGGTCGTCGTTAGCAGCAGCAGCAGCAGCAGCGAGAGAGTACTCGCAAGCGCGCCTCGCGAAGCTCGAGCACAAGTTATTGTTATTATTATTATACGATCCGCGCCTTTGACTTTCGATCTTCGATTTTTCGAGAGTGTTGCACATTACGAAGCTGCCCGAGATGCTTACATGTAACGAGCGCGTGTGCATCGATCGCAGGAAAGAATAAAGCGTGTAAGCTAAATCTATATAAGCTCGTTGCGAGCGCGGATTAGGTATATATATATGTGTGTGGCGAACGGGTGGGGGTGGGACGCTCTCTTGCGCACACACACACGCATACTATTATGAGCGAGCGAGAGAGAGATGGATCCGAGACAAAAGCCACGTGCGCGCTAAAAAGGCGACTCGCAAGAAAGGAGATACACATCTAAGTGCGCGTCGTTGTTGTGTCTATAGGCTCTCTTATATACTTATATATGTACCCGAAGCAAGGTCATCCTAATGTGCGTGTGCTCGGCAAACGTTATATTACACATATATACGAGTACCCAGGCCTAGCTCTGCCTATAATAATGTAACTCGTGTGTGTGTGTCTATATATAATGCGAGCTGCAATGAATTATACGCCTTATATTGTTATAGTTTTTCCAAACACTCGAGTGTCACTGTGTGGTACTGCAGCGAGGACGCAAAAAAAAAGATGATCGCACGAGTTACCGAACCAAACGTCAGCTTGGATCGAGGCGATCGATTGACGCGAGCGACAGCGCAACAATTTTAACGATGGTGACCGACGATTTTTATCGCTGGTTATTCCAAAAATTCAAGAGAAATGACACTGACATTTCTCGAGGTTTTGACAGCTGCTAATTTTCATATACGTTAATAATATACACCTTTATTTTTACCTCTCGAAGCCCCGATTGAAGCACCTTCGAGGTACAAGTAATTTATGAGCAGATATGTGAGCGTTATTTTTCAATTAGTTCAATTATTTTCAAACGCGTAGTTATATCGATCGGGCGATATACACAACTCATATACAAGTAGCACTACTTACCTTTTAAAGTCTCGAAAAAGGCATTACTCTCTCTCTGTGAATGGGAAATTTTAAGCTGCCGCGCGTGAACGTCGAAAAAAAAGGTACATGTAACGTCATTTCTGCGAGTCCCGGGTGTAGGTACCCATATTGCACTACATACAAGAGAGTTCGGCAGGCTTGTCAAGTGGACGCGACGACGACGACGACGACGACACGAAAGCCAAAACAAGAGTGATCGCGAAAAAAGGGGTAAGGGTGAAAGCCTCGTCGCTCGCGCAATGTGCCTATACATATATTGCGTACAATCGTATATATATATATACGTATACACTGCACAACGTGTCTCAAGAGCCACATTAAGGATTTGTACGGTGTATAAAACGCCGCGCGCTCGCGCGCATTTGCCCATATTTAAGTGAGCCTCGATTTTTTTCTTTTGCTTCTTTTTTTTTTGTCGTCGTTGCTTGCTCTCCTCGAGGCGACCGGGCGGGAGCGAGAGAAAGAAGCTTTCAACTCTGCTGCGTTCCCGCACCCGAGAACGATAAAAAGATTTTGAGTTATATGCCGTATTACCGAGGGCCGGAGCACGAGCGAAATCATAGGCGGGTAGAGAGAGTGTTCCGCTTCGAGTGTAAGCGAAAAAAAAGGGATGACGCGTTTTATATACCATGCGCGTCAAATCATGTACACTGTTCTGGCCCAAAAATTAGGTCACGAGCATAAGACGAAACACATTTCCGAAAAAGATGAACCCAAAATTCTTAAATGTTATCTCCAAGTGCCCATATTTTACTCACGGGAAATGCCATTAAACGCACGGGGAAAGTTTAAAAACCTTTTGTGTAATATCTTTTATCGAACCGTATCGGAAGTAAACGGATTGAAGTGCCTTGGATGAAGCAATATGCTTTTCAAAGAAGTCTATCTTCGTATTCTTTTTTTTTGCGCTATCAAAGTCATCCCGTACGCACTCGAAAGTGTTATAGGGGTCATATACCGGAGGTATACATAGAGAACGACAATACAACCAAAAAATCGATATCTTACAAACGCGCACAATCGCGGCGTTTCCTTTTCGCGCGCGCGTGCGAAGGAACAAAAAAAACAAAGTAGGGGGGGGGGGGGAACCGCCAGCGCCGCCGCTTATCACATCCGAAGTTTCAAATCGCGCCGCGCGCAGCAAATTAAAAACACGCTGCACTGCTGCACCGCCGTCGCCGTGGCGAGTGTGCGCGCACTCTTGTGCTGCTGCACTGTCCGCTGTACTGTGCGCGCGCGGAGAAACGAGCGAAAGTGAAAGTCGTCGTCGTTGCTGCTGCTGCTGTGTCGATGTAATACACGAGTTTTTGCGAAGTGTATTACAGGCGTCTAGACACCTGTTCAGACTCATTTATATCATCGCTGATGATCATCATCATCGCACCGAGAGTTTATTATAAATACACGTCCGACTTTCTTTGCCCGATTCATCATACGCATATCCTAACTCATATTCCAAAATATATCGATATAGACACTTGTTTTGTTATCGGTGAGAGAGAACTGTTTATCTACACTTTGTTTGGACATGAAATTGTCAAACAGATAGATCGATAAAAAGGATAAGAATCTTAACAAAAGAGGTGTCAGAGAGAGAGTCATTTGTCTATCGCTTTTTTGAAAAGCTAAAGAAGCTTTAATCCACGTACGGTAGCGAGGCGCGCGTATGCCGAGGACTGTGCGCGCAGGCAGTATAGTAGCCAGAGAGTGAAGAGAGTAAGAAAAAGAAGGGAGTAAAATACAAACACAGATACACACATATATGCAGCGCAAAGAGTTGCTAGAGAGAGAGAGAGAGAGAGAGAAAGACGCGCACAGAGAGCAGTACAGAGAGCACAGCGCAGAGAGTCGGAGGAAGAGAGAGAAATACATAGAGTCGCGTGGTAAAGCGGAGCACACCGCAACAGTTTGCTGCTGCCTGTGCAGAATACTGCTGCGCGGAGAGCGCGAGCGTGTGCAGATATACACACATGTGTGAGTGTGCGTAAGCGCATATATATATATATATAGTAGCGAATATACACGCGGCGGCTGTGACGGCTATATAGCATGGCAGTAGTCTGTGTCCATGTCTGCTGCTGCTGCTGCTGCTGCGTGTGAGCCTGTGTTGGTGCGAGCACAGCTCGAGCGAGTGAGCGAGTGAGCGCGCGCGCGCGCCTTGTTGTGTAAGAGCTTTGAAAAGTAAAAGTCGAGAGCGCGCAGCCGAGCTCAGTTACGAATTCGACGCGAGACCGCGCGCAACTACACTGCACACTACCAACAGCACACGGCACACACCACGCCAAACCAACCACTCCTTCGTGGACTGATTTTAAATATTATCATCGTACACATATATATATATATACCGCTGCACAAACGCAGGATATATATATATATATATATATTCGTCGTGTGTGCATGTACGTACGCGCGCCCCGACGTCGTTCTTCGTATATGTACTTTATACGTTTATGCCTGAAGCTTTGAGGATTGTGTGTTTGACAGTGCAGTGTTTAGCTGTTGCTGCTAATTTTTTTAAAGCTCTCTCAGTCGGCTGCTACCACCACTGCGACGATCATGTGCATCGTGAGATTCGACAGGCGCGCGATCGTCGACACGTCCATCTGTGATTCATTTTATGTGTGGAAAAGTGCATAGATAGAGCAAAAAATTTTTGCCACATAATAAAAAAAATAATACAATTGTGTGCCAGTGTGCCAAATAGTGCGTGCGTTCTCCGAAAAAGGTGATTGTTTTTCATCCCAGCAAAAAAAAAACGAATATAGATCGTGTGTGCCATGGGGGAGCTTGCGTAACTTTCATCGCGCGCGAGCTATACCACCGACCTGTCAACATTTTTGACTCCCCGATCGCGCAGAGATGTGCAGATGAGAAAGGAGAGGAAAATACCGAAGAGCGAAGGAAAAGAGAAACAGACGCAGCGGAACGTGCACAAATACTCTCGATAGAGTTGCATATGTATACAGTTATATATAAGTGCAGCGAGCGCGCGCGAGTTTATAATAAAGTATAAGTAAGCGCCTGGCACTTTTACTCTTTCGCTCGCGCGCTCATACTCTCTGGTTGGTGTGTGTTGCTGTGCGCGCGAGTTTCGTAAAAGGTGGATTACGAAAACTCTCCGCAAGAGTGTATATACACAAGTGTAGTACGCGAGTGTGTGTCTGTGTGTGCGCGCCCCGCGTGTTTGTGTCTGCTATACCTACGTTCTGTGTTTCTGCTGTGTGCAAGTGGCAGCAAGCGCATATATACATACGGCAAGCAGCACACTAACACAGATATACATACATATATATATATGTATAACATCGGCGGAAAAAGTAGATATACACCGCCGCGCTGCCGGAGCCAACACACAACGCGAGAGAGAAAGAGAGAGAAGTGTGTATAAGCAACAAGGCGCAAAAGAAGGCCCAGCGCAAAGCGAAAGGATAAAGAGAAAGGAATAGGCCTCTTTCTGCCGTTCCGTGGTGTTTCTTTCACGTCGAGTCCTTGAGCCGACTATATATACACATTTCTGTGGGGGCTTGTTTCTCTGCCTCTTTCTACGCTATCTTTTTTTCTCTCTCTCTCTCTCTCTCTTTCTCTTTCTCTCTGTCTCTTTCGCATATTCAAGAGAGCAAGTTTGATACGTACAGTAGTTGCGCGGTATACACCACCCCACTCTCCTCCGGTCTGCAGTGCTTTTAATACACATTTCCAACGCGATAGGCAGCATGTGTGAAAATTGACGGCTTCGAGCGAGGCAGGAAAAAGTGAGAAACAAACGAAACCATGAGGACCAGCTGACATACGCACAACTTACTTCGGGAGGATTTTTCGTGTACCAGCTTGACACAGTGCCAAATTGATTTTTTTCAGTGTGATTGTTCGACGCCCATTGTTTTCTTTTCTATATATTTATCGAATATATAATATTGAGATATTGTAACATCGATGTGCGCGAGTGAGACAAATGTGCGGAATACAGGGCCCTGATTCGCATAAACGAGTGTTCAAAGGACGGCGCGGTTGTTCTTTCGAAGTGCCTGGCCCCAACGACAAGACTTGGCCAAGATAAAAGGAAAATAAGAGCGACGCGCAGGAGAGAGAGAAAGAAAAATAACAAAGTGATATTTTTTTTTGGTTCGAAAGAAAGAAGTAAAAAAAAAAAATTCTGAAACAAAAGCTCGGCTTTTCCACGAGGAAAAGTGCGTGACGATTACATTTTGTGACGTGCGCAAATACATAAATACACAAAAGTGAGAGCGCCTGCGGAGCGAGCGTGCGAGCACGTGGTTAACACACAAGAGCACATCGGCAGCAGCAGCAACGGCAACTGACAGGTTGGTCATCGAGTATTATGTATTGACGCTTATGTAGTTTCGTACGAATACAATACACGCATGTAATAGGTAGATTAATTGTGCACGGAGTCGTTTCGAGTAACGTTCGGCAGAGACCGAGTTTGTTTACGTTTAAAAAAAAAGTCGATGAAATTATGTTTTCTTCGAAAAGTCTCCGAATACGTTTGTTATTGTTTGCGTCGTTCCCGAGCGCGCGCGCGCGAACACACAAAGAAAGTTTGTTTACATCGAGAATGCGTACACAGCGATGACACTTCCGAAACGAAATGCTTTTTTTTGCCGTCATAAACAACTTGTTGCATTCTTCAAACTATCGTCGAAGAGAGACGTAGTGAACTCTAATAGATGTAATATGAGTGTGGATATTATATCGACTTGCGTCCGGTTTTTTTTTCTTTTCGTTTTTCGCTAAAAAAAAGAAGGAGGCGAGCAAAAAAAAAGATCGTAAAGAGACGCGTGCATGCAAACGAGATCACGTTTTGGTCGTGCTTATCGCTCATTGTTGGCGCGATAGTAGTCGTCGTCGTCGTCGTCGCTGCCGCCGACGTCGTGTACAACAAAACGAAAATAAATCATCGAGGCTACTTTCACTCGTCGCGCGTACAAACGCGTCGTCGTCGTCGACGACGAAACGATTATATGCCATTGCGGAACTCGTGTTTATTTTGACGGAAATCAGTCGAGTACACGGATTAAATAAATCAAAAGACTCAAGGGTAAACATTTTCATTGATAAATCTTTTTTTTGCGCGCGCGCTCGAGCGAGCTCGATGATAAGAGTGATCTTTTTTTTTCATATATAATGCGGCTGTCATTATTTACATGCGTGAACGCGACGCCGAAAAAGGTGCACGCGGAAATTATTTTGTTTCGATATCTTGAGTCTCATTCGTAAGCTACTGCTGCTTCTGCAGCTGGTGCAGATTCAGCTGCAGCGTCGAGACGCGAGACAGACGCAGTGCGTGCGCGAGCAATTGAGAAATGAAAACTGTATAAAAAAAAGGGAAAAAAAAGTTATTCGCCGTAATGAAAGTCTTTATCGCTGTGATGAGTCACGTAATCAATGGTATTAGAGATTAATATAATAAGCGCATCGCGTCACATACACACACGCACGTGTGTGTGCGTATGTTACATTATACACATAATACATTAATTAAAAGACGCATATGGAAAAAAAATACATATTTTACCTCGTCGCATAGTCAGAATGTTTATGCTAATTGAATCGATACGCAAAAGCCATTTATATGATTATTTTATGGTCGAGTCTAGATATATGAGCTTTTTCGCACCCATGTAATTACGCCCGAAAAAATTCGCATTATGACATATATAAGTATAATAATAATATCGAATGTGAGAGCGAGAGTACTCGAGAGCGAGTGTAACCTCGTGTCCCGTGGCACGTTAATGTACACATACGCGTGCGTAATACATAAATACAGCACGTGCGGGTCAATTTTATACCATCGATTTTCGTACTAACGCTCGCACGAGCTCGCACTCTTTACCGGGAAAATCGATCGATTTTTTTCCAGAGTTTTGCGGGGGGAAAAAATCATTTTCTCGCAGGGCACGTAAATATGTTTACTGCCTCTCTCGTACGACCCAAATGTCATTTTACGCTCGCGCGACTCTTACCGTGAAAGTTTACGCGACACACGAGTCTTTACGAGCCATAGATCTCTCATTGTGTGTTATTTGTTTACATTATGCGCGCACACACCTATTCGTGTGTGCACTGCGAAAGAATAATATTGGCGTTTTTTTTTCGCCATAAAGATGAAAATTTGTACGAATCGCGCACGTGCAGTTTGTGCGTTAACGAGAGTGAAAGTTTTTTTTTGTTTTCTGCTCGATTCTCAGTTCGTCAAATTTTCCAAACTTTTGTCGAGTATATATTTTTCGCGTAGGTAAAGTACACGCGCGCGTGTACCCGTATAACTGCAGCGTCAAACGAGCAATTTGGTCTTAGAATTTAGGTTACGCGTGTGCGTACTAGGCTGTGTGATAAAAAAAAGCACGTCTCTCTCTCTCTCTCTCTCTAATCTCTTATCGTACATACTTTCGCGCGGGGCATAAAAAAAAGCGCGAGTATAAATACCATTATCGAAGCAGAAGGCGAAAAATTAAAAAGGCTTAATTCCGCCGAGAGCTCGTTCGATTTTATATTCGATGCACGCGCGGGCGAGCGCATTATCGCTTGAATTTTCTATATACGTAGCCGGTGCGTCGATCGATGCACAGTCGTTGCGAGCACGCGCGGTGATTCTCGAGCCCGAGCCGAGACTGCCAGACTGCTCGATTCAACAGGTTGGGATCGCCGCTGCCGCGTGCGAGCAAGCAAAAAAAGAAAAGAACTCCGAATGCGTATCTCTATAAATACGTCGTAAAAATAGCTCAAGTTCAGCGCGCGATTCCTCGACTGTATGTATATGTAACGTTTCGGTCAGGCCGAACGCACGATCGCCTGGTATTTAAATGACGAAATACATTTGACTTGCGCACGCGACTTTTTCCAATTGTCAGCTCGAAATTATAAGCTGTGCGAGTGGTGTGCGGCTCTTATACTCGCGCTAGCGGCCCGAAGTCGATAAAACTGAACATGGAAATTCGCTGCGCGCGCGCGAGGCGCGGGATAAGAGACAGCGGCAGCAGCAGCACACGACAAGAATGTGGAACAAGTTGCGAACGTATAGCGCAGTGCTTTGTATGCATGTAGGATAAAACGATAAGATTGCGAGCTGTGCAGCACGACTGCGTGAGCACAGCAGATTATCGGACTCTCTTACACATAGGCGTGGATATACACAGAAACGCGCGAGGCTGAAAATTTTCGCCGGAAGTCGAAGGATAGTGGTGGAGAATTTTCTTTCGGCTACATACATTTTTGTGATTCCCACAAACGCAGCAGCAGCTAGCGCAAAGTCGAGGTGAGAAAGAAGAAGAGGAGCGGATAAAAAGGGAAAGAGATAAGTCAGGGCGATACGCGAGCGAGCTGCATGTATATTAAATGCATACGTAGTAAGTACAAGAGAACGAGCTGAGAGAGAGAGAGAGAAAGAAGCCGAGGTGAAATGAGCGGGTCCCCGACTGCTGATGCCAGGAAAAAGGGCTCCTGCGCCATATATATACGAATAGATGAGAAAATAAAGATAAAGGAATGCCTGTGCAAATTGCGTGCGATGCACGCGCGCCTGTGCGCCGGCCCAAAGTATACGCGTATGCGGCAGCACACCTTCGTTTTATACGTGTACGGCGAGTGCATACTATATAAATGAAATTTTCCAACGGAAAGGGAGAAAGAAAGGGAAAGAGAGATTTATCGCTTTGATGCACCTGCCCCTCGCCTCGCGCACAAGTGCAATATACGCGAGGACGAGTGCCGCGGTTCTCGCAGCTTGCGTGTGCGCGTCTGAAAGAGGATGAAAAAGAAAATGTATAAGCGCGAGTCATTGCGTGCATGTGCGTATTGCATACGACGTGACGACGACGACGACGACGACATACACTTACATATGAGTTTTTATTTTAAGAACGAGATTTATTTTTTCCTCCCTCACCTCCTGCCGCGTACTCTTTCTCGTAAAAGTAGGAAAAAATAATGAAAATTTCGAAAGTTAACGATGTTCAAGAGAGTGTATATAGTAAAAGGGTTTGGGAAGTCTACTATGTGGAGCCTGCAATCAATGTGGGAAAAAAGAAGGAAGCTAATCAGAAGTGGAAGTACGCCTCGGTGAGCGCGAGGGCCTTGAGCGCCACCGACGAAGAAGAAGAGAGGTGAGACGCTCCACCTCGTGATGTACATACACATACACACATACGAGCTCGAATTTAATTGCCCCCGAGTGCAAAAATACGCTATAAAGCAGAGGAGGAGAGAGAGAATAATGCAGGAAAAATTGAGAATAGCACGATACGTATTCGCAGAAGAAAACTGGAGATTAACGCAAAAAAAGAAAGAAATTTGATAAAGAAAGAAATATTACGATCGCCTCTTTTTTTTTTATCCGAAAGTTGCGCGGATCTTTATCGCGTATAATCTAATTGGATTTAAAAAATTAAAAAAAAAAAGTGCTTCAGCCGACCGAGAGATGCTGAGTAATAAACAATTGGATGATAGGTATTATCACGTCGGCGCACACTCGCAACTGCCAGCGCGGATTTGATAAAAACACCGATCGCAAACATTGTTGCAACGCGCGCGCCTCGATAAGTTCCCGAGTTGCATTATATTTTCATCGAAGATAATGCCGCGCGCGAACTTTATCGTGAGAATCGCGAGTGAAAGCTCTCCTATATGCGGCACATACGATGTTATACGTACGATTCGACGGTGTCCTTGAAACGATACAAATCGAGCCAGCGATTATTATTGAACTTTCGTCGTGCGGGAGCTTTTACGCGCGACTCGTCTTCTTCTTCTTCTTCGCGTATGGCGCTCGGTCGGAGTATATTAACGAAAAAAAATAAATTATAAATCAAGTCAAGGATGAACTTTTACTTCTTTATTTTTTCCTTTATTTTTTATTTTTATTACGTTTGACCTGTTTTCGGGTCGCAGTGGCGGCAGCGGCGTCACTCTCACTCGCGCCGATTGCGTTACGCACGCACACTGCTGCGGAGTGCGCCCGCGTGCCCCAGTGCGCTGCGCGTGCAGTACGTATCGGCCTGCGCTCCGAGGGAATGCAAAAATATTATTACATATTATGCGCTCGTGTATGTATGTGTGTGTGTGTGCGCGCGCGCTGGCGCATGGATTATGTTTCCAATTATCCGATTAATTAAGTAAAAAATTATGCAATTTGCATCATGCGCGCGTCGAGTATAGTTGCGTGGACGCGAAACGCGTAAAAGCTCTTAACTGAACGAACGAACGAATGCATGGGAGAGAGAGAGAGAGAGAGCAAACTTTTATTTTTCTCCTTTTTTTCTCTCCTTTCCTCTCTCTCCGTAAAAGTCAACACAATTATCATTGCGAAATTTTCACCAGGCTAAAGGTTACTTTATAAAAAATTTACGTTCTCTCTCTCTGTCTTTGCCACTGGCTCTCGCTTTTTCTCTATTTTACAATATAGCAGAGAACGTGTATAATAAACGAAGTTGCAGGCAAAACGAACGATATACAAAACGAACGCGCCGAGAGAGTGTACATGGGCAAAGACCGGTCGACTTCCCAACGCTCTCCTGTGTATACTACTAAGTGCAAGTGTGTATGTGTGTGTGTATGTGTTGCCACCCTTTCTATCCGTCGTCCCTTTCACTTTCATCTATCGCCTGCTACTACTACTACTACTACTACTACTACTCGGCCGGAGCTCTATTTGCGCCCGAGAGAGGCCTGCGCGCGCCTTTTACGATACATACAACATAGCTGCAGCAGCGTATAACAGAAAACGCGAATCAAGCACACGTACAGAGTACACAGGCAAGCGTTTGTATATGAGCCTCTTATCCCATGTTATAAAGAGAATGTGATTTTGCGAAATTCGCACTTATATTTCACTGCTGCTGCTGTTGCTTGGCGCATGAGTTCGAGTGTGTATTATACTTGTATCAGGCCGTGTCTTTCTTTCTCTCTCGAACGCTTTGATTTTAGATTTCGAGAGCTTGAGAGAGAGAGAGACTGTGAAAGAATTTTTATGAATAAGATAGACGTGTGTTCGTACACCGAGCGTGTAAATTACAGCCCAGTCTTTATTCTTCAGGGCGTCTCGGAATCACGCGCCGTTGACATTTACGTTTATTTTGAAATTCGAGTAATGAATGTAATAATAATAGCCCATGGCCATATAGAAAAGTACAGATCGCGGAACGAGCCCTATATACACTCGACAGCCTTCATAATGTTCTTTCAACGAAGTTATAATACTTTATGGATTTAATCAGTCATCGAATGTATCGCATGCGTCGTCGAGGTTCGGTCACGCGAGCTCATCAGCAGCCCAACCACAAGGTTCAACAGCCTCTTCCGCGTTTCAATGCTTATTACTCATATATATACTTTCTTCGCATTTCACTTTGTGCGCGTTGTCTCGAGAGCCATGCGAAATGTGCTTCTAAATTTTTTCAACGACACACAAAGCTAACGCGAACGTGTAATGTGCGTCAGCGAGCTTGATTTAGAACATTATGCACGAGTTCGCTTTTTGACTAAATCAGCACATGTTATGTAGTAGTCGTGTAATGAATTCTCGCGATAAGCAAGACGCTTTGCATTATGGAGGACCACGTGTTGATAGTCTTAGTCGTACAAGCTCGATTCGTATCTTTCCTTTCCTCTTTCTCTTTTAACTTCTTCTTTTTAAACAAAGTGAAAAAGATTTCAAAAGCCACGCCAAGCCTAGTCACCGCTGAATATTAGTTTTTCTTCCCAACTAAATTAATGATTTGAATAAGTTCCCTTTTAAAAATCGGATGAAATTGCAAGTGTATGACGTTAGAATACTATGCAAGTATTGCAAATATAACGAGACCAGCGTTACGCGAGCTTTTCTCTCTCTCTCTCTCTCTCTTTGCTAGTGTAATTATCGGGCGATATGTGCAGTGCGCCTCGCGTGTCCCCACCCACAACACTCGTCGTCGCAGTCGTCGTTGTCGTCGTATGTAAGCTGCGCTCTCTACATGTGTGTATGTATCCGCGAGAGTGAGATCATACCAGCCGCGATTGCGTAACTACTACTACTACTACTACTGTAGTATAGGTACGCCGCGAGTTTTATAAAGCCGATGATTGTGTGTACCATATGCAGGTGCTACGTACACACACACACACATGAAATACTGCGCTGCACGCACGTTATATGCACTCTTCCATACACGTTCGTGCGGAGTGTGTTTTTCTCTTTTTCAGCGATGATTTTTCAATTCGCGTCCATTAATTATAGCCGCGCCGTTGAGTTGAGTAGTTGGTAATTTTTAATATGGAGCAGCTCTAGCTCTTTAATTGCACGATCTGTGCCGGGCAAGGTCGGCCATATATGCATTATACGCGTTACACACGGAGACTCAACGACGATGTACGCGCGTTATTTTCTCTCTGCGCGACGGCGCTAATAAAAAATCGTCCCAAATCGTTCAACGTCCTCAAAGCTCCGTATGCCTATAACGTGCGTGCCCTAGAGTACGCGACGCGTCTCTAAGCGCATCGTGTGCGTGTATGTATGTGTATGTGTGTGGGAGTGGGTACACGAGCAATTACTCTCCGTCGACGTCGACGTCGTCGTCGTCTACTGCCCTTCGTCTCTTATCATCGCGTGTAGCAGCAGCAGCAGTAGTGGCACGTTCTCTAATAAACGCGAAGCCTCTTTCGCACCAATTGCGCGTTGTCGGGAGGAAAATTTCCGGCGTCGCTCCACTTTTACTCGGCTGCAGCAGCATCTAATGGCCTGAATATCTGCGACGCGTAATTCTGCTGCGTGCGCTCCGTACGCGCGTCGACGACAAAATTTTTCGTCTTTCACGCGCTACGCGTGCGTATATCTCTGTGTGACGCACCGAGAGAGTCTTTCACAGGCTCTTTCTCTCGATATAATGAAATATATGCCGGGAGAGAGATAGAGAGAAATAACGATTGTATTATTGAGATCAACCGATTGCGTAAGTCGACGCGCGTGTGACATGTATAAAGCTCGCGCGACCGTAGAGCTTATGATCTGACTTTCAGGCTCCTTTTATAATACCCTGCATAGTGTATAGTTACGTTGCAAATCATCCTAATTCTATTTCTTTTTCTGCTCTCTCCTTGTTGTTCTTTATTTTTTTTTTCTCGCGCTTATTATAATGAATCGGAAATTCGAGAGGAGTGCCTCGCTCGCTCGTGCACACGCAGCCTCGCTCCCGAAGCTCTGTGTTCTCGGCAGCGAGAAAAATTATCCGCGTGACGCATTTTCACATTATACGCTCGGCTCGCTCTCCTCCTCGTTTGGAAAAACTGCCGAATAAATTACTCCGTGAATGGGAAGTATTTACGTATTCCGAGTGCGTGTATATATGTATCTTGAAGCTGATTTGAAAACAAAATAAGTATAAGCGCAGAGATTTTTCGTCATGGAAATTAGCGACGCACAGACACACACACGTGCACGAGCGGTAAATCAAACTACGGTAGTTTTTTCGCGCGCGCGCAAGAGCGAAACAATGTAAGCGGATTGTTAACAGGCTAATGGGCTGGTGCAGCTACAGCAGCCTCACAATGGAAAGTGTATTAGTCTATCGAATTATCGACTAATTCTATATTGTCTAAGTATTTCAATACTCGATACGTTATTTGACTACCGCCGTTTTTTTTTCGAGCTCAAACAATGCGATCAAGGATAACGATTTTCATATAACTTATAATCAATACACGTGAGTGTGCGTGCATCATCGAAAAATCCGCGTTGATCCTTCTCTCTCTTGCAACTTGGACTCGAGAAAAATCTGCAATTTTTCCTCTCTCCAAGAAACTAGGAGGAGTATGTGTGTGTGTGTGTGTGTAGGTACAGAGCTCGTGTCTTTTTTATCTCTCTCTCCATATTAATTTGCATAATGCATACGTTTCAAGCTAAGTGCTACATAATCCAATAAACGTGAGAATGCGTTTGAGAGAGTAACTATTATATATGCCATGTCTCTTAACGGCTAAAGTCGCGCGAGAAGCAGCTCTAAAAAAAAGAGTCTATAAAAAATAGATTAGGCCGCGATGTGTTTTACAGCTTTTTTCTTCGAAGGTCGCCGCCTCTTGATTAGGAAAATGTATCATTATTACTATTTCGCAACGCAACGATCGGCGCCGGCGGCCTTGACAGAGGCCCGCGAATCTACTTTTTTCCGCGAGCTTGGATAATCTAATAGTCTCTCGTTTTCATGAAATTTTTCTCTTCGGAGAACCCGAGCTCATGTGCAGTCGATCGGTCGGACGTCTTGCGTGCAATGCGCGGCGTATACATGAATGTGTGCAGTGTATATTCAGGCTGCAATAGACTATGCCTCTACTCTGCGCTAGGCGAGCTGTTGAGCCAAGCGATGCGTATAAAATACATCGCTCAATGGCAGTTGTCATGGTTGACGAATTGCGTAATGGTTTCTAATAAGCTAGAGAGAGAAAATAAAAACAAGAGATCTGCGCGCGTTCCACATAATATTACCCCGCGTGCACCAACTATATACGCGTATACTATATGGAGTTACGTAAAAAATCGCGACGCAAAAATGTGCCTCGGTCTTTGTTACGATTCGCCCGTATCTGTTACTCGGAGAAAAAAATCGTCGCTGCGGATACCCAATCCTGACCGGTACTCGAGCCATTCGATCACCGCAAAACGTACTTATACACTCGCTCGCGCGCCTAATAACAATAACGAACTTTTCAAAGCTAGGCAATAAAAAAAAGACGATTATTAGTCGCGGAGTGTTTCGCGTTGGTGAAAAATAATAAAAAAAAAAAGAAAAAAACCACGTCGCGCGAGTACTCGCAGCGACTATATGGCAGCGGCGGCGCAGCGCAGATTCGCGGTGGCCGCGAAAAAAGAAAAGCGTCGTCGTAGCGTCCTTGCGCAAGATCGTGGAACATACTCGTACTCATACACACACACACAGACAATATAATGGTGTATAGCAAAGGAGGAGGAGAGCAGCAGCAGCCAAACAGTAGCACTGCAAAGCTGAGCGTGTATTACGTGAACGCATACATAGCACAAGCGCATACACACGTACATATACACATAGACACCGTCCGAGGTGGGGCTTAACCTTGAAAGAATCTTTCCGTCATTGCGCGCATAGCTTCGAAAGTGGACGTACGTATGTATGTGCGCTATGTACGTACGTCGTGTACTTACATAGAGTGTACGTACCGAGAGAGAGACCACTTCTTTATGTATCCTGATGTATTCTCTCTCTCTCTCACTCAACTCACTCACTCTTCGACGGCTAAAATGTACAAAGCATTACGTAATCATAATAGAATCAGTAGTACAGCGAAAAAAAGGAGAGCCTAGATGTGTATACGTTATGTATAATAGCAAATAATGTAACTCGCCTTCTTTATTGTAGCTATTTTTCCCCATCTAGAAAAATTTTTCATTACGTGTACGTGTGCAGTTTTCTCTCTCTCTCTCTCTCTCTCTATTTTGCCGCGTTATTTGTTCAATTGGATAGTAGTTGATCAAACTAAGCAAGAAAGAGATCCGGAAATTAACGAGCTTGACCGTGAAAAAGAGACTGGCTTTTTTTTCTCTCTCTCTTTCGCTTTCGATGTAATGACGATCGCTGCAGTCACTCTTGTTATTGACGTTGGTGCATTATGTATGTATAGGTAAACTACTACTCGCAGCCGAGCCATATGCACGCGCCGAGCTGCAGCTCCGAGAGTGAAAATGGCATTCTAATGACGCTGAATTACCTCACACACACACAGACTTATTACATTATTAAATCTAATACATAGACCAGCTATATGTATGCTGTCACGTGCAGCGAGTGCGCGTGCATAAATGCATGCATAAGGTATATATATATAATTTTTTTTTGAGGAAAAACAACGGCACATCGCCGATCGCATCTCTCTCTCCCTCGCTCGCCGGTCACACAAAAGAAACGATTTTTCATTATCTCCCTGAGCGAAGTGAGCGAGTCGCGATTATATGATCTGATTTTAATTACACGGTCTGTGTGAGCTATTTTCAATGACATCGCAATTATATTATTCTTACGAGGCGCACGGACAGAAAAAAGTGCTCGAATTATGTATACACGATACATTTCAACTTTATAAACGAGTAAACGAGTTGTAAACGTGCGCGCAGGATATACGCCGATGACGAGCTAATCTGCCTTTGTAATAATGTTTCTTTTTTTTTATTATTCGACTTTTTTCCTCGATATACAGAATTATAAAATCTTTTAGATCCTGCATGCGTGCATGAATTATAAAAGTGAACGTGCGAGAAAAAAAACCCCGGCAATTAATCATCGGTGCGTTGAGTGAAATAATAAGCCATCTTGTCGCGCTTCTCACGCGGCAAATTTGAATCGAAACAAGTACGGCTGCGATAAAAAAAAATGAAAAAATTAAAAACAGACCGCGCGCGAAAAAATCACGTATAGCAGCGGCACAACCTCCTACACCTCTATATATGCAGTGCGCACTTACAGGAGGACAAAGACGTCGCTATTAACGCGCGAAACGAGCATTCAAGGCTCGAATTAGTATTTTTCTCTCTCGCTCTCTCGCTCTTTCTCACTCGTATATAACGACGAGGTCGAACTTCCAGAGTGATGTCTCTTTTTGCGCGCTCGCGAGCCGAGCCGAGCGATGCATATAGCGAAAGCCTCGGCCATTATAGAGCTCGCGATTGTTTCTTATATAACTTCTAGAGCAACGAATATGAGCTAAAGAGAGAGAGATCATGTAACGAGACTCGCCTACACACACACAAGTGAGCGCATACACGCCTCGCCTCTATCACACCTTTGTATTATTATAAGCCTTTTTACCTCTGACCTTGAATTCGCCTTGCAAAGAGCGCGCGTAACTTTTTGTATGGACAAGAAGAAAAAAAAAACAACGACGACGACTAAGCGAGAAATTCGCTCTATACGCGGCGCTCGCGAGGGCACAACGAAAAATGCGCACGATTGTCATGCATAATGCGTATACTATAATCTAAGTATTCTCGCATGCGTTGCAGTTTTTTTTTTTTTTTAGAAAAATACTGCACAAGGCGTGTGCGCTTGGAAAAAGAGAGACTTATGGCTTTTTACGCGCGCGAGCTAGCAAAACCTTGAATTAATGTCACCGATGCATAAGCAGAGCGCGGCGCAGTCGATCGTTATTAATTGCCAATTTTCGAGCACTCTAATTGCTTATTATACTTATTTAGCTGTGTGCAGGAAGCGTCATATAATGTTTGTACCCACGCGACTTATCCAATGAACGTACACAATTTTGTTAGAAAAAAATAGAGAGAGAGAGAGAGAGAGAGAGAAAAGAGAGGGGGAAAGAGAGAAACAAAGTGCAATTATTTACATAATAATTCACCTTGAAAGATGCATCATTGAGTCGTGTATTATGGCTATTATAATCCCTCCTTGTTATTACGGACTTTCAATTCATATTCAATGAATCTCTCACGATCGTTTGCTGGAAGAAGAAAAAAAAACACAATAAAAACAGTTTTTTAATGCTCCTCAATATACCGTAGCAACTCGCGATAAAAATCCATGTTACAGATAACTTTAATGGGTTAATTTATTATCCTCGGTGGAAGGGTAACCTAACGTTAAGATGGAAAAAAAATCAAACGAGCTTAGAGTGTAAAGAGTTTGCGATGATGACGATGATGATGATGATGCAAGGCCACTTTTCGTCGTCGTAAAATACAGATTAAGAGAAAAAAAGTAGTATATTATATACTGCACGCGCCAATGGCAAATCGTAAAAAAATGGAGCGGAAACACCGGCGAAGAATCGTTTGGGGTGTTGCTTAAGTTCGTTAATTTGCGTCATTGCTGCGTAATTGACTCGGTTTTAACAATTAAAATAAACTCGTGCGCGTGTTATGGGGCTGAAAAAAGTTCTCGTGAGTCCAAAAATAAAGTGGGACAAGAAGCATCCCGCAAGTCGAGAAAAATGTGTGGAACTGTGCGAAGCACAAGACAAACGTATTACTTTCACGTGCGTCATATATGGGGGAAATTGACTATTAATGTCAAGGCCTCCCCTATTATAAGATATCATGGAAATATTACGCTGTTCGTTAGTGATTTTACACCTACTGCAATAAAATGTAGAGGGAAATTACCAACTCGAGAGAAAAGAAAGAATATGTAGAATGAAGAAAAAAAAAATTTTATTCAAAATGCAAATCACTTTTTTGGGGAATTACGATTCTTTTGTTAAGTGGTGTTACAATGTGCCAAGCGATCTAATCGAACCGTAGCAAAAATTGTTTTTCTTCAAAACTTTCATTCAAGTTTATCCTCATTGTTCGCACATTCCAATCTCACGAGCCACCTTTCTTTCTTAATTTCGTCGAGTCGAAACACATCAAATATATTTTCACGAAAAAAATATTATAAAAATCTTAGCGAGCTCAAGAAAGCTCTGAAAACCCGTATATGATATTGCAATTGTAGCTCAGGGAGAGCAGCAGCAGCAGCAACAGCAGCAGCAGACGCGATAAGTGCGCGAAAGAGGCCTTCTCGCATTTTAATATCCTCACGCAGCCTCGACATTTGCGTAACCCAGTTTCGTCATTGTTCGATTCGTACATCCGTCGTTAAGCTCGTGATCGGTGGCAGCGACGCAGCACTGCTGGCGAAAGCTATCGTTTAAAATTATTTCTTTATTTTTTTTTTGCCGCTGCCACTGCCATTCTTATTCATGTATCATCTATTTCGCGACGAGTGAAGCAAAAAAATTTTCGGGGCTTCGTATTATACTCGCGGAGGTGCGAAACAATGACCCGAAAGTCTCACGCGATTTCGTCAAAAGCTGGTTTCCGGCGATACGCGAGCTCTCTCACAATCTTCCCAAATCTAAAAGCATACAAGTAGGACAAAAGACCGTGCGTAGTAGTGGCAGCATTAAAATTTGTGATCGCAGATGACTTTCAACTTTTTTTTCTTTTATTGTCTTGCGCTGCTTTCTTGCGTTAATTTGTAAAGCGAAAAGACGATTGTGGAATTGATTTTTTTTTTTTTAGCACAGATACGGTGGTATTACGAATACATTTATTTGCCATTAACTCATCCATATGTACACAATGAAATTGAAAAAAGAGAACGCGAAACATCTGTCTAAGTCATAATAATCGTTTTTCTATCGGTCGTGGCCCCTATAAATCGAGCACAAATAAAAAAGTGTCAGAGATCAATAGACACACTCTCTTATTCGGTAAAACCATACATTACACTCTGTATCAGTCCCAATTACATAATTCCGCACAACACAACAATTGACTTTCGATTTCACTGAAAGGAAAAAAAGAACTCAATTAAACTTTCTGCCGTGCCACTGTCTACACGCTTTCTTTCTCTTTTCGTCCGATTTACTTTCCTCTTATGCAACAGAAACCCCCCCAGAAATGCATCGGTAAAAAAATCAAGTATAACTGCATGACATCATACTCGTGGAGCGAAGAGAGAGAAAAAATGCGTTAGAAAGGTATGCGCGCTTCATCTCCGGATTCAATTGCTCAATCTTGAAGGATTCGCAAGAAAGATCAAATAATAAAACGACAGTTTGTGTCGATGATAAATCAGTGAAAGTTGTCTCGATAATATTCTCTTTTTCAATTTTGCATTGTAATCTGAGGTAAGGATTATGGCATTACGCGTGTCTTTCAAAAGTTAATGCGATGCAAGTTCAGATACGCGTAAACACGAGAATTAATAGAAATTCAGACATGAAATTTGATTAGTCGAGAAAGTCTTCTTTTTTTTTGTTGCGAAATAGCCCACTACTTTTTACACACACGTCGTGTGTATCTAATCGTAAAAAAAAAGATTAAAAATAGCTTCTTCTTTGTCGTCGCGCTCTCTCGCGTGTCAGTGACTCGGGAGCCGAAATTAGACCAAACTTTTACTACACATCAATAAATAACAATCGCGCTCGCGTGGCCGCGCGCATATCACCGTCGATAAGTAGAAAATCTGCTCGCGGCAAATCGACTTGCGTTGCGGCGAGCGTCGTCGAGCGGCAGCACCTGCAGATCTCGCGGCGAAAAGCTCCACCCATTTGCGGAGCTCGCGTCGTCGTCGGAGTTCTAATATGCCTATGCCGACTCCGCCTCCAAAAAGGCAGTGACGCGTTTTACACGCGCTAGGATGAAAGTATGGAGTGTGTACACAATGCAGAAAACGTGACGGGACACACACACACACACTCACACGCGATGAGGAGACTACTCAATCTTGAACTTGACGAGGAGTCGAGCGAGCGAGAGAGAGAATGTATAAATGAGTAATTGCATAGATCCGCGCGTATCAGCTCTCGTCATCGTTGTTGAAAATGAGTAATGAGGCTTTTATTGACAGCTGCTGCCTGCAGAACAGTAAAGTGTCAGGCCTCGAAGGAGAGAGAAAATCTATTTTAGCTCCTATAAAGCCCCGAGATTGCATATTATTGCGAGCGTTAAGCATATCGTACAAGGATAACAGCGCATGCATGAATAATCATCGCAAATGTGGGTGGGATACAACACCGCACCTAGAAAAAAAAAAGAAAAAAACTACACAAGCAACGCATATATTACGCGCGACTGTTTGCTTTTAACGCGTCGCTGCTGCTGCAGCTGCTAAATGATTTTTTGGACTTGAAAAGTTTGAAAAAGCCGTGATCTATTGGCGAATTAGTCAAATCCGCGCCGATGTACATTATGGGTTTTTGTGTATCGGCAGACCTCGCGAGACAGACACTTAGTAACTGCGCAAATATATTCCATGGAAATAAAGTGGATGCGTCTGCGACACGACGATGCACCGCTGCTGCGTTGAGTATATCTAAAAATAAACACGCGCGCCTTTTTTCGAAGAAACTTCTCGAGCTTTTCTTTTACACTCGCGCGTTTTACTAATGCGAAGATTGTTGCTGCACGCGGCTGTATTTTAAACCTACTGTTTTCCAAATGAACTTTTTTTTGTCGTCGACCGATTTCATAATTAATAGGCACCTTATCACTAGTCGAGAGAAGATAAAATCCCATTTCACGCCGCGACTACTTTCACGCGCGCCATCGCGACGCAATTCGACGACGATTTTTCTTTCTAATTACAACACAATTGCGGTTATCGACTCTCATTGAGAAATTATGTGGATTTTCCGCGTACAACACTCTGCGGGCGATAATATAATAATACTGTAGTCAACGAACTCTGGGCACACGTCTACGTTACTCGAAACGATTGCTCCATTTCAACATATAATATATGTTATGTATATTGTCAGCTTCAAGGAATTTGAGTTTTTTATCAGTACACCATTTTTTTTGCTTTGCTTTTACTTTTGTAATTTCGCGTGCAAAATTTCTTATAATTGAACTTTTTTTTCTAGGCTTAAGCAGACCGATAGAGATAATCTCGTTGAAAATATCAAGACCACGAAGCACGTAGAAGCTCGAATTTTATAATGATAGAATTCTCTGTATCATCCTTTAAGCCAAGTGGTTATACGAAAATTGTAAGAACCGATTTCTCCCACTTTTTTGTCTCTTTTTTTGCATTTATATCAAAAATATAAGATACGAATGAAGCACGAACTCGAGTCCTGAATATCACGTCCACGATTGAAATGTGTTTTGTGCCTCGTGTGGCTCAATTGAATTTTGCAGAAAATGGCGAACTTCGGCGGCGAGAACTGACACTGACGTACAGCAAGCATCCGGCGACGCTGGCCGAGGAGGTTGGTTCCTGGTTCACTGGCGATCGACACGTCGACGTGACGCTGTCGTGCGACGACGGCCCACCTCTGCGAGCTCACAGGGTCGTCCTGGCGGCGGCCAGTCCGCTGCTGGCCAATGTCCTGCTCGATCCGTCGATCGATCACGTCGTGCATTTGGCCGGGGTGCGTCACATCGAGCTGCGCTACATGCTCGAGTTTTTATACAACGGCGAGACGATCATACCCGTGAGTATAGATATAAGTACGAAACGATATCGTATCGACAGTCAACGATAAATTATACTTTTGTTCTCAGGCGCACGAATTACATCCGCTAAAGGAACTTCTGGAAATGTTACAAATACGATCGGAACAATTCAATACCGGTCTAGTGGACCAATGTGAATCGTCCAAGTCCGAAAAAGAGAGGGCGTCACCGTCGGCGGAGAGCCGCGACGCCTCGAGTTACGAGTCACAATACGACGAGGGTAATGAACCCGATGAAAGTTATCAAGATCAAAAATCATTTTTTCAAATTGTCCCTCCATTGCATTCCCCCTAGGCACACGAGCGATCCAGCCGAGTGCTGCTCAGTGGTGATAAAGGCCGAGGACACGAACGAGGACGACAGCAACGAGGCCGACGACGACATCGACGTGAACGTCGTCGACGTCGAGAACAACGACGCCAACGGCGAGGCCGACACACGGTCGCGCTGCTCCGAGAACGCGTGCCATGGCGGAGGCGGCGGCGGCGGCAGCGAACGCGGTGGCAGCTGCGAGCCAAGATCTCAGCGCAGGGACAGCTCGGATCCCGTCAATCTGAGCCTGAATTCGGGCACGTCGAACGACAGCGGCCACCACGAGGTCAAGCACAAGGTCGAGTGCCACTACGACGACAACAAGAGGGACGTCGTCGTCGACTCGTCCATCAGGGAGCGAGAACGAGCTCTCGCTGAGAAATATAGGTAAGGCTTTTTTTTGATCGCGAGTCGCTGGAGAACTTCTACGGAGTTCCAGAACCGGAATCTGATTTTAAAATTATTTCATGTAGATACTTTTACGATCTTCGTTGAAAATTCGTGCACGCGGGCATCGATTTCACATAAATTACACAACAAGCTCATCCAATTGCATCCATATACAATTTTAACGCAAAATTGAAGAAAAAAGATCCAATTCTATATACAAATTTAAAAATTTTGATTAAAAATTAATGCTTTGTTACTACGGATTTATTTTTTGTAATTATTGCTCAAAAAATATATGAAAGTTCTATGAAATTAAAGTCTCTAACGCTAGAACGCTATAATCTAACGCTAGATGGCGAGTTCCTTTATTTGTAATAATCTACAAGTAGCTAAGTCATAATAACTGTATAAGTAACTGTATAAGTAAGATACGCATACTTCCGGTTCAGCTTGTGGTTCTAGTTGTAAATATGCATATTGTTGTTTAATCCTAATTTTAATTGTTGTACATACACTTGTACTCATCTGCTAAAAAAATTGCTATTATTATTTTTATATTAATTTTAAAATCATACAATCTTCGTAAATCTCTCGGGGCCGTATGGGTTTATACCCATGGTCCCAATAATAAATAAATTAAATAATCAAAAAATAATAATAATAATAAGAGCACAACGCTATCTGGGGTTTAATTAATTGATCTTATCAACGCAAAGGTAAAGACTTTCTCCACTTCTGCATTGATATTAATGTAAATATTTTCAACAGCGCAATTATATAAAAAAACGATTTCGTAGGATATCCTTCAAACAAGAATTGGAACGACGCGAATCGTACGACTGGAGGAGGAGCGCAGACGAGAAATGGCCCTGAGGATGGGACTGAGCATAGAGCCGGGAAAACGAAAAACGGAGGACCTGGCTTCTGGACCCGAAAAATACGTCGTCAAACCGCACAGAAAGCGACGTCCCGGTTTTTACAACGCACCGACTGGGAACACGGCCTTCGCCCCCTTCAATCCGAGCTTCGAGGCATCGCGACAACTGACGGCGCCGCAGCACTCGCACCCACCGATCACGCCCACGCCGCCGTTCCTCGTAAGCTTCCAAAAACATTTCTTTCCTGTAGGTGCCTTTTAGTGCATGCATTATTATTATTATTATTATTATTCACCCATTGTTGGTCCCCAAATCTAACGGAGAAAAATGTACCATCCCTAGTACGGTTATGTGTACCCAAACGAATTGCAGGTTCAAGATCGTCACTCGTCGGAGTCGCCGGTTTCGTCGTGTCGTCGAGCCCCCTCGGAGGAGCCGAGCTCGGTCGAGCCAATGGTGACGCCGCCCTGGGCCGGCTGGGCAGTGCCCTCGGCCGCTCGCATACCCTCGGTCGTTCAAGTTCCGACGCCCGAAGACTCGCCCCGATCGACGCCGACGGTGCGCGAGTATCGCTGCAGCTACTGCGGCAAACAGTTCGGCATGTCGTGGAATCTCAAGACCCACCTGCGCGTCCACACGGGCGAGAAGCCGTTCGCCTGTCGACTCTGCGTCGCCATGTTCAAGCAGAAAGCTCATCTACTTAAGCATCTCTGCTCGGTGCATCGGGGCATCATCACGCAGGACAACATGTTCAACTGCTGCTTCTGCACGGCCTCGTTCGAGAGCCAGTCCGAGCTCATCAGGCATCTGTCGGGGCCGCACAATACCCTGCTGCTCAGTAAAAACCTGTCGGAGGCCTGACTAGGACAACCTCCGACGGAGGCCGAGGCGACGACAACGACGACGACGTCGACTTCGAGCAGCTCCAAGAGGAGGAGAAAAAAGAAGCACCACACAGCACCACCGTCCAACTGCGACAATCCAAGTGATATACCATAATTGTGACCAAGACAATAGTAATTATTGTTAGTCTTTACGCTGAGCGCAAAAGACACACTAATACTTGTACGGAATCTAATTTTACTTTATTTTTTTCAATTAAAAACCACACGCGCGAGCGTAATAGAAATTAATTATAATATTGTACCGACAGTAATTTAATAACAAAAACTAGATTGCGGCGACGCACACGTTTCTAACAAATCACGATATAACGTAATAAGCTTTATTCTTATTTTATAAACTAACGATCTTAGCTTTATTATTATTTCTGTAAGAAGAGAAATTATTCATTTTTTTATCTTGAAAATTCTTTTGTACATAGTGTTCGATAGACAATGAGCTTGTGAATTAATGAAAGAGAGTTGTTATTAATTTTAACGTTCGAAAAATTTCGATTAAGAATGTGAGTAGATAATAATAACGGGACCAATTGAACTTCCACCGAATATCAGTTATTAGCATGTAGAGAACGTAGTAATTTATTTTTTATTTGTAATAGCGACCTGCCTTCAATGGGACCTGGAACAATATTTTTTTGTTTCCATTCTTTCTTTCGTTTAATTTTATGCGCGTATTATTGCTACAATACTTTTTTGAAACATTTCTGTATAGATTCAGATGCACAATCCCGATTATAATTGATAAGCGCCATTGAGTATTATGAGAAAAAAAATTGTGATTTTTTCATACCAGGGTATAAAAAATCAATATATTTATCTCCGCCGATGTACGTTTCAACGAAAAATAAAAATCGAACGCCTTTTTAAAAGGGTCCAAATTGGTCAATTGGGCAGTGATTACATGTGTTCATAGACTTAAGCGTTTTTAGACAAAACTTTTATACAAAAAAGAAGAGAGTCGAGTGAAAATATGGAGATAGAGAGAAATCATTGTATTGAGAAGTATACTTAATAATATTCATTGAGTAAGTACTTCTTTTTATAAAAGTTCTGAAATGATCTTGCAAACAGTGACAGCCTTTGGAATGCCGAAATCGAATCCAATCGCTGTTGAAGCTTCAAATTTTTGTTTTTTTAGTAGATCGTGTATGGGCGATCGTATGAAATTTTTAATAAAAAAAAAGTTAGCGATTAATATTTTTATGTTTCTTTTCATAAATGTAAGTTTGATGCCGGACATCAGCTCTTATATTAATAGGAGTAACGAGATAGTTTTTTCCTATCTCATAGAAAAAAATTGATTTGATTCAATCAAATGAAAAATTAAAAAAAATTGTATGCATAACATTCCAAATGAGTGCCTTACGAAAATATATAAGCCTTGAGAGAAAAATTATTTTTTGAAAAATATTATTATAGAAAATGGCTTTTTAAAGCAAATTTGTTACATCATAAGAGCCGCAGTGTACTCCAATGCAATCATGTATAATGTAGTTTATTAAAGGATAAATACGCAAATTTCATTGTCATAAATAAATAACGAAGCAGTCACACCAAAGATACGTTCGCGAGGCGCGTTTGAACGTAAGGTTTGATTAAATCATAAACATAATGGATAATTTTCTATCATGCGACTTTTCTCCATGCTTACGAACTCTGACACTTTTAGTATTTTTTGTTGTTGCTTTCATGAGCTTGAGTTAAAAAATACATTATTTATTCAAATCATTCAATGTTGTCATTATATTATATTTAAATATAATATTATTTTTTCATTTGACTTTATTAACTGCACATGTGCAGAAGTACTTAAAATGTTTCGTTTTCTAAATTCTTTATTCCATTCGAACTGCCCGCTTGATTCTTGAAAGTAAGGCATATATATAAAATGGCCAGCATGAAATGAATATGTTAATGCATAAATACAACACACAGTGAACGTAATGTGATACTAAATGATAATAAAAATAAAGTAATTATTATGTAACTCGCGTGCCTAGGTCCGTTCTCATAATAAAAAAAAGTAAGTATGTAGCGCCGCTTCGCATCACATGTTTTTTCATTCATCTAGCCGAGTGAAAAGCGAGAGAGTTTAGTTATATGTACGAAAACTGTTCATTTTTTCCTGCAATGCATCTTTTGTAGTTTTAATTCCCAATTATGTTGATCATTATTAAATAAATTGTCATATTTTAGTTAAGTATAGAATACGTTTAATGAGCACGATTACTAGATTATGTCACATTGTATAAAAAAAATTAGCGTAGAGCTTTAATAAATAGATTTAAAGAGACAATAATGCATGAAAATAATATAGTTGTTAAAAATAAACTTTGTAAATATAACAGAAAAAAGAGTTAGTTTTTTTATAATTCAATGCACAATCGGCAAAAGAGTGTACTCATAAGTACGAATTAAACGCGTGCCAAGTTTGCAGATCTTTCAAATGTGTGTACTATATGATATTTTTGCTCGGTTATTGAATACTTTTGTATGATAACGAAAAAAAAGAATGCCTAAGAGTTCATGCGCTACGAAGAAATGACCAAACGATCGATTGTGAGTGACAATAATGGAATTTTTTATGGCGTTTTTCGTCATCATTTTGTGAATGTAAGATATACCTTTTCTTGATAACGTTCGTCATAGTACAAAAATTTTATTTTTGTTTTCTAATGTATGTAATTTTTTTTTTCGGATTGGATGTTAATAATTTTATTTTTTATTAAAAAATGCACTTTAAAATTGAGTGCGCTTTTATATACGAAGCTATAAAAAATAAATATAAAAGCTCGTAAATAAACAAAAAAAATTTAACAAAAAGAGAATCTTAATTATATCAATGATCGCATATTCTTCATTATTGTTGAGACAACGACGATAAAAGAGAATTTTTGTACAATTTTATTAATATTATACACGCACGAAGGAAGATGAAAATAAAAAATGATCTCGCGACAAAGATGCACTTGTATACCACGAAACAAAACACCACAGCTACATTTCTCTCTATCTCGAGCTTTGTATTACTTCACAAAATGTTCTCTTGCTCTCCGATTTTTTTCTCTCGCTATTATCTACATTTTATCTCTTTTTTTTCTTTGATTGTTGAAAAATCGTTAAGTTATAATTTTGTAAAACGTATTATTACCACATAGCTACTCTTCTCGAACGAGTGTAGCAATTCCGCCTCAAATGCTTTCTTAGTATTCGTAGATTTACATTGACGAAAATACATGAGTTAAAAAAAATACCTTCACGTCTGCAAGGCACTTTTAATTTATTTACCTTTCAACTCTATCTACTAACTGATCTATTGATTCTTACTCAACGTGTGTGCGCGCAGGTATATACTACAGGCGCACAAGTAAATGTGCACGGTAATATCCGGATTTCTTCTCGAGAAAGAAATCCAAGTGCATCATGAGTTGTAAAAGCTGCTCATCGGCGCTCCGACAAGTCCGTCTCTTGATGCATAATAGAATATAACAGGACTCGCTTGTGCACACACACACATACACGTGATGCTCGTGCGAGCGAATGAAGCTTTTCTCGAGGTAAATTTATACTTGACGGGCTAATTTTCGAGTCGAGTCGAAAAATCACGCACGTCCAAATTTATCAGAGGAGCTTGTGTGCATGTGAGTATACGTCGAAGAAACGTTTGCGCGCCAGTAATTTGCGCGAAGGATATCTTTATGATTTTATACGTATGTATCGTTGACTAACGGTACAGTTCTATGGGGATTTTTATTAGCGGCGCGCGAGCGAGCGAGCTTCCGATGCAATATGCGAAAACTGGTTTTAGAAATCTCGCGAAATTGCCTCGCGTAATATATATTTCATAACGCGTACGAGTGCGCTTGCGAACGTCGATTTTTCGATAATACCATTTGAAGCTACTATAAAGTTCCATGTATTTGATTTGAATATACGCATATAACAATAGTGAAAATTACAAACCTCAGCAATTAAAAGCCGAGGGTAATAAAATGCCTCGCGAACCCGCGATTCGACGTAGACGATTAAAACTCAGAAACCTCAGAGAAAAGGTATTCGCAGTGCGCGCATCTTACGCAAGTAAGAATGACTCTGTATGTAGCTCGTATAGCTTGCAGTCAAAGCCGCGTGTATTCAACCGCAAGTCAAGCCAGCATATTGTACATCATCTCTCGGCAAAAAAATGTTACACAATCCGCGCGGTGGCGAGCATCATCGATTTAACGGTACGACCCTTTCTTCCACTCGAGATGCAGCAGCACACAAGGGTAAAACGACGATCGATCATATATGTATGTGTACGCACGCGTCCGCGTTATATACCGTAGTAGACGTTAATTGCGATTTGCAGTCCGCGAGAAAGAGCTTATCGAAGCGAATATGATTTGGTTTGGCGCGCGCGTGCGAAACCCTTCCATACACATCGGCTCGTTTTTCCAAAAGGGGGAGGGATACAGCAGTGACTCTATAACGGTGCCGAGTTTTACTTTTGTGCAAAAAAAGTCACCGGGAACCCGTTATATAGGCCCCAACGACAACGACGACTCTGCACTACCACCCATGAGGCTCTGCACGTGCACACACATGTACGTGTACCTATAATATACCGATCGCAGGTGTTGTACGTGTGGAGGCGCAGACGCAGCACATATGAGTGCCGATCGAGAGAGAAAGAACCTCGATCGTAAGCAAAATCGGTTGCGCTCGGTCAGATTTTAATGGTCAATTGCGCGCGGCGCGTCGAAAGAGAAAAGAAAGATTTTTGATTTGATCGCGAGGATGACGCGTGATTTTAGTAGCGCACGTGTCTATCATTTGAATATTGTAATGCGTCGTTGTTGCGCAGATTCGAGCTGTGGCACCGTTACGTGCCGGTAAGTCGAGATACAACTACGCAAGTCCAATCGATTCTTGGCTTGGTATGCTCGATGCTGATCAAAACTACATCTGATAACAACGAAGCATGCGAGAAGTTCCTCGGACTAACAACAGCAACAACATCAAGTCGAATTTTTTGAATCAATTCAGAGTTGCATTGGCGCGTTCATAATACCGAAAGGCATAAGATCGACGCAGATATTATCGAACGATCGTTATACGTTTGTTGCGCGCGTGCGATCGATAATGGCATTTGCACAGAGGGAAGGCGCGCGGCGGCACAGCCTCGAGAGTGGACAGCACACTTGTCTCTCTCGGCCGTCGTCTCGTACAGCAAACGTGAACCTGAACTTGAAGTGCCGCTTGAAGAGAGAGAGAAGGTCCGGCCAGCGTAGCGCCGCCGCCGCAGACGACTATCTGAGATTCTTATTTACACACATGCAGCTCACAAACACGCGTCGGTCGTGGTCGCACACGCCCTGAGAATCGATGCGACGATATTCTGTTTTCACTTGTATTTGGGTTAAGTGCATACACGCGCTCACGACACGACGCGTGTGCAGCTGCCGTAATAGACCCGTATGGGATTTAATGTCATCTATTGCGCTACGTTGGGTGCATAAAAACAAAACAACAAAAATCTTACAACGCGACGAGCAACCAATTAAATTTTGCATGAATTTCAGTCATAAAACACAGTGTATACGTACGTGTATAAGTATTCACGCGATATAACGAAGCAGTGTACGTACACGCGGATTTTATGCCATCAGCCGTAAATTCTGCGCTGCATCCCCGTGTGACGTATATTGCCCAGCAGAAGCCCTATCTGCCTTGCTCGCGCGGCCGAAGCAAAAGAGAAAGAGGAAAAAAGAAATTAAACTCGTCAAATGTTACTTCATACTCGTCGGCGGCGGCGGCAGCGGCTTATGTGTGCACGAGATAAAACCAGCTTCGCTGTCGGTGTCGTTCAATTCCTCTCTTCTTCCTCCTCCTCCTCCTCTTTAAATATCCCCCGTGGCAGCAGAGACAGCGGCATCGCCTGCACAGTTGAAAAACAAAACAAACCGCCGCAGATTTTACCGTTTTACCGGCGACTGCCAAAAATATGTTTTTTCGGCGCGGTACGCTGCGATTCCCACAAGTGTCATCTTCGTCTCGCGGAGATATACCGAGAGGCGCGGAGGGATCTCATAGGTATAGAGGTACAAGTAAGCTGCTCTATGCATGGTGTTACTATGAAGGATCATTCAAACTCGGAGGGAAAAAAGTTCATGCGAGGAAGGTACCGTAAGTCCTCTTGGTCGTCGTCGTCGTCGTCGTCGTCGTAGTAGGGAGGCTGTGTGATGATGCGTGCGTGCGTACGCGGTCAATGGTCTCTCTCTCTCTCTCTCTGCTGTATACCAACTCTCTGCAACTCTCTGTGTGTTGTCTGCGCGCCAGGAGAAGAGAGAGAGGAAGAGAGGAAGAAAGAGGAGAGAGTATATAAAGAGCCAGCGAAGCTCGGTCGCCGATGCCAGAAACTACCCGTACTCTCGTTGCATAAGACACACACGACACATACAACAGCGCACACGATCGTTATTATTCAACGCCAACAACAACAACAAAAGCGCGTCATCATGAAGTGCTCAGTGATATTAGGGATTTTGGCTACCCTGGCGGTTAGCGCGAGGGCGCAGATACCCAGCCTGGGATTCTGCCCGGAGTATCTGCCGATGGCCGGCTTCGACATGGAGCGGGTGAGTTGTCGTCGAGTTGGATTGAGTTGAGCTCGCGCGCGCGAGAGAGACCTATCGTTATTCCTCCCTTGTGTGTTGCATATGCAGTTCAAGGGCATCTGGTACGAGGCCGAGAGGTACTTCCAGCTGTCGGAGGTGGCGTCGCGCTGCGTCATGTCCAACTACACCAAGGGCCCGGACGGCAAGTTCTACGTGACCAACGAGGTCATGAGCCGATTGTAAATATCTCTCCTCACGATCGTTATATAATATAACGCCCGCGCGCGCTGAGTGCGAAATCTCAAAAATAATAATCTCCCCGAATCACCAAACTAGTCACGGGATTTTCAGCACCGGCATCAAGCGAGTCCTCGAGGGCGAGATCAGGAAGCCGGCCTCGAAGGCGGAGGAGGGCAGGCTGCACGTCAAGTACACCACGGTGCCGCTGATACCGCTCGAGACCCAGTACAACGTCCTGGAGACTGACTACGACAATTACGCGGTCATGTGGAGCTGCTCGGGCCTGGGACCGGTCAATACGCAGAACGCCTGGATCATGACCAGGCAGCGCATCGCAGCCGGTGAAATTCTTCAGAAAGTACGTATACAGTGACACTCGAGGTAGGAGAAAAAAAGGTTCGTTACGCGAGGCTATTTACTCGTCTCGCGTTTGCAGGCCTACGGAGTCTTGGACAAGTACAAGATCTCCAAGGTGTTCTTCGTGAAGACGAACCAGGACGACTGCGCCTACCTTGACAGTCTGCAGTCCGAAGCGGCCGCCAACAAGCCCATCACCGAGCCGCCCAAGCAAGCCGACGACGACGACTACGAGGAGCCACAGCCACTGAAGAAGAACGCCATCAGGGAGAACGTCGTTCCTGACGCACCCGAGGCCGTCATCAAGCAGAGGCGCGCCGAGATCGCGGCCCAGGAGAAGGCCGCAGCGGAGAAGCTAGCGCTGCAGCACCCGAAAATCATCGCACCCGTTGTCGAGCTTCCGCAGGCAGTAGGTTAGTACAACAACAACGACGACAATTATCCTCTTTTTTGAACTATGTAATATAATTCGCGTCTCTTTATCTCGATCAGTTGCCGAAGAGCCAAAAGTGGCGGTACCGGAGCAGCTCCCAATTGTAGAGGCAACGCAGGAGGTCGTCAAGGAGGCCGAGCCCATTGTGCGATCGGCGCGTCCAGCCGTTGCCGTAGTAAAAACCAAAGAGATCGAACCGGTTGCCGAGGTGATCAAGACTGAAGTTTAGATTCGACGATTATTCCACTTAATATAACGCATCTAATTTTAAATCATACCTGCATCTTCCTCGCGTGCGCGCTAAAGTATACGCATATTACACACACTACGCTTACTGTATAATGTGCTTTGACGAAAAAGACTTGCCATCATATTTCATCAACAAACTTTCCAAGAATTCATTAAAATAAAAAAAAAAGTAAAAAAAAAGTATAAATAAATATTCAAAGCTCGGAGCGGATTAATTAGACTGAGTCGTGTGTCGCGCGCGCGAACCAAAGTATTAAAAGCTCGATCCATGCTTGCCAATCCCGTTCTCGCCGCGCCGCGACGTATCCGCAGTCTCGCTCCGGACGACTACTCGCGATAATACAATTTTTAGTAGCCTCTCTCAGCAGCTATCGCTACACGTATACGATTCTTTCGTCCCTCATACGCCCTATACTCGAGTACTGTACTTGATATTACATTTTTTTTTAAAATATACTCGTCTTGATTTCGCGATCGAGGCGGCACAGCCCACATCGAGGGGTAAAAAAAAACAAAAACATAACAATTGTAGCCGAAAAATAAAAAAAAGGCCGTAAACGACATGTCGAAAAAAATGCCAAAAAAAAATAAAACAATCAATCACAACAAAATGCGAAACAACGCCGAACTGATAAATAAATTGTTACAAAAAAATGTTATTTTTAGAAAAATTAACACGATGGACTTTTTCATTTTCAAAAACCTTAACTCCTCTTTTATTGAAACTATTATAAATAATGTTACGATTGCAATGAGTTGACGATCTATATATCTCGAGCGAAGAGCACAGGCCGCGTGCGTGACACAGGTGTGTGTCGCTCATATACAATACATGAGCAGCAGCAGCAGCAACGAGTGCACAAAAATTACGTAATCCCGTTGATCTCTCGAAGAGAAGTAAGTAACAACCGCTATCGAAACGTGAGAGCAGCAGCAGCAGCAGAAAAAAAGGGTATAATATCCTTTGGCGAAATTCGTTCTGCTCGTCGTTACCGTTAGCGACCCAGTAACACGATCATGCCGCTGCTGCTCGTCGCGCTGCACTTGACGTTTTGTCGCGTTGCTGCTCATGCAGGCCTGCGGATCAGTCTGCCGAGAGAGAGGTCAGATAGTCGCTGGCATCGTCGAAGAGAACAACTGTAATATAGAGGCGATCTCTCCTCGCGACCCGTGTGTGTCGCTGCTCGCGCGTCTGGATCACGAGCTATATAGAGGGTATAACGCAAAAAAAGGACATTGAACAACGCGCGCGTGTGTGTGTTAGCCTCTCGGAACGGATCGAGTCAAGGACATCAGCACCGCACATACATACGATACACGCAGAGAGACAGGTAAGGGAGAGAACGAGGAAAGAAAGATTTATCAGGCGCACTCGCTCGGCTCGCGTGCACTGTACTACTCGTGTGCCGAGCTCGCAGGATATACACGTATTATAAGAGAACCGGTATTAAAGTACGCGCGTGTGTAGATGTGTGCATCGGCGCAATCGATGATTATAGCGAGTCGGCGCAAATCGGCTTCGAGACTAACTGTTTATGATGTATTAGGATCTTTATACCGTTTGATAAACTCAGCCGGGCATTTTTTGACAGCATCTTTTCTTTTACTTGCTTTTTTTTTAATTGAAACGGCAGGCGCACAGCTATAAGCTACTGCGCTATCGATCGAGTGTACTTTTTACCGAATTAGATAACAGTTATGTTTCAATTTTGCGCACGAATCATCGAGCGAGGACGTTAAATCATCACGAAAAGCTTAGCTATACATTGTTTTCATTTGTTGATGCAGAGGTTGTACCATTGTTTTTCTCTCTGTTGTTCTTTGCGTGCGTTTAAGATGTCATTTTCATGGTTAAAAATGTCACAATGCAACGCAAAGATTTCTATTTTTTTATCTCTCGTAATAAAAAATAAATAGATGCTTTGCGCGACGCATCGACATAACTCAATGAGTAATCGTGTGTAACCTGGAAACACAGGCAAAAAAAGCATGACATAATGACAAAGATAAGCAGTACGCAATTCAAAGCGGAATATAGGATGTTATTTGTATTATTTCACTAATATTTATGCCGAGCTATGTACGTTTGGATACGTTTCGGAAAATTATCAGCTAGCGAAAGTAAAACATCAATTACCAATGTCTCCATCGTAAAAACAATCAATCAGTCTGCGCTGCAATTTTTGTTTGTCAACAATTTGCTCAACTATTGCAATAGTTATCAGCGGCTTTTATCGTCATCGTGCGATCCCGCGCATGTCATCCAAATCTCCTCGAGTCTCGAGTGCGCGCGCCGGCTATTATTAAAACAGCTCGCGATAAATGCCTGTTTCGAAGTCGAAAACAAGTTTCTTTTTTTTTTGCTACTGCCGCTGCCACTGCAAAGCACTCCACCGAGTTACGCGCAAGCTTCGCTACGATCACATATACCTGCACTCCGCGGACATACGACAGTGCAAAAGCCTTTTTGTCCGATTCATTTACGTTCTCATAGCCACGAACGAAGGACGTATTTGGCGTTCGCGTTCATCAGTAAGTCCATAAGCGTGTGTGTGAGAGTCTGTACATAAAATATACGCATATATTTAATATTTAGCGCGTGGATGCGTCCATTAATTTAACGACGGTTATTTTTTTGTGCATTTCACGTGTCGTCGTTGTCGCGACATCGCGGAGCTATTTCATCGGAATACACAACTAGTCGCGCGCGCCTAGACGACGCGTACACGTGCACCGCATGATTAATTATATAAATGTTTAAAGCACATGTGTTCGATTGTTCGATCCGCGACGGGCAGAACTTCTCAAAGAAAATTAATCGCGCGGAAGCTTGACATATGCAACACAATGCACACATACATACACACGAATTATTACGTCGTCGCATGTGGGTTTAGAGAATTATTAGTCATAGAAATATATAGCACCGATACACAGCCCGGTTGATTTGTTCCTCGAGTGTGGTGCACGCTGATAACGAGTCGCTTTAATATTTTTCCTCGACGCTTCGGCGCGGCAACTTTCATATACGCGCGTCGTCCAACGGAGATTCCTATTAGAGAGGTGCACGCCAGCAAACGAGTAGTATTGTGCGTGTACAATTGCTATTTCGCTCGCTAACACGCTGTTGACACATATTTTTAAACAACGTTCCAGAAAGCTACGCCATGTGGATATTACTACCGCTGCTGGGATCGCTGCTCGTCAGTGGCGCAATCGCACAGGTACCTTTCTCGGTGGTTGTCCCAAAGTCGATCTGAAGCACGACTTTGACGTACAACAGGTAAATAAACAGTGATTATATTATCTATATACTTTATACGAGCATTAATAATCTTTCGTGGAAGAAAAAAAAGCGCGACTCATCCTATCTCGGTTACTCTGTAATTTACGATTTTCACAGTCACATCCTCATAGCAGCGCGAGTATTTTCCAAACGAATTTGCCAGGTATTTGAAATTAAATGTGCATTCATGAGCTTTCGGCGGGTAAATTTCGCGGAAAAGATGATTTATGCCATATTTTCGACGGTTCATATAATAAACAAGGATAAAATATGCGAAATAATATTTTAAAGTACATTTTCACTGAAAAGGGGCAAAAAATTAAAAATAAAAAGAAAATTTAACGAGCCCCCGTGACATACTGTCGGCTGCCCCATACACGTCTTCTCGTTTTCTGAGCTCATTCGTCGCGTCCTACTGATCGCGCATTTAGCATACAACAGCAGAGCTGCTGCCAGTAATTCCCATGTAAATGCCGGCGCGCACGATGCTCGCAACCGATTTATATTGTTGTCATATTGCAGTACCTCGGCAAGTGGTACGAAGCAGAGCGTTACTTTGCTCTCTTCGAAGTAGGCGGCAAATGCGTTACAGCTACGTACACTCTTAACCCCAATGGCACTGTGAGCGTCGAGAATCGACAGATAAATACCTTGTAAGTGTACTGCTGCATTTTCTAGATCTCTTTTCGTATTATTACGACGGGCAAAGAAAGTTAACGTGCGCACGCACACACATTCTTTTTTTTGTACATTGTATACATCGTCAGGACTGGAAATCCTTCGAGCATAGTTGGCCATGCCACTCAGAAGAACGACAATAGAGCTCAGCTGTCTGTCGTTTTTCCGTCTCTGCCGGTAAGTTTCGACGCGCCTTACTGGATCCTGGATACCGATTACACGTCTTACGCCGTTGTCTGGAGTTGCAACGATTTCAGGGTCTTCAGGTACGTAAACGAAATATTTTTTTTAAAAATACTGAAGTAAGGGTAATCTTGTCGAATATTATTATAAAATACTTTCTAATAGACATTTGATTACTCAAACCTATTAATCTATTACGAATAACGAAGTTCAATTTCTCAATGACATCTTATGGAATTTTCAGCACGAGAAACGCTTGGATTCTCACGAGAGAGCAGCATCCGCCAGTGGCAGTTTTGGAAAAAGCATACCATGCATTAGATAAAAACAAAATAAGCAAAGCCTTCTTTATGCGAACGGACCAGAGGAATTGCGTAGAGAAGGGATCCTCAGAAAATCATGTTTCTTAGAAATTTCAATAATTTTATCAGTTGTTTACTTCCATAAGTTTAGTTCCAATTCACTTCAATTTATTATTCAAATAAGAAAAATAAAGCTATGATATGATAAATTATAGTCCTTTTTTTAAGGAAACAATTTGCACATGAAGCGACCAATAATCGCAATCATCCTAATAAATATTGTGATAAATAAAGAAAATGTTTACTTTTAAATGAATTGTATTTTTTCATTGTGAATAATAAAGTTATGGTGAATTCCACAAAAAAAAAGATACAAAAAATTAATTTATGTTCAAATCACCTGTATGGAAATCAGCATTTGAAAATCAACTGTACACTGCTATTCGTTTAATTCTCTCACTGAAATGGGAATTTTAAGATGTATAGATGCACAGCAGTGGTGGATTAGAGACAGTGCCACCCACGCAAATTTTCATTTGCCGCTCATCAATTCGAAATAAATGAGAAATTTACAAATTTTAAAGAAATTACAATTTGAAGAAATTGAAAAACCTTGTTTGGTTTAAATTAAATTATTAAATTGTTTCCACGTTGAGGTTTTTCAGATAGAAAACATTGTTGTCACCAATCACTTTAGAAATGAAGTTAGCAAATTTTTCCAAATCATTTACTTGTGCATGCTCGATTGATTCAGCAAATAGCCAAAAAATGGCACGGAAATGAATAATTAGTATTACGCAAAATCTGATTGCACCACAATGTTACTGTATAAAGATGTAATGATAATTGAACATCCAAGATTCAATACACAAATTTCAGCATAATTTTTATTGACATTTTAGAAAAGCATCTATGTAAGTATCCATACATATTTACAATTGTCAATCATCGTTTCTTCTCGCAACTCTGTCGTGCGTGATCTTTACCACCTTCATGAACTGTGTTTTGGTGTTTGAGTAAACTCACTTTATATCCAAATTTTTTCACACATTTCTCGCATTCAAAATCTTTGTGATTGTGCACTGTTTTTTGGTGTCTGATTAATTTTGATTTTTCTCCAAATTTCTGTTCACACTCGTCGCACGCGTAATCTTTACGACCTTCTTGTACTGTCTTTTAGTGGGTGAGCAAACGCAATTTTCCTGTAAATTTCTTCTCTCATCTTTCGCATGCGTAATCTTTCCAACCTTCGTGGACTGTTTTTTACCGTACCGATTTATCTGTTTATACGTTGTTCTTAAAATATTTGAATCAGTTTAAAATTACAACTTGCGAAGATTTTGTCGATGAATTTATTTGGCCTTATTCTTCCTTCGTAACTTGCTCCACGTAAACTTAGCCACTCTAAAAAAGGAAATACAACGTTTTAGGAGTTGAATCCTCGCACATGTATACACTACTGTTTGCATCTCTACTTCTACTAAGTCGATTAGCGCACGTCTCGCTTTTTATAACCGATCCGCTTTGGCCCACAGTGAACATTCATCTGCCTGAATATTCACTTGAGCCCACTGAACAATACCCATTCATCTCTCGAATTTACGTCGGAGCAAATCACTAATAGCAAAGACCAGAACTTACTAAAAGTTAATAAAAACTTGGTTAAAGAAAAAATTTGGATTTATATTTTTTTTGTTTTCTTCACTTCTTCAAACTTCAAAACTAACCACCAGGTGGCGCATTACGAAAAAGTCGCTCCCGCTAAAGGTAAGTCTTTTTTGAAGATATAATAAGAGCGATTGCTTAAGAGCAGGCGGATCCTTGCGGTACACCAGATGTATAAGTTCTGAAATCAGTTGGGTTTCTGGTGTTATGCATTACGGCTTGAGATCTCCAAGATAGATAAGACTAAAGCAGCATAAGGGTACTAGCTGCAAAATTCAATCTTCAAAATCTCATGGTTTAGTGTATCAAATGCACTCTTGAAGTCAAACAGTAACAGTATAGTATGTGACCTAGAACTTACTGCACGGATCCACGGCCCTTGTCGGCCACGTCTGTCCCTTCGTCGTCGGTCCGTCCGTCGCGAATCCGTCCCCTCGATACCTAAATAGAATAAGAGAAAGGGGTCTCGGGCTTATTCACACAATAATTAATAACCACCAGGAATTTACTAAATACGCGATTTATTTATCGCTCTACTATACAAGGCCGAGCCGGCCCGAGGACTTGTCGTCGGCGCTCTCGCGTAGCGACACGTCGAGTGCGAGGCTTAGAGGGGAACAACACCACGTAACGGCAAGCTCGTTGCCCGACTCACCACCAGGTGAAATCCGCTGCCGGAATTGCTGGTCGTCTGGCTGGGTGCTCCTCCTGTAATACAGTAATGATCGGTAAGCCCGGATGCCTCGTCGTCCTCCCTTGACGTAGTGATGATCGGCTCCCTCGTTTGGCCGCCGAAAACACACACACACTCTGCGCACTCGAGCTCTCGTCGAGCCGGCCACACTCCTCACGAAGAGGGCTTAGGGTAATCTTACCCGTGGAGCTCGACCAAGAGTCGACCTAAACATCCAGAGGGTTACCCTGGATGTCGCGTATCGCACACACACCGCGTATCGCACACACGACTTACACAAAGTCTATACAATCGCGTACCGTGTACGATCTCGAGATCTTGCCGCTTCGTAGGCAACTCTCCTGTCTCTCTTATACGACGTATTGACAAGCTGTCCACGGTCTTCTCTCCTTCGATCGTCGCGTTCACATGAAAACATAAATACGACAATCAAATATTCTGCTATATTCAAATTATCCTTGGCCGACGACAACGATCACACAGGGGCTCGCCAGACAGTCGAGCATCTGATGCACTTACTGCATCACAAGTAAGTACCCCGATGAAAATTATTCTGCTGCGATAATTTGATACTTGCAAGTTGATTGTTGGAGGCGCCTGCGAGAGTTAAACGATATTTACCCTGACTTTATTAAAATTGTCTCGGTAGTCGGTACTGTTAATTTAGATCCTACTTAAACATTTCTGAAAGAGTTAAAAAATATATTTCAAGAATGTCGTGTATATTCAAATGATCTAAGCAATATTAGGTCATATAATGAAAGTCCAGCATTTCCTTCTTATAATATTAATATGTTCAATTTCCAACAGAGCAAAAGAGCCCATATTGTTTTAAAATTCAAGGAAAATTACTATCAAATTCATAAATCTGTATATCCCTTTGAAAATCAAAGTCACTCAAATGGACAATTATTTTTGTTGATTTAAATGAAGCTATTGAGTGTAAGATGAATAAAAATCAATAGTTCAGTCGTCCAACAGTTTCCCAAAACTGATAAATTACTCGGTATTGTTTCTGGAGTGGTCGCAGAATTTCCCATTAATTACCACAGCATTTGAAATTGGATAGACATTAATAACGGACACGATTAATAAGGATTTCTCGGAAATTAAATTTAAGAGAATTAATACCATCAAGAATTTGAATCATCGAAATACAAAAATAAAAAATATCAATAACGAAGACGTAACTATATCACCATAATTGATATTTCAACGAATATGGAAATCTATCTTCAATACGAGCTTACCCCAGTACCGTTATCGTTATTCGACGAATCAGGAAAATCAATATTTTACAATAATTTTACAACGATTGAAATGCCAATGAATGCAGAAAAACTATATGTCGTCGGTGGGGGATACTTTATCCACAAATTAGTATGAAAATCTGGAGATACTATAGATAATATAGGGTCAAAATAATACTTTTTTACAAAACCGTGCGCACGTATGTCACCGATCTTGACGCGCTTTTGGTATGTTACAGTAAAAAGGTCCCAAAAACAAAATTTTAGACCCCCTCCCCCCTCCTACCTCCCACTTCCGGTATAAACGTCTATTTTCTATTTATATTTATTCTGAAGCCCTGAAGTAATTAAAAAATATGAAAAAATTCATAAAATTATTTTTCAACAATCCAAACAACCTTGAATTTTTTTCAGATTTTTTGAGTGTTTCAGGCCTTCAGATAAAACCATTAAAAATTCTGAAAATCGAGATACGGCGATATGAGCCGATGTAGAACTCGGAAATTTTTTCAGTTTTTTTTCGCATTGAAAAACATAACCTCAATTTTTTTAAGACTTTTTCAGATTACCTAACACACCTTTTGAAGCAAAAACCCGCTTTTTTTAACGAAAATAATTTTTAGGGCGATACGGAGCCTCGTAAAATCTGGAAAACTTTTTTTTTTGTTTTTTTCATCAAAATACATAACCTCACATTTTTTCAGATTTTTTAATTGAAGGCGATAGCTTCTAGAGCCGAAAAATGCTTTTTTTTAACAAAAAAGGTTCCTAGAACCGGATGGTTCCAGTAAAAAAATTTGAAAATATTTTGTTCCCACTCTAACCTAAAATACGCAACTTTTCCGCTAATTTTAGGCTCTCATAGGAAAAAATAGCATTCATCAACTGGTGCATATGTGGTTTTTTAACAAAATAATCTCGCCTTCGGCTCGTGCTATAATCCCTCGTTTTGCTAAAAAACAATAGCTGCACCCGTTTAGAAATATACTATTTTTGAATTCCTTGTCAAATTTTAATAAATTTTGACCATTTCAAGTTTTTTGATTGAAGCCTTCCCCTTATAAAAATTTCCTATAGAATCCCGCGAAAATCCTACAGGAGTCCTATAGGATTCCAGTAGGAATTTCGCGGGATCCTATAGGAAATTTTTATAAGGGTCTAGCTCAATCTAAAGCATGACAAAGATTAATGCAAAATTCTGAAGACGTTTCTGAAGACATTCCGGAATGACAAAACTATTTTGATGCTTTTCGACGGAAAAAATAAATAAAGATATGTTTTCGATAGGAAATTTCCTCAGCTTTCCGATAGCAATATCAGATTTTCCGAAATATTCATTTTCATAAGAAAAAATCAAAAATAAACCAAACAGTTTACTTTTTCCGTACTGACTTTTTCGACATATTAAGCCCTCAATGTTTGATGGCGATTATCTCGGTGAAAATTGGATATTTCGGAAAATCTAATAATACCATCAGAAAGCTGAGGAAATTTTCTATCGAATACAGTAGTCAGTTACTTTTTTTAGATGAGTTTTGATACTTTTTTAACTACTTGGAAATCGAGTAATAAGTCGTATTTGCGTGAAAAGATGAATTTTTCGGCGTCTAAAACACAAAAGTGACCAAAAAAAAATTAACTATTTTCAAATTTCATGTTCACGCATTTTTTCTCACTCCTAGGACCTGTAGGAACAATTAGCGGGGGTCAAGGCCGCTGGGCACCCAAAAAAAATTTCACCTTTTTTTGTTAACGAAACGGCATTTTATTTTGGGATTTGACCTTATATGAAATTGACTATATTGTAAAACAATGAAGAGAAGAACTTTGTCAAAAAAGGAAGAAGCTAAAATGTATACCATGTTCGAATTATTTTTAGATTAAATTTTAATATTATATTTAAAATGCACGAATTAAAGAAAGATATGTATGTACCTCAAAACAAATCCATTATTAACTAGTGCAATTTTGATGAATTTTCAAAATTTAAAAGTTTTTACTCAAATTTTTATTAAATTTTCGCGATGTATTAGATTCAAGTAATTGATAAAAAATCAATTATAAAATTACGATAGTAGTGCATCTTTTTAAATAAAAGCCGATATTAAATTATTTTTTTGAGGCAAATTATCATGCGCCGATAAGCATGGTCGGGACTTTATCTAGCCTTCACAAAACGTCTAAAACTACCAAAAATTTATACTTATATTATCTTTAGATGGCCACCATTTTTCGTATCGGAGGAAAATGGAATTGAACTGGAATGTAAGTAATTTTAGTACACAAGATATACTTATTTGCTCATCTCAGTAATGAGACTTATCGACCGTGTATGCTTTCAGAGATATAGTGGCAAAGAAGAAATCTTTTTAGTTTTTAAAATACCCGTGAGATGACAGTTTCACTAAATATATCGTCGAAATTTCAATCAGCAAAAAACGTAAAGAAGTATTATAGATATTTAATAAATATTGACTTGATTGATTAGACGATTTATTAGTAAGTCCAATAATCGAAAGAATTAGCTCTATAACGTAATCTTATTAAAAGTAGTTAGTCAAATGCAGTCGAAACACATATTTCGTCCAAACTATAAGTTCTAAATTGAGTACAGGTGTATTTCGTAGACCTGTACATTATCATAACATTTCCTAATTCTTTTATTCATTGTTTTTCACCCATTAAGGAAAATGCAAACATCGCACTTTGGCTCGTGCAAATAATCGAATGATATAAAATAGAAAATAATACGAATGAGCGTGCCTATAGGTCAATTTGGCTTCGTGTATTTCCGCATTATACGGGAACGTGACCGTATACAGTACGTATGTAAGCGAACCCCCTGCGGACATTGGTCGCACCAAAAACCAGTCGCGACCGGATAAAATCGTCGTAAATTCATAAAAAAAAATATGAAGAAAAAAAGAGAGAGAAGAGGAGAAACTGCTTCACCGCAGGAGTCGCATATATGTATAAGGTAGACACGAATTATTGTGTGCATCACTCTTTAGTAACAGTTTGCTATTTACGAACTATAAACGCCTCCTTCTCGAATGGATTTCATGCTACATGTCCAGACGCTTTAGGTTGCATTATAATATTCAATTCGACGATCATTCACGTTTGGAAGTGCCTTTTCAAAAATCTAATATGATTTCATTTTTAAAAGCTTATAACGCCAAAATAATTCCCGCATTTCAATGATCGAAAATAAATCTAACTATTAGAATAATAATAGAGGGATTAAATGACCGAGGTACGCTCAACAATTGGAAAAATAACTTATATTTGATTAGGATTATTAATATCGACCGATAAAATCAGTAATAAATGACTGATTATAGCTAACACGATGAGAGTTTATCACGAGTATACAATTTCGCTCGACTGATTGTTTTAAATGAAAACTATACTAAACTCGAAGGCCTGTGAGCTGCAATATGAAAGAGATATCGTGATTGACACTTAATGCAACGTTTTTCCCGGAAATTCTCATTCCAATCACTTTTCCCTTGAACAATCTTAAATGATAATTATTGCCTGCTCATACACAGGATGGCATACTCTGTTATAAGGATATAGCTTCATGCTACATGCGTAATTGCGCGCGCTCGAGTACCTAGGAATTAGTGCAGCTTGATGAAAGATAAATTAAACACTGTATAAACCTTTGGAAGGCTTCCAGGAAGGAAATGTTCTCGTTCTTTTTAGCAAATAAAAGTATAAAAAATGGTTTTGAGCACGCGAAAATTTGTCCTTAAATCTTTTTTACGCTCGGCAATCTATCAACAAGGTCGTGGAGCGTAAAATAATGTTTCCATTGCCGTTGTCAGCAGCAGCACCAGCAGCAGCAAAAGTAGCATCATCATCTCAGCTGCCAATCTCGCAAAATGCCCTTTCTCTCTCTCTCTCTCTCCTCACCCTCCATATTTTCTTGTCGAGCACAAATACGGTCATCGCACGCGCGCGCACCTTCGCGCTCATGCGTAAACAAGAGTCAAGTACTAAGGCTCGTAAAATCGTATGCAGAAGAAAGAGAAAGAGAGAGAGAGACAAGGAGGGAGAGATAATGCAAAATCATCCGCTCGCGCGCGCTCTGGCCTGAAAGAAGAAAATTGGCGATGATGCTTGCCTCGCTACTGCCCCGATGTATCCGGCTCTCCTTCTCTTTTTCATCTTCTAATAACAGGGTACGCGTTCGAGGCTAAACAAACATACACGCCCCATGGCAAGCAACGAGCGCACGGCACAAAAATCTCCAGCTCTGCACGCGAGAGAACTCGAGAGATAACGAAGTTCGAAAAAAAAATCTTGCGAAAGAATAAAGGGTAAAAAAATCATCGCGTATATATATAATATATGTTGAAGGGAGAAAATGAGTCTTGTCTCGTTCTCGTCGAGAGAGAGAGAGAGAGAAGTTCAATAACTCCTCGCGGCCACGAAGATTTTACTCTTCGCGATTGCAACGTATAGCCAGACACGAGTATAGCACTACACTGGCGTGCAGGTAGGTCTCTCTTTTACTCACTCTCGTGCAGATCGTCCGAGAAAAGAATTTCAAGCGAGTTTTGCAGCTCGGACCGACGTTGTATCATCGGCTCAATTTTTGGAAAAAGTAAATTGAGCCTCGTTTTTGGCGACGGATTCGCCCTATTGATTGGTTCTCGTAATGCACGTCGTTTTTGCCCGTCAGAGGCAGGCACACGGGTCGCGCACAATCGTAAAAAGCCCAATCATGCGATCGGTCGAGGCAACGTATATAGGATAGAGGAGAAAAACATCAAAGCTCACCATTTTCCGCGCTATTTTCAATCAATCACCTTTCTGCGTCTGCATGAAATTTCATTTTCTGCCGTTCCGCATGCATACGTACTTATACATTACACACACACACACACACACGCGCGCAGGTTGACTCTCCCCCTGCTAGTATATATTCGAGCTCGTGTCGAAAGCAATAACAAACACAAAAAAAGGAAAAAACACAGGCAAGCGCAAAACGAGCTCGAGCTGTGCAGCAGCGGATTCTTGCCCGCAACAGAGCGCAGCAGTCAAACATAGCATGTACGCACAGCACGTACTGCCCGTATATGCATGTGTGTGTGTGTGTGTGCAGTATACGACTTTTATTCCGCTAACGGGTTTTATTGGCCGGGCAGTAAAACTCATACGCGTCTCGGGCGCAGCAGCGGAGATCCCGAACTGCTTATAATACAATATACATATTGCTCCGGCCGGACGGCTTACGATAACGAGCTATGTACCTGTCAGCTGCATGAATGCATTTCTTATATGTGAGGAGAGAGAGAGAGAGAGAAGGAGAGCTCGAGGTGTTGTTCTGAAAGATTTGTACCCCGTGTGTGCTGCCTTTTCTGCAGTCACGCGCGCGCTCTGCTTTACGCTGAGTATTCGAGTCGGATCGAATAAACTTTAAAAAGAAATTCGAAAAATCAATTGACACGTTTTTGCTGCTGTAAATATGAAATTTTTCGACGATACGTCATTTCTCAACAACAACGGGCTCTCTTAGACACGGCTAATCAATAACGCAACGAGAGACATAGGTTCATTAATCTGCGGGGTCCCGTCGTGTTCAGGACGTTGTACAAAGCCCATTTCTTGCGATAAGAATTCTATGCGTGTATGCCCCTCTCCCCTCGTTTTTCAGAAACTAAAACATTTCACGAGCGTCTTTATAACACGTCGAGGATCATTTCTTTATTTTATTTAGCTGAGAAAGAGGATCGTGTGTCACTCGGAGGAGTAAAAACACGAAAATCCCAACGCCCCGAGAAATTGTCCCGGTTTTTATTCGCGAGCCAAGCGAGGATTGCGTTTCGTATTTAAACATGCGTCAATCAGGGTGGTCCTACGGCCAGCCATAACGTATGTATACACCTCAGCTTCACAGGCCTTAACATCGAGCTTAGCTCCAGCTGGTGCTGCTGCTGCTGCTGCAAGTTCTGCATCTTTTAATTTTGTTTTTATCTCGACGAAAGACAGAGGCAAGGAGATGTTTAAATGCGACGGATCGGCCAAGAGATTCGCGAGTAGCAGCGAAGAGACCCGGTGTCGAGAAAAGCTGAATTATTCATCGCTTTTACTTAGAAGCTAATGTAACAGCCAAATGAACTTTTTCTTACTTGCTGCAGTGCCATTATACTTTGTTCTACTTACGAGATAAAAAATCTTCGAGGAAGTTGTGCTGCATCTCCTCGACTCGATATAATTACCCGAAGGAATTTATAAGCGCCTGCACACAGCGCATGATTTTCATTTTCACTGGAGAGATTACTTTATTAGAAGGCAGCACAAAGTAGTATTTATTAATTTCTCGTTTATAATATCGCATTACCCTTCAATTATTTTGTACGTATTATGTGCGCTCATAACCGCGGGACTTTTTTTATAACGGTCTCAATTTGCACTCTTGTATCAGAATACAGTTACGCAATTTTCAACGTTATCTGCTGGACTCTTTTGCAAAAACTATCTTGTATATTCAACCAATACCCATAGCGGATTAATAATTTATGCTCCAGGATAAATCAAGACATCACTTAATAAAATTTTATATAGCAATTATTATTCAATCGGAGTACAACGTCGCAGTTTTGAATATACATGAATACTCACGTTTAGTGGATTTTATAAATATACTCCCGGAGTTTATTCAAGTCTCTGGGCTTTATAGACGACGATCCTCACGGAATATTAATGGTGAAAAATAAAAATAAAATCAAATAAAAATATTCGTTTGTCAGACAAAGTAAAACGCTTTTGACCACTTTGTCGCGCAGTAAGCTCGAGTATAGCTCGAATAAACTTTTCATATTGAGGTACTAAAACTTTTTTTTACGTCTTCTTTCTCTCTCTCCTCTCTCTTTTTATATACACAATGTCTCATTCAACGATTGAAATTCAAAAATCTCTCGACTTCCTTTAATTAATCGTAGAAAAAAAGGATGCTCGAGACATGGTCATAAAAGATTGAACAATATAGTCATTGTAATTTATGTGTTATTTTTTAATGACAAAATTTTGCGCCAAAACAAACGAGTTTACGAGATCATCGGATATGCCACAGCGACAAGTCACGCTTATATAAATGTATGCGCATCGCAGACTTGTGAGAGGAAAAAAACATGCGTATAGAAACTGATATACCAATACTTCAAACTACTCCTCTTCGACTCGCTCATTAATTTCTATGATTTATGCACGAATACTGTGCATCCACATGCGTGCTCGGAGTGAGAAAGAGAGAGAGAAAAAGAAAGAGGGAGAGGAGAGACAGAGAGAGAACCCAACTCCCTCTGCGCAGCAAACTCGTTATAATCGAAAAATCGCGTCAAGCTCCGAGGTGAGAGAGACAAATTTAAAACACCTCTTGAGATTAGTATTCTCAGCGGAACGCGTGCAGCAGTCTGCGTCCGTTTGATGATAAATAAACGAGTCGAATGACTTCATGTATTTTTGCGAGAAATAAAAAGCGAATTTCGAAAATTTAATTTCGCAATAAATGTGTGTGTGCATAAACAGTGCTGCAGACAAAATAATATATTTGCAGATTTTATACGTACACATAGCTACAACTAATTTCGTGGCAACAAATTTTTATTATTACACAAACAGAATTTATTCAATTGATGTTTCATCAAAAAGTACAATTTGTTGTGGTATAGATAAAGTTTATATCCAGAATTTTAAATCTATCATAGTGAAATTTAAGCATAAATTTCATGAACTGTTATGCACATACAAGTAGAATTTCAGTTCTTAACGATGAAAACTTTTCACGTTTCAACAAAAAGTACAATTGATGTCATCTAGCTAAAAATGTATGCCATTATTATAATATTCATTATTTACCTTTGACGAATGATGATGTAGCATAAAGTTTACTTATACAATTATTTCGACTTTGCCGCTTACAGGTTTTCAGATATAGGTATTTCGCCACCTAGCAGCTAGGGTTGGCTTTAATTTTGATGGAAGGTTCATAAATTTTTTGAGCGAGGTAAATCAGCACTGAAACGTTAATTTTCTATCAACATTTTTTCATAAATCAATACTGATAAATTAATTTTTAACGAAGATGTCGCGTAAAAGAACTTGTAACAAAATTTACTATCAGTTACTTTTATTTCCAATGTCTGATTTTGCATTAACTCGTACAAATTTTTACAGCAACGCACGTTCGAAACGCGTACAGCCTTATAGCACGTGAAATGCATAAAATAACCTGTTGTTTCTCTTCGAACCGGGCACTTAATTACGGCAATAATTTTCTAAAAAACTGCAGAAATATAAATGCTGGAAGAGATGAGTAATCAATCGAAAGTCGTGAAAAGTACTTTGGCCGCGCACATATCCAAGGTTGCATATTTGGCATCCTTTATACACGCGAGAAAACCACAAAGTACTGCGTGTGCATCGTGGGGCACATTATCGTGCTCGCACACACGCACACATACGCACAGGTTTGCGCATTTTAAAAACCTACCGAAAAAACGACTCTCGCGCGCGCATTCGCGTTCAACGTTAAGGGCCTCTCGCTCGCTCTGTTTTCCATGTCGGCACGTTCGCGCGTACTTATAATACTTGAGTAAATTCTACAGCCCGCCGACAACTGAAATTTCAGACTCTTCTCTCTCTCTCTTTCGTGTATACGGCCTGTACACAACCTACTTTATATATAAGTTTAGCAGCGTTGGTGCACTGGCAGAGGCAAGCAACGGAAGAAGCGTATACGAAGAAGATACAATGAGAGCTGAGGAACGCCAAAGCAGTTATAGGCAGATGATGATGAGACGAGAGAATGAGAATGAGCTGAGAGAGAGAAAGAGAGGATTCTGGTTTGTGGGTACAGCCCGTTGCCCTGCAGCCAGCAGCCCCTCAATTATCATAATAGCCCTTCTCTCTCTCTCTCTCTCGCTCTCTACCTCTATCCCTCTTGGCGAAGTAGTAAGAGCGAGAGAGACAGACAGAAAGCTGCAAACCTTACCTCAGCGCAAAAACCTCGTTAGGCCTCTCTCTCGCGTGTGCAAGTACACAGACAATCGTGTACGCGCGAGGCTGAGCATAGACCAACTCGCAGTTCGGAAAATCAACCCTTTCATCTCTGTTATCTGTTTTCGCGCGGATTTACTTGGCTTTTTGACAAAATTCTGTGCGCACGTGTAAACGTCTTGTATACGTCCAAGACATGATAACGAGTATAATGTAAACAATAATTCGAGCCGATCGCCGCGGGCTATTAAATGCCCTTTTCGCCCCGCGCGTACATTTTTCTTTTGCCGCACAACACGAGAAGTGTCCGCGTTTATCGAATTATAATCCTCCTCCACCAAAGAAAGAAGACCAAGAGAGCACGAGAGGGAGAGAAAAAGAACTCGGCGCGTTGTGCGCTGCAGCGCACGCAAAGAATATAATATCTGCGTATGTCTACAGGCCACTTAGCATCGTGGCAAATTATGCTGTTCGCGAGTAATGAGATTTTATTAGTGCAGTGTATAATACCTGCTGCACACTGTATATTGTATGGTTTGTTTACGTGCAGCAGCGGCATCAGCAGCAACGTTGGAATGTCTCGGGCTCTGTGTGTGCGCATTTGTACTTTGGAGTCGTGCAATTTGTAATTAAATACAGGTAGGCAGGTAGGTGCAGTATTCCGGGGAAACGAGGGTAAAATGATCGATGTTTTATCATACAAAATTGAAAAATAATAAAACGAAAACAACGAGGATATAATTGCGAGCGGAAACAAATCGAGTTTCATTAACGAGTCATCGAACGAGCTCACGCGCCTCTTTCAAACCCAGTGAACTGATTTTCATTTAAAACGAAGTCTACACGATCATTAGCGCCTTCCCGGAGAGAGAAAGAGAGAGAGAGAGAGAGAGAATTTTTGCGCGCAGGTTATAAAAGGATCAACGAAAAGTGCAGCAACACCAGCAGTCTACCCGTATATATAAAAGCCGGTAGCTATAACGACTAACACAGCTCCACATACATACGATGTAGGTATATATCCACGTACGTGTTTAAGCTCGTGCTCCACTCACACATGAGAAGCTCCACGACGTTGTAATCCTCTTCGAAAGCGCGCGCGGACCCTTTGATGTCGCGTGTGTAGTAGCGCTTTTTTTCTTAAAAAAAAACGGAAAAAGAAAAAGAGCCAAGAATAAAGAAAAGAAAACCGGTGTTAATTGCAGGTCGACGGAGATATCGGCCGGCTTTATGTCGTCAATGATGCATGCGAATAGGCAAAGAGAGCCGCCGCGTCATGCGTACACACACACATACACATTACACACACAATAAAACTGGAACTGCACAAACGTGTGCCACCAACAGTAGGCCAGCTTTAATGTTATACGCACGCGTGTGCAAGCTCTATATTCCTTTATTATGATCTGATTATGCACGCTCTCTTTGCATATACGATTTATATAAAACGTCTGCCGCCGCCGCCGATGGCTACTGCCTTTCTCTCTCTCTCTCTCTCTCTCTCTTTTGAGCTCGAGTTTGAGTTGGATGAAGAGATAGGAAAATGTATATAATACATAAACGCGAGCCTGTGTATCGTTTTGTCGACAGTTCGGAATTACGCGATATTCGCAAGAAGTTTTGCGCGCGCTCGGCTCTCTGCAAGAGAAAAATTAATGAGAAACTTCCGAGGAAAAGGTGCGGGGTAAAGAAAAAAAAGTGTTGAAAGAGGCAGAAAATGCACGAGGGGCTTCATCGATTGTTCAGTGTATTGTTTGGTTCGCCCGTGATCAACAAGCCATCGAGCTAAAATTGAACATTTTTATCGGTTAAATTTTGATTGTCGCTTATAGTGCTTGAGCGACCTCAATGACGAAGATACGAATATTTTTTAATCTATTGATGAATTCTTTTTTTTTAGTGAAAACAATCTGTTAAAAATTTACTTATCGAAATACTTACTAACAAGAGTTTTGATTTAGTTAAATTCATAATAACTAAGGTACGTAGTCGATTGGAGTCAATATACTTTGCAGCGAATAAGTTGAATTTTCACATTGCGGAGGTTTTTGAAGTAAACATTTTTAATATTTTAATATAATTGACGAAAAGTGGGTCAGCGGGGTTTTACATTAACGAAAAAATGAATTAAAGTTTGAAACATTTTATTGAAAATATTTACGTGTGAGATTTTCAAAATTACATTGCGTACTTGCGTCAATGTAGAAGTCTTCATTAGTTTCGATTTCTCCGAACTAATCTCGCATTAGATGATTTGCTTTGACTATGAACTGCTTTTACATGTTTATCGAGGTAAGTCTTATAAGATAATAATTTGTAGCAAATGTTACATTCAAAGGAATTGATCCGAATATTTACTGCATTTATGTGTTTCTTGAGGTTACAATTGTATACAAATGATTTGTGGCAAATTTCACATTCGAAGGGTTTGCTGTTATCATGTATCGTCATAATGTGAGTACTGATGTGTTATTTTTTCCAAATAATTTATGACAAATCTCACATTCAAAAGTTTTTTCAAGATTATGAACAATTATTCCGTTAGTTATGAGATGTGTTTTTTGTCCAAATGATTTGTGACAAATTTCACATTCAAATGGTTTGCTACGATCATGTACTGCAGTTATGTGAGATTGCCTTTTTTTCAAATTATTTGTGACAAATTTCACATTCGAAGGGTTTACTCCGATTATGTACTGTCATAATATGAGTCTTAAGATTTTCTTTTTTTCCAAATGATTTGTGACAAATTTCACAAGGGTTTACTCCAATTATGTACTGTACTAATATGAGTTTTAAGATTTTCTTTTAGTCTAAATAATTTGTGGCAAATGCCACAGTCAAAGGATTTAATACGAACATGTACTGCATTCATGTGTATTTTTAGGGTATCTTTGCGTCCAAATGATTTGTGACAAATTTCACATTCAAAGAATTTAATACGAACATGTACTTCATTCATGTGAGTAATGAGGTTAAATTTTAGTCCAAATGATTTGCGACAGATGTCACATTTAAAAGGTTTTAGATGATTATGTACTGTATTAATGTGACGATTAAGATGACATTCGTATCCAAACGACTTTTCACAAATTTCACATTTGAAGTGTTTAATCTGATTATGTATTATATTTAAGTGAGTGTTGAGGTCACCTTTCAGACAAATCTTTTTTGAAAAATGTCGCACTTGTAGAGTTTGTTCTGATCATGAATGACAATTATGTGCTTTTTGAGGCTCCATTTTTGTTTAAACGATTTCCGGCAAATTTCACATTCGAAGGGGTTTTGACGACCATGTACTTTATTTATGTAATTATTGAAAGTATCCGTGCATTTATATGATGTAAGGCAAATCTCACATTTATATGGTCCATCGTTCTTGTGCGTTTATCAGTATGTGTTTTTAAAATCACTTCTCTTTTATACGTTTTTCGACTCATTTTATGCCCACATGATACTTTGGTTTGAGATGTGTTTCTAAATATTTTAATCTTTTTATGTTCGTTCATTTTTGATGAGGTATTTACTTGAAAGTGACAATTATTATTGTAATTAAACTTTTTTTCAACCAAAATAATTAGACTTTTGTCTTGTAAGAAACTGGCGTGAATGGAGTTTTCTACTTTCACAATAGATGGATAGCTCTGATCGTCAGTTTTACAGATGGTTGTTAATAAAGACTTCTGTTTAACATCTTTGGACTCGAAATCAATGAATATATTTTTATTCATGTCATTGGTTTTATTTATTTTTTCCATTTTCACAATAGGTCCAAAATTTTGATACTCAAATTCGCATACGAAAACGTTCATAAAAAAGAAAACTAGACTTATAGTGGTAGGTCGTTGTATTAAACGCGATTTTTTAAATTCTCGATAACGTGATTGAGTACGGGCAAGCTTTGTGCGGGTGTTGCACACTGAAAGTGCTAGTGTCACTGAGAGTCTAAAGCAAGAAAGAAACTTTTTCAACAAGTTTTTTCACCTTTTCAAACTCCTAAATAAATATGAGTATATCTACGAGTGCATCATATTTGCTAAAGCATTCATTGCAGCTATTTACAATTTTTCTCAACATCTTGTAGCACTTCACGGACTAGGCACTTTGGAACACGTACGTATACTTCATACAAACATACAAACATCCATCCAACGCGAAATCTCCGTTACCTTACCCGCGTGTTAGTGCCGCAGTCGGCGAAATGGAGATGCAAAAATCAGCCCGAGTGTTTGGTGCATCTCGCGCTCGACATGACTTTATGTGTACCCAACCCCGTGTGGTGAACATGATTAGGACCGACAAAGAAACACCACACTATGTACGTGTTAGTGTGCGTGCTGTGCATGAGAGTTCGTGACTCTTTGCCTCCGGTGATTCTGCTGCTGCTGCTGCGCTGTAGCCAAAGTTTCGCGTGGCACGACACGCGGGGGTAGTGGTATACAGAACTCCCAGCTGCCTGGGAAAAACGAAACGCAGCGAATTAAGTGCCCTCTCGACTGTTTTTGCTCGACTTTGTACGACGAGAAGTTGGACGCGATTTTCAGGCATACATCAAAACTACGGTAGCCCCGCCAGTAAAAAGCTTCGTTGGCTACTACAGGCAACGCGCAGTTTCGTTTGTCTACATCGATCAAGGGTTTTCGGCTTTGTCTAGAGACGGAGCAGCAGCAAAAAAAAAAACAGTAAAAAGCCCCGTTGAAATGTTGTTGCTGTGCACAGAGCGAGACGAACATGCAAAATCCCGCGCGACACAGTGGCGAGCGCTAATTTAAAAAGACTTTGTGCATAATTAGTGCTACTATACACAGAGAGGCAGAAGAACACACAATGCTCAAAACTGATATGAGCTCTCACACGGCAGTGCATTTTCCCTCCGACATTTGTACAAATGTATGCTCAGGCTCTAGCTAGAAAAACTCCACGGGCATCTGAGTGGAAAAATAAGTATATCTCCTCGCGCGCACAAAATGCCTAGCTCGGCTCGAACTTATCTTTGCGAATTCGAGCGATAAGGGGCGAAAACAAAGAGCCATATTCCTATTTATGAATGCCTGCATACTGCTACGTTGCGCATCCCTCGAAAAACGAGAAGCGAAACGCTGCCGCGTATTATGTATATCGCGTTCTCTACCTCGCGATTATCGAGGAATTATTTACGACTGTGCACGTGAGTAGCAGTGCGGCCAATGGCATATATCGTTGTATACATGCAAACACATATAGTGGTACAGTATAATGCGCAAAACACACATCGGCGAAAAATTAATTATATTTTCAAGCGCGAGCGACGTCCCGAGAGAGGAGAGCTCGTTTGCGGATTGATTGGCGTAGTGAATTATTGCGTACGATATATATAATACACGTGCGCACGAGCTGGCGATCCTCGCGAAAAAGAGAGTAAAACAGCTCGACGGTTCGGGGGCTATATATATACCGGAGTCTCTCTAATAACGGCCTGTGTAGCAGAGCAGCGGATAATAATCGTGGCCGTTTGCTCGGGCCACGTCGTCCTCGTCGTCGTCGTCGTCGTCGTCGACGGAAGAGATACGAGTTACCCGTGTGTGTGTGTGCATCGAAGAAAGTCATATATTTTTGCAGAGCACGAGAACGAGCTAAAAAAAAGGAAGAGAGAGAGATGCAACGTGGGAGGCATGCGGGCCCCGTTTCGAAAATGCGTAAATTTATATTATAGATAACGAAGAAGTACAGTATGTATACCGCTGCGGTGCAGTGCAGTGCGCGCACACGTCTCGTAATGTTTCCGCAAATAATTACATTAATGCACGAGGAGAACGAGCGACGTGCAGCAGTATATAGCACAGGATTTGCGCGAGGGAGCATATACATTTCCCACTTTTACGCGAATATTTACATAGAAAAAGCAGAGAGAGAGAGAGAGGAGTCGTCTACGTAGAGCTGAGAAAAATAAAGAACTCGTAGCTCTCTCGCAACTCTATTGGATTCCGGGCGCGCGCGCGCGTGCATATTTGCAGACTCCGCATATACATATATAATATAACGCAGTGGTAGTGTGCAGCACACGTGGAAGAGAGTCAGAGAGAGATGCAAATATTCAAGTGAAAATAATATTGTCGAGCGAGCGCAATTTCCTTCCAGCTAGTGTATAACGAGATTCTCTTACTATTCTATATAGCGTAATAACCGGCGCGCGCGCGAGCACGAATTACATTCATATTCAAATGCACACGCGTATATATTCATTTGAATGTCAAAAGGCTTATATTCAGGCTTTGGGATAGAGAGAGAGAGAGAGAGAGAGAGACAGATACAGAGACAGACAGACAGCCTCGAGAGCTGCAGGTACCTATTTATATAAATAAAATGCATCGATGCGAGATTGTTATTTCGAGACATAAATTTCGAGCCAATAAACGTGTATCCTATTATATTATGCACTTCTCGATGTATATCTCTCACGCGGATATATAGGAGACAAAAAAATTCTGCCTTCGAGTGTATTTACAATAATAATCTCTCTTAACTTATCGCGACATCCTGTCGCTTCTGCTGCAGTAGCAATGAAAATGCCAAATCAACGAAGTCGACTCGTATCAAATTTCATCGAATTCGGGATGGCAGAAATTAATATTTTTTGTCGGTCTACCGAGAATCGAGATCTGCTGCTGCCCAGAACAGTCGTAATCTCTGCTGCGACATTATCCTCGTAGTTGTTTATCTCGCGGGCAAAAAAAGATGCATCTCGCAGCAGCATAGATCACGATAATGTTCGTTGGTGGTGCTGGCGGTGCAACAGCGCGTCAGCTATATAGTAGTACAACGACTCTAGGATTCGCGCAGCCCATTGAAAATGGCATAAAGAGAGCGAGAGAGAGGAAAAAGAGAAGAGTTTTGCGGCCAAAGCGCAGAGAAATCCCAAGAGCTGCGTTGGAAAGAACGAAATGCCCCGTGTGCTGCTACCTTGGCGCGCGCGCGCGCCTTTTGTTGTGTGTATAACTATACCTTTAACATATTTGTGGGTGTTTTGTATACACGAGGCATAATGGCGGTTGGCCACTAGTTTGGAAGGAATTCCATATAAAGCTCTCGTGCCTCGCGAGACTTGCAATGATTCTATCATTTTTCGAGCGTGAAAAAAAAGGTTACTCGGTGTCATTGCGTAATTCGAATGACTAACGTAAAATTTCAAATGGTATTTGATCGAATTGTAATTGAGCATAATCAGTTGGTTTATCGTACGTTATTGAAAGAAATTTGAAATAAAAAAGGAACAAATTTGAGTAGATAAACGTTACCTGTACGATTTTCACAAATGAGGATAGATTCAATTTTTCACTGACGAGGGACGACCGTTACCGATAAAACAATCGAAATTCGAATCATCGACCGTTAAAAATCTTCTCTTTCGTCGTTTGTTTTTTTGCTCGCAATTCATCGTGATTACTTCAACGAGCTTCTAGTCGGAGCAGGGGGTTTGCTATTCAGCAAAAGCTCCAAAGTCAGGTACAAATACAATCGAGTAAAAGCAAACGTGGGCTTCGGGTTCTCTGCGCTCTCCCGCTCAAACCATTCGAACGTTTCGACTGCAATCTGTTGGACGTTGGAAAAACGGCATAACGCCGGTAGAACGCACACACCACTGTATGCACTGGGCACTGGATATGTATATACACTCGCACTTACACACATACACGTCACACACTCACTCACACTTACAGACACACACGTATGAAAGCAGAGTCCATTATTCACCGCAAAGTATATGAAGCGCGCGCCCGCGGAGCGAAGGAGAAGACGAAGAAGAAGAGAAGAAAACGAGCCTCCGCGCAACTTTTTTCCCCCATGCTCTCGAGAGCGTTTGATGCACACACACACGCGTATACACGTACACATAAACTCGTATAGGTGTGGAGGCCGAGTATAGTACAAGCGAACTCACGGGGCCGGATTCGCGCGACTCCGTGAGCGCTCGGGCGGTCTCGGCGTCACCGGCAGCGTGGCTCGCTCGCTCGAGAGAAGCAGCATAATAATATCGCGCCGCGGCGGCAGTCTCGAGACGCTGCTCCGCTCATTCCGGTTTCAGTCTGAGTCCGCCGACCGATGGCGGCCGCACGGCCACGCTGAATCCCTCCTCGACGCTCGTCCGAGTCATCGCGTACCATACTACTATATAATAACTACTACTACACTGTTATATACACGCTGCTAACCCGCGCCTCGAGTTGAACCCTCCGTGCGTGCAGTACTGAGGCTGCCGAAAATTCGCCCGTGTGCGTTCGGTGCTGCGTTGTTGTGTACTGTACCGCTGTGCGTGTGAATCGTGTATACGAGAGCGAGAGGAGCTGTGCTTACTGCTACTACTGCTGTATACGCTGCACCGCGTATAAAACATAACCTCGTATAGTACGTACACCGCTGCCAGACATTTCGCTCTGTGCGCCTGTGTTTTGCTCCTTAATTTTCGTAAACAACCACCTGAATGTCTATGTAATCTGGCCCGCGCGGTGCTCTCAAGTGCATCCATGTGTGATACATTCCAGTGGTGTACTGTGTTGTTACCGTGTGCAGTTGTTATAGCGAAATACAACAAAAAGAGCATATAAAGCAAAGAGAAAATAAACCTTGTTGTTGTCGTTGTTGCTGTTGTTTGGTAAATACACTCGACATTCGTGGCAGTGTACGTGTGAACTTGTGCGCGCGCTGTTTAAAAAAAAAAAACATGTAAACTATCTCTCTCCCTGGATCCTTATCTCTCACCGTCGTCTGGGGGCGAAAATGCACGCAGATTCAAATGCGCAAAGCTGCAGCAGTAGTAGGCGAGTAATACTGCGTTGAGAGAAAAATACATACACACAAACACGCAAGAGGGAGAGAGAAAGTCGTCGTCGTCGTCGTCGTCGTTTTCTCTGTTTCGCGCGCGCGTGCGGAGCGGAAGATATATAGATTTTTGCATCGCGCAAAACCGCACCACGACATTCTCTCCTTCGCGGCGAGAGAGAGAGGCATATAAATATACAACAACAGCATTGGCAGGCAATATGACGGCGATCAAGATGCTGCTCTTGCTGCTGGCCGCCTGTGGCTACATGGCCAATCCGGCTGCTGGCTTTTTCAACCTGTTTCTCAGCCAGACCGAAGTTCACAAACTAATGGGTTAGTATATATTCATTCGCATACCTCTATACATCTATACTCGTGTCTTTTTTGCCCGTTTCGTCGTCGTTGTTATTGCTGCGGTTGTCGTTGCCAGAGCCTTTTCTGCACTCGTGTTCGCCTCGTGATCGCAGATTAGATATTTCCCGACACCTCCGCTTTAGCTCCTTAAGGCTTATTTACGCCCGCGTATAAACAATCGCGGCGATATTGTAAAAATAGTCTCGCGCTTCCTGCCGATCGAGGCCTGGCGATGACAAAAATAAACGCCCACACGTGTGCCGCCTGTGCACCGACTCGATTCGTATTTGTGTACATTTACACGCTAAACGTCATTCATACGGCTTGTCTAAATCAGTAATTTTACTCGCGCAGGGATAAACTCGGAGTTGCTCCGCCGAGTCTATTTCATTAAGAGCGGCAATTAGTAGCTGTCAGTGTTTCGTACCTAATTAAGAATTCCGGAGTCTCTCTATCTATAACTTCTCTCGTTTTGGTGTATAAACAAACGACTATAGTGGGCCTTCTTTGTTGATTCAAAGTTACGTACAGTAAAAAAACAGACGAGGATCAAGCTGCAGGGCACACTCTTATGAAAAGTGCACGAGGTCGAAAACAAAAGCCGAGCGGGATTCTCCCGCAAATTGAAATTGCTCTAGCTCGCCTAAGCGTTTTTTCTTCCTCTCTCTCTCTCTCTTTCTCTTATTTTTCTCGAGAAAACTTAATGGATTTGCGTTCGCTCTCAGGGATGCACATCGTTTGACATTTACTGTCGTTTTGATGCTCTTTTTTTTGCTTTTTTGACTTCTCGAATCGACTTGAATTCTTGCCTCGCTCGATTTGTTATTCAGATTCGTTGATTTCCTTGAACGCGCTTGGATCCAGTCTGCGTCTGTGTCATCCATACATAATATATATAGTATAGTACGCATATATATCGACGCACAAAGCTCACATATACTATACGAACTTTTGCACAAATGGATTTTTTTTACGACTTTGATTTTCGCAGGAAACGCGCGCGTGAGTAGTCGCACATCGATGCAGAAAAAGAATGTAGCATCATTAGTTTTCGGTTGACATTTGACCGATGATGCGATTCGATTATTCATTAGGCTCTTGCGCCTTATTTTCTTCAAAAAGTTGACAATCGTTTTCTTCCTTTGACATTTTCTTGCTCTACTCGACGGGTAAATTTTTCAAACAATTTTCTATCATTTGTTAGCGCTGACGCACACGTGTGTAACGGCAACACCTCCGGCTGCTGCTGCTGCTGTTGCTGCTCTGCTTCTTCTTCTTCACCTTCTTCTCCTGTATATTTCATTGGCGATATATAGGTACGCGCGCGCCTACAGGGATTGCCGCGCCGCGTCATAACTCGAAAACCTCGATTGGATAAGGCAAGCCTCGAATGCAGCACTCACACACGTGTTCTTCCCTGCCCTCATCGCGAGCGTAGCACACCTTTAATATTACTTTCACACAGACACAGAGAGGCATACACACACACAGACTTATGAAACTGAAAGAGACTCCGAGAGAATGAAAGTGCAGAGCACGCGCGCACGCGAAAACGAGCCGAAGAATTCGAATTAACGGCCAGCGAACCTTCTCTCTACTATACTACCTTCGAGAAGAGAAGAAGAGAAGGAGAGAGAGAGAGAGAGAAAAGGCAAGAAAGGCTTGTTTGCAGACTCGACGAGGCAGTGGCAGCAGCAGTAGAGTTGCATGCACACGGCCAAGAGAGAGAGAGAGCTTGTAAGGCTCACACTTATTCATTCTATTGCTGCCGACGCTGATTTTACTGCAACCTGCACATCGCTCTCTGCACGCCTCGCGTATATAATATGAAAGGGAGAGAGAAATTAATCGGTGTCGACACGCCGTTGCGCTGCCGCTACGTTTGTTTTTATCGATTATTGCGTGCGCCCGTCGAACCCCCGTCGCTGTCGAGCATATGCGTAGGGGTTGTTGCATTTGGCTCTTGCTTTTACGTATATACATGACAGACGAGACTCTGCACTGTGCAAAATTGGCGCGTGTGAACTCCGCTGAAATTGTAAAACCATTTTTTTCCCCCATTTGACGTATAGTCGACGCAACTACTTAATACGTACTTAAAACCTCGTAACGATCTTCATAAAAGTTCATAGTCGTAACAATGATTTTACTATCACGCGCGCGCGCTTAGCGTATTCAATATAAGTCCAAATGGTTGCAATAAATTTTTACACCCCACCGGTCACCTCTGATCTTCGGCCTTATACTCGCCAATAACATAATAGACAGAGAGAGAGAGCCGTAAAAATTCGAACATCGAAATTGCGCGGATATGCTTTTTTTCCTCAATTGACGCTCTCCTCTCGATTCTTCCATTATATATGGCTGCTGTACTAATCAATCAATGCCTTCTTATTTTTAATATACGACTCGTGTGTCCCAAAAATAAGTTTCGAGCCGTGGTGCGTCTCTTGCGCAAATTAAAAAGCCTCGGAACGATTACGCGAATAAATATAACACTGAAAGGGCTGCACCTCCTGCAGTTCGTGTAAAATAATTTCCGACTGCTGCTGTACTGCTGCTGCTGTAGTTTCACACCACATGTAACTCTCGCGCGCGCGTGGGTGTCTTTCTCCTGTTTATTTTTCTTACCTCGGCTTCGGTGTCTAATAAATAAACCCCGACCGAGCTCGTGCGTTATAACGCAGCAGAGACGTCGCGTCGCGCGTTTTTCCTCCTTGGAGAGCTGGAGAAGAATGAAAGATAATGCGGTGGGGATTAAGTAAAAGTTTACGTCGCTATGATATTTTTTTTCGCAGCGTGTACGTTCTACATGCTCCGCGCGCAAGTTAAATCTCTTGTGGCTATTTTCATTTTTCGACTCTTAAATATAATACGCTCCATACGTATTATTATATATTTATAGGTGCGAAACTGCTGCTGCTGCTATTTTATTTTTGATTTTCTAGACCGGAAGGATTATGAGCGAAAAAGGAGGAAAAGGAGCTACGACGACGTTTAGATGGAAGCGCGCGATATTGTAGGAAAGAGAGCGAACGAGACGACGCGAGCCTTTAACCCCCCATTTAATCGAGTGTGAAAGGATTTATTGTGTGCCGTGCTTTTAAATACATTTTTGATGTGTTTTCTCTTAATATATACAACTCTTTTTCGAGAAATAGGTGAAATATGACATGTACATCGATATCTAAATCCATCTGCGTTCTTAAATCACGCGAGGATACACTTCGAGTTGAGAGAGGTATTTTTTCCATTGCACGTACATACACACGAATACGTACATGCATGCACGAGGGTGTTTGCTTTCTATAATATTCGAGCCCCGAAGATTCCAATCGCGGATATAACAGTGTATATTTTCGTACACGTGCAGTGTTATGTGCGCGCGGCCGAGAATACTCGGAGGTACATGTTTCACCGGTTCTTTGCGTGGTAAAAGATAACTATACAAAGATTTATCGAAAATTCGTGCGACTGCTATATAGATGCACGCACACACAGATGTATATACCCCAGCATACAGAGAAACGTCCGTGTGTATTATTAACTTTAATTGTAATGAATTAAAAACTTCGCTTATATACAAAAGCCCCGATACATTCGGATAAACCTTTCTCTCTCTCTCTCTCCTCTCTCTCTCTCTCTCTCTCTCGGTTGATTCGCAAAAGTAAATTACGTTTTCAACGCGATCGCTGTGCATTGAAATACGCAGTATCATAATATACGGAAGCTTCGGCAGCAGAGCCGCACGTTCATCATCGTGTATATTATAAATAAAAATCGAGAAATGCTCGGGCGACGATGCGCGACGCTGCGCGCAATCCAACGTAAACGCATCAGCGAGCATTATACCTCGACGCAGCGCTGCACACACATCCACACAGACACACATTGCCGCAGGTGTGTTTCTCTCTTCTCTCTCTCTCTCTCTCTCTCTCTCTCTCTCTCTCTCTCTCTCTCTCTCTATATCGTGCATATGGAGGGCTTGTGCTGCTGCACATGCATGCAGTCTGGATTAAAAAGTACTGCGCGCTGCGCAGCAGTTTTGTTTGACTTGCTTATTTTATCGTATAACCGGAGGAAATATTTTCGAGTAGCGCCGATGATAGGCTCGCGCGCGACCGACCGCATACACTATGTGTGTGCGCGAGAAATTTCGAGGGCGTTTCCATCTCGATAACCAAAAGTGGACGTTGCAGCAGCGGCGCATCATGTCCTGTTATACATGCACAGCTTATAATACACGATGTGAAAAAGACCCGACCAACCGCTCGGATAGATGATGAATCTCGCGTCGAGTAAATGTATATTTTCCACAAATAATAAGCAAAGTCGTCGTCGTCGTCTCTCTCTGTGTATATAAAATTAAATTTTTAACGCAAAAAGCCCGTATATTATACGTATGCCCTACGTGCAATTAATGTGTATCTTCTCACGTAAAACAATTTTGATAAAAAGGCCTTGGAACGTCGAGGAGGAAATCGCCTCCTATCTCTCGCCTCTGCCTGCCCGACTCTTTCCTCTTACTTATTTATAAATTTATTATACGTACGAAGAAAGGCTTGATAATTAATTCGCTGTTTCTCAAATTCAACCCTTTATTCATACATAAACACAGAGAGAGGAGGGCAATAAAACCATCGACGCTATTATGATCATAAAAGTAAACAACTGCAAGGCGATTTCAGATAGAGCAGCAGAGAGCCATAACTGCAATAAAGTGCGACTACTATCGATCGAAAAGAGAGAAAAAAATACACGAGCGCGCCGAGCAGTTGTTGAATTTTACAACAAAAAGACGCTATGTTATACTGGGATGCTTAACGAGCGGGAGAATTTTTCGCGCGTAAATTACGCTTGTTAGTTTACTCGATGTTCTTTTATTTTTTCTCTCGTTTCGTACTTTTTCCCCCCTATTTTTTTTTCTCTTACTTTTTCACGAGGAGCGTCGGGTGTATTTGCTTAATATTTAGACTCGGAGCAGATCGATTGGCAATGCGCGCGCGCGAGGATAGCTTGTGCATACAAACAGAGAAAGAGAGAAAAAAGGCAAAGATGAGCATATGGCGCGAGCGAAGGGAAATGAGGCGCGAAGAGTAGAGTTCGTTGGCTGCGCTTCGTGTGTGCAGTGCAGCATGCAGGTTGAGAGCTCGCCCGCGCGCGCTCGTGCATTGTGTTGCGTTCTGTGTGTACATTCGTACACATTCAAACTCTGCGCGCCGGTTGATGATGCTTCTCTCTCTCTCTCTCTCTCTCTCACTGCATGCCGTGATGAATTTTTCAACGAGGGGCGATGAGAGGTCAGGTATGCCACGTTTTTTTACGTATACACGAAAATGTGTCTATTTAACTAAAAAGACACACACGTGATTATTCGAAGAGTTTTGGCTTGAAAAAGAAAACATAAAGTAGCTCTGGGCACTTGACAATTTAAAAATCATCGAGAGTCGAGTGACTTCAAATGTGAAATTGCATCCATTTGTCGATGATTAAAAAATTAAAAATTCTCTCTCTCGAGAAGCTCTCCCATCCTCTCTTTCACGAGGCCTTATACAAAATAAAAATAAAAATATCAGCAATCACTCACACAGAGCTTATAGACTCTTGTATATGAATATAACACGCCTATATGCATATGTACGAACGAACACCCTCGCTCTCATACACAACACATACGTATCTTTCTCGTTACCTTCTTCCCCTCTCTCTCTGTCTACTTTTATACTCATTATAACGACCTCGTGGCTGCTCGAGGTCCGCCTCGCGCCTATATAACACAAACATAACGAGGTCCTTGTTAAACGGGCGAAGGAGCAGCAAGCTGCGCGAGAGTAGTCGTGCTGCTGCTGATGCTACGTGTGTGTATGCGAGTGTATACTCTCTCTCGCTCGCGCGTGTGTATTATAAGTCGCCCAGGACCGGTCTCTGCTCCTTCCATTCTCTTCTTCTGCTCCTTCTCTCTCTCTCTCTCTCTCTCTCTCTCTCTCTCTCTCTCTTTCTCTCTTCCTTCTCTCTTTGGCTCCTTTTTTTCTAGTTTGTTTAGACACCAAATAATCGACAGTCACTTTTTCCTTCGCTCTCGTGTTCGCATACACACATATATATATATAAGCGAGCTGTGCTCGCGTAGATCGGGCCTCTCGATATAACTCTCGAGCTCGACTCTCGTGCTCTCTTCTTCCATCCATATGGGCATACGAAAAAAGACCCTCTGCACACGCGCGCGTATATAGGTTTTTGCACACGCACGCACACCTGAGAGTCAAACCTGCGGCTAGCTCTCTATATTATATGCTGCTGTTGCTGCTGCTGGTTACACGGACCATATTTATGTACTTATTTTGACTTGATTTTTAACATTTTTTATTCAAATGTCCCCGTCACATTCTCGAAAGTGTGTTACGCGAGGCATGAGCTGCTATATACAGGCACAGCTTACGCAAGTGAAATTTTCAAGTCGATTTACAAATCTTCAAAATAATACTAGAAGTCGTTTAGAAAAAGACGTACGTTCAGAAAACGGGTCTTGGATTACGGAGTCTCTATTATCGTTCGGCTAGCATATATTATGTTACGGGCGACACGATCGCAGCGACGCGTTTCTTCCCGTTGCGAGCCGATACTTTCCAACTTCTAATAATATAAGATTCGCATAGAGAGACTCGCGATCTTTCTGCCTGGAAGACTTTCCATTACACACGTTGACGTTCGATATATATGTGCGTGTGTATTTCACGTACGTGTAAACGTGCAAAAGATATACAGCGAGTACTTGAGAGTAAGTGTTGACTGCGATTGCCTGTTGCAGAAGATAGAGAGAAAGACAGAAATCGTTTGCGGTATAACGCGCGATTTAAGATTTAAGCGATGTTTCGATTTATATCCCGCGAATGTATACTCATCCATTCGCCGTACAAGATTAGAAATTGAGTTTGCGCGCGCGAGAGAGGATTTATCGTGTTTTTCTCTTGAAAATGTGTATATGTGTGAATATACACGCGAGAACGCGTGTTATAAGCCAAGTCGCCGTCGTCTCAATTATATACACGAGGGTAGAGCGCGAAGTATTATATGAAATCGATTGATATCGCTCAATTACTCGACTTCGTGAAATAACAAACAAAAAACGCCACACACCTGACACATTTCTTCAAATTATACATTACTCCGCGCGGGATAATCGCGTACACGCCAACCAGATATCCTATTTCCTTTTTTTTTTGGTGCAAAAAAAGAGAAGAAAAGGTACAAAAAAAGACAGGCCTATATAGATTGCAGAAACCAGTCCGTGAAATGCTTCCCTTTGACACCTACGAGCTGCACGAGGCTCGGAAACAAGGCGAGCGAGTTATATTACTTTTAACAACTGCCCGGCACGCCTCGTGTACGTATATATGTGTGTACCAGCATGTAACACCTCGTCAAGTGCGAGTCCGCGCGCAAAAGCGCCTGCCATAGGCTCTCTCTCGCGCGTACTCGGCCCCTTCGGAGAATGTAATGTGAGCAGAGAGAGTACACGTACACTACATATACCTCCCTCCTACCGCACGTGTGTGCATGAGTACGTTGCAACGGGTCTTGCATTCGTGTGCGTGTGTGTAATGCACACATATGTACATGCGTGTACGAGTCCGATAATCTGCGCCTCGAGCGCAAATATCGCGAAAATGACGTTTTCTTGGCTCACGGGCAGTAGTAGTAGTGGATAGTCTCCTCTCGAGCCTCGAGGAAAATTCTTTATACACGCGAGCATGAGCATGAGCGCTAGGACGAGGCAGCGAAAAAAAGAACTCGGAGCAGAGTAATCGTATAATATGCTGGTGATGGTGCGATTATCCAAGGTGGTCTTCTGTGCTGATGATCTGCAAAATTCTGCGCGTAGCGTCCAAGAAGACGTTAAGTCGCGCTGCTGCTGCTGTAGCCCCGTAATAATATTGTTATTGCTCTTCTTCGTTTATCGTCCATGATCGCGATACGCATATATGTAGATTCTGCATTGATGAAGTTGTGTTGTGTGTTTAGAGCCATTGACGAGCGGGACGTTGTAGCTGCTTAAAAGTTATATATCACGATGCTCTTTATCGAGTACAAATCGATATCAATCAAAGCTCTGGACTCGGGGCCTCGATTTCCATTCGTCGATCTACATAGCAACACAACACGGATAAAAATTTTGAGGATATAGAGTTACGGGATTCTCCTATACACTGCTACACAACAAGTGAATGATTGATCGCTCGATCGAGACGATCGCGTGTGGATTTTTCTCTCCTTCTTTTTAAATCTGTGTTATTATTTGACCAAGAGAACAGTGCGACGACTCACGAAATTTATTTACATAAATCAAAGATGTCTCCTTGCTACCTGGATAGCAAATATAATTTTTTCGAGATTGTGATTTCCCAGTTTGAGCGAGAGATTATCTCCGAGTTGATACGCTCATTCGCGTTAAAATACACATACACTCGAGACAGACAGAGGCCACCTCTGAATTTTCGTATAGTCGAAAATGCTTCTGTCCAATTTTAAAGTGAAGAGATGATCGTCAAAAAGGTGCTCTTCCACTTGGCATAAAGGAGCTTTAGAAAACCAGTTATCGCATTGCTCTTACTCCTCAGAGCGAACTAAAGACTTTTGAAGAAAAAAAAAGGTCAACTATAACGTTGCTCTTTCTTCTCTCTCTTGCTCGTTCCCTTCTCTCTCTCTATATATAATCGAGAGTAACGCACAGCTAAGATTAAATTTCTTTTTTTTCCTCGTCTTTCATTCGCTTCTCGAATTTTTTCCAGTCTTTTTTCCATTCGCGGGCTCTTCGTTTACCTCATGAATATTGCTCGAGTGTGCCGTATCATTCCTCGACACAATGAGATTTCCCATGAGGTCACTTATATGATTTTTGAAGGATTCAAACCTTTTTTTTACCATGGTCCTCGTGACCCTTGAAATTGAAAAAAACATTGAATTATTACATTTTTTATGAAGAACTTTGCATAAGATTCTATACCTCGTTTGGAACTCGAAAGTTCAATCACTTGGATATTAAAGAGAGATGGGGAGATTAAAATTCAAAGAGATCGGAGCAGCCTGCACCTGTGACATCGAAAAAAAATTTAATCTTCCTGAACAACGTATAACGTGTGATTTTTTCATTTTCACGAGCTTGATTAAAAGGATGAAAATTTAATTTCGTTTTTTAACCTTTGATTCTAACAGTATTGATGAAGATTTTGTAAAACTATTGTGCGCCTTAATTGGCCATAAATATTCAGCAATTTGAACTAATGTTATTTTAAAAAAGTCTCTAAAACAACAAAGATTAATGCGTGACTCGAAAGAATAGCTAACATCGTCAGATATGATTACTTTTCTATTACTCTTTTTTGTTTTCGATCGCCGTCTGGTTTGGAGAGACTTGACTAGAATAACGCGCCCAACTCGTACAGTTTTACATCATCAGACCCTCCAATATTAAAACTACACTTCAGAAACCTCTTTTTCGATACTTCCGCGCAGGTGCCTGAATTTTTCGAGGTCAAACAGCAGCAGCAAAACCATAAAGAACTCATAATATATTGTAGAGGCAAAATTGAAAATACTTTTATACTTCTCATTTAAATTCTGGACGAGTCTCAAACTTCTTTTTGACGTGACATTTGTTTCATTTAAAAATATACATTTTTAGCTTTCACAAACGTTTATCACGAGAGTAGATAGTGGTTTAAAAGTTTGATATGCACATTACATATTTAACGTAAACAAGCAGTACACTGGCATGGTAATGTGCTGGTGAACAAGCTAAAGTACACATATAAATTGAAGGTGAAGCGAAAAAGAAGAAGAAATGCAGCACGTTGGTTCGAGCAAAGTAAATATTGAATCCTAAGGCGAGATTTTAAGTTACAGAAATTTTAAAATTTTCTAGAAATCGTACGTACAGATTTAAAAGATGATATAACGTATTAGCATAAAAACATCAATCATAAATTGAATATTAAAATTTTTCATCCTGCTAAAAACTGTTTGCGTAACTTTCGTAGAATTGGCGCCTAATTTCTCATAATTTACGCACCATTCAGGTGTGTACAAAAAAAACTATCATACGAACAAATGTCACACGAAATTCGTTGACGAAAATTCGAAATTTGAGAGTCGTATAATAATGAATATCGTGACGATAAGCTTCGAATGATAGATCATTGTCAATCGTTGGAATAATCACGATGTTGCGGTTGATCCGTATCAGCTGCTTAAAGGAGCATCTCATCCATCACTGAGTAGCAAACCAATTGGGCTGGCATATATATTTATTTGTCAGATGATTAACTTTGCTCATTTATAATTAGAATGAGGGACGTGCATCGAGAATACATACATCTCTAATTCGTATCATGCTGCTAACATTATGTATTCGATCATCATCGTTGAAAGGACTTGACTTATATCCAACAGTAATATGGGAAAATATAGAAAGATTTTAAGTTCCTACTTTTATACGGAGTGTAAAATAATTTTAAAATACTTTTCAGTTGAAAATCATTCCATTCTCTCAAAAGTTTATCGTTGTCAATCGCGACAATAAATCACAGCTCAGTAACACCAGCATCTTGTATTAAAATTATCCTCATCTTCTGGCCTTTATAGTTGAAGTTTTATGCCTGACCTGCATGTATATCTTACCCCGCCATCGAGTGCACACACATACTTATAAATTTTTAAACATTTTTAAAAAAACATAATTTTCACTCAATGAGGCAGTGATAAATCAAACGAGCCTCTTCTCTTTCTCTCTCGGTCATTTCTACGTAAAATGCAGCCTCTCTCTTTGCCTCTCTGGCCTCAAGATAAACATAAAAAGTAACAATATGATATATTCATATACCGAGGCGACCGAGCCGAGGCACAGCACATAAATGCAAAACCAGCTTCATCAATCTCGCGAGATATCCTTGCGCTCGCGCTTGCTCGTATATACGCCCGCTTGTTATTATAATAAAGAAAAGAGGCGCACGAATTGAAAAAAATGAATTCGCATGCGTGCGACATTTAAATGAAGCTACAATCTACACCAGCAGCAGTCCGGGGAACCCCCGTCGATTTCCGTGTAAAAACAACTTTTTCTCGTCTGACCACTGTGTGAGTGTGTGTGCATACAGTTGGTTCGAGAAGAAACAAAAAGAAAGCACTCATACGCATATACACAACAAATCCTCGACGCTTGGGTGAGAGAAAAAGATCGTTGGCAAAAGCAAAAAAATGAAAAAAAATAAAAAAACAAACACAGAGAAACGAAACGCAGACGCGACACGACTCAACTTTTGCCATGCAGGACGATCCAAAGGCACGAATTAATTTTTTACAAGAGCTTTAATTTATGCGTACATGACATGTTTTCGCGTCATTTCGTGCTCTCGCGCACGCACGCAGGATATTTTTTAACGGGTTTGGTTGCAGTTCGAACGACTCGTGGGTGTGTTTTGTCCCCCCGTTTTTTCCTTCACTTCTACGCTACCCGATATCGAGTTCTGTCGCGCATGCACGAGGCGTTGTTACTCGCATAACTTTCACGCGAAACAAAGATTTATTTGTTTGCATTTCATTACCTTCGATTTTTGTATGAAAATTGTCTAAAAATATCTCCTTTACTCGCGTAAAAAAGTCACCTGTTTATCGCATTAAATACTCTTTCAACACCATCGCATGACCCTCTAATCGATTAAAAATTATGAGTTTCATAATGAATTTACAAGTGTATACCATTAAGCGCGCGCCCATCGGTAATTTGAGAATTTCTAAACGCTGAGCAAACACGCGCACGGCCATTCATGTATAAATACACACACAGAGGCTGACGTGTGATATAATTTAAATTTGTATGGATAGCGCGTCGTACACGGCAATGCAAATAACTTTAATCCACCGTGCATTATGTACAGCATAAACACACACATTATACATTATACATGTATAGGTATGTATATAATATATATATATATAAGAGAAGTTTCGGAGCGCCGTCGAGAAAACATATATATCCATACACACGTGTGTTTCGCGGACCAGGAGAGCATGGCGCGAGAGAAAGCGGAGAGGTAGTTTCTTCATAGTATATACTTACCTAGAGCACGTGTATATGTGTGTACTATATACATGCATATTATATATATATATATATATATATATATATATATATATATATATATATATATATATATATATATAATGCGCCTGTAGTCTCGTGTATACATATATAATACTCCTTACCGCAGCGCGTTTATAATGTATCCTACTTCTGGGGAGACTCACTGGGGAGAATTTCAATTGTCTTTTGGGGCTCTCTTTGCGCACTCCTCTGTTTCTGCGTTATTTCACGTATTCCGTTTGATGCTTATACCTGGCCATTTTTACGAATCCATTTTTATTCATAAAAAATATGGGTCGTGCTCGGATATTGCTATAGGCGCTCTCTTATGCATCCAACACATATCTTGTGGCAATATTCTTGATTAATGGTAGGCTTGATTGTTGAGATACTTTTTGGCAAATGCTTCGTTTCAAATGGTCGTTTTCTTTTTACTCTTCTTCAACACAGAAAGATTAATCTCGCTTCGTTTGTGAAGTATTTTTCATTTGCTTATGCAAGCACTACACTAAATTATATATGTATATGATCGAATCGATCTCGAGGAGACCGTTGAAAATGACTCTTTATTTCGAAAGACGTGCGTGCGTATGCGTCTCGAAACTTTTCGACTGACAGACACTGATAATGAATAATAGTTGATACACGAAACTCGTTTATGTTCCGATGCATGTCGCGAAGAGATCCCCGACGTACAGAATTCCGCTCGTGCTGATCGGTCTACTGATTGTTTTTTGCTCCTCGATCGCTACTTCTTCTCAGCCTCGTGTTGTCTCTTCGTCGAGACAGATTTCGTTAATTGACAATGAGAACTTATACGGCTACTTGTTGAATTTGATTAACGCTCCTTCTTTCTTTTGCAGATCGCCATAGTTGTCGATCCACCTGATAATTTTCCCTTCTTATTTTTTTTATCAGGTGTGGACATGCTCTTTGCCTTAAGTATCTTTTTGCTGTCGGGTTTGATCGTGTACTGCATGTCGCTGCGGTTTACTTAGTCATTTTATAACAAGTATAAATCAACGCTTGAAAAAAAAAACATGAAAAATACAGAGTAGATTATTTCTTAGCTCATATAGTTTAACTTCAATTTTTAATCTACATATTCTATCCATAATTTTATACTTTACATGCATATTTTGTAAGTAATATACAATCAATTTGGTTCATCGGTTCGATTTTTTAAACTTATTATTCACTTTTATAGATTATCTGATAAAATTAGATTTCACCGGGAGTTTCACAATTGTTATGGTACTTGAATGTACTTACAAAATTTACATAGATTGCGTATGTCCTGAGTCGTTTAGAAAATCTAGTGCAGCAAGACCACTTTTTTAACGTCGTTAAGATTCTACGACAACTCCAAGAAAGTATTAGTCATCGTGAATACTTCTTACAGAAGTTATGAATTGCTTACTTCAATTTTTTCGTCTACTGATCGTTTCAGATCTTCAAAAATCAAAATAATCACGAATTGAACTGTAACACACTTGAAAATCTGCTGACTAGCTACTTGTTTATTCAATTTGAGAAATACCTTTTATGTATAGTGAAATATTTCTTTAATTTGGTCATTTAATTTAATATAATTATTATAATGTATTAAAATATGCAGATTTTTGCAATTATACTAATTTATGATTACTTTTTGTTACAGGTGAGTACAAGCATCACTGGTAGAATTTTTGATCTCATCCAATCGTGAGTAAACCAAAGGAAATCGTAATCGCGTCAATAATCTAATAGTATTTCATATTTTTAGAATTCGTAGCTCTAACGATATAAAATCACTATTCGAGCGAGATCAGGTTGTTGAAATGAATACCCTATACATCGACACACAATATTGTCTTTTGGAGAAATAGTATATCTTTCAATTTTTTTTTTTATTCAAAGTGAGAATAAGTTTTCAAAGCCTGGCAACAAGCACTTCTTAAATAAATCCCTCTGGTTGTATACTGCTAACACGTGCATGTGTCTTCTTACCTTCCCATTTATCGACTCGACATTATCTCTTGTAACACGTAAAGTTGTACCTGGCTGCGTCTCTCTCTCTCTCTTTTTCTCTCTTCCTTTCTTATATGCGCGCGTGAGTCGCTAAAACTCAGTTTCGCGCGTTGCAATTCGACGCCGAACGAGAAGGAGAAGAAGACGAGGTAAAAAAGAAGAGGAAAAAAAGAGATACACGCACACACGTATGCATGCGCGAGGCAAATCCCGCTGGATCAGTTCGTGCTGTATATAGCAGTAGTGTATATAAGGGACTGCTTAAAATTCGTTCACGAAAAGGAGCGAGATACGTACGTGTGTGTACGTGTCCGTATAGCTGTGCGCACTGTATACATGTGTGCAGTACGCAGATGGCAAATTTCTCGAACACATATAGCATTGCTTGTTCTTCGGTATCCTGCTGCGTCTTTCTTGCGCGCTGCAGAATCCATATAGCAGCTCGATCTTTTCTCTCTTTCTCTCTCTATCTTTTTTTCTGACTCGGGCTGTTTATATATATAGATAAACCAATAAATCGTCCACGGGCAGATCGATTCAGCTTTCTCGAGCTCACTCCGTAGGGATTCTTTACTGGCACATGTACAAAATGTTTACGTGCTGCATGCGTATATACGGCGAATAGTAAACAAGTCGCGCGCGCGACGCGAGAGATCGCTCCACACGTTCTCCCGGGCTCTACTCTTGTACATACGTACTATATACACATATTCATGGTATACGCGCGCCAGATAACAAAATGAGAAATGATATGTGCAGCACACGACGCGACACAAGGGGTATATCTGTGGAGTTATAACAGAGAATGCCACTCTTTCGCGCGAATCGGCGCGAGCGCAAAGTTCAATCTGTTCCCTCCCTCTCTCATTCTTGGCAAACATTATATACTTTATCAAATGTACTGGGAAATTATTATTCCGAACGACTGATTTTTCACGCTCAATTTAATACGATCCCGGCGCGAGAGGCTGTAAAAATCGCGCATCTCCTCTAACAATTTTATTTTGCTCGTTTAATAAAAAAATCTTCTTGACACTTACGCGCGCGCGCGACTCGTGTGTAAAACGGTTTATGGTCGTGGCGTACAATGAATTATACAAATTACTACTAGATGTTAACTTGTTGCGGCTTGCTGGTGCTACGCGAATGTAAATGACTCAATAAAACGGTACAGACTTGACACAAGCTAAACCTGCCTTCTTGTGGCTCGAAAGTGGATTTCGTCGCGCAATTGGCAACACAACCTTCGTATATGGGATGAATTCTATTAGAGAGGCGCGTTCAAGTGCGAGAATGATCGATCGAAAATGAAAAAAAATTTTCCGTCACTTTTCAAGAGTCCTTGTGTAGTAGTTGTTTGGAAAGTTGTCGCGTTCAGAAAAATTTCAAGCACTATTTTTTACGTCGCTCATTAGTCAGTCGTTAAAAAATGCAGCATTCGCCAGGCAAGAAGAAGAAGAAGTTATAGATTTAAGTATCGCCCACAATGGGATGATCTCGACTTCGTTTAACGGCCAAGTGAAGGCACTAAACTGCAGTACTCATGAATAATAAAAGGTTGCTCTCGTGACGGCCGAGAGAACATGTCTCTCGATTACTCTCTCGCTGAGTTGTCTCCACGTCGATTCTGCGAGCGATTGTGTGTCTGTATAAAAAAGTAAGCAGTCGCGAAGAGAGTCCATAAATTTAGCAGCAACAGCAGCACAAGATCAGGAGAGAGAAAGGAGCAATGTGGCTGCACGCGCTCACGCAGGACCCGGGCAAAAAGTGTGGCTCTCTGTCGCGCGTTCGGCCATTCGTCAAGCCGCGCCTTATACACATACACCATATATATATGAATTCCGCCGGGCCGCAGGGAGAGAAGCGTGCAGGCTGCTGCTGGCGCGTGCGAGAGATACGACAAACACGATAAATGCTACGCTTTTGGGAGAGATTCTTTTATTTCCCGAGTGTGTGTGTCTCGCGACGGCTCAATCAGCCCATACATCTGTCTCGCGCTCGTAGCTCGTTGCAAAAGGGATATATCGATACGCGCGTGTTTCACTCCCCCTATATATGTACTACTCGGTTCGGATTATCGATGCCCCCGCAATGTCTGTCTTTTTGCACGTGATTATTCTTTTGTTGATGTGCAGAGCACTATGTGCGCGACCGAATAATGAACTCTCTCTCTCTCTCTCCACTATATATGTGTCACTCTCGTACGCTGGCATGGAAATCATTTCTCTGAACGGCGTGTACTTAAGCTTGATTGCTTTGTGTCATATACGAACGTGTCTTATATATTCAGAAGGATTTCAAAGTCTCTTTTGAAATTCTCGAAATGCTAATTTTACTACTGCTATATACGTATGATTTTTGGGAAAATAAAACGTGATTTAAATCTGTGTGTTTCAATATGGAAGCGTATGGATCTAGAGTCATTAAATTCGGGTAAGAAGTTAATTAAAACTTCGTTTGCTCCGATTAAGATTTGATTGAGATTTTCGGTAGTTTCGTACGACTCGTGACGATTATTTACCGCGAAAGATGTAGAAAGCATTTAGTATAACTCATATACCCGATGGGTTCTATGGTAATTTGAATAATGTCACTTTTCGAAATGTTTCGCATACATTCTGGAAATGAGTAGATTTTCGAGAGTTTCTCGAACAAATTCGATTCCCATGCATTTACATCTTAATTGTTTTTCTGCTTTCACGTACTCATCGTGAACGAATCGATCGGATTTAAAGTACGCGTTTAAATTGGATTTCGTCGTTGCTCATCGGCGAATAATCCAAAAAATGACTAGCAGCTGTACGTGCGCTCTTAAAGTTGTAAACACCGTCACCCGCACGAGAAATATCAATCGATCGATTTAGCTCCGACTACGCGTCATTCAATGCACGATCCGTGTACACCTTTAAGACAATTTATTGCACACCGGGACAGTAGAAGCGGCAGCAGCAGCAGCCGATGCGTAAAATCGCGTCGACGAAAATTTTAAAGCCTATTTGCAGTAAAAGCAAACCACCTAAAAGTACAAGTATTCGACAGGTATAACGCGTCCCGTCATCGACGTTATTATACGTGGGCATTGATTTCGTTGACAGACATCTTCGGAGCTTGCTTACACTCACACACACACATACTTTTCTCCGCGTGTTATTATAATATGGCTGGGCAACAAAAGACATCACCACGAATCTTTTTGCGGGGCAAAAGACCTCTCCATTGTGGAGGAGCGTCGGTACGTGGTAAATCCAATATATAACGTCTGTGTGTACGTACACATACTATACGTACATACACACACACACCAATGCGAAGTCTTGCTTTTGTGTACCTATACACCTTGTGGCGTGGCGTACACATTGAAAAAAGTGAGTAAGTGCGCGTGTGTACCTTTACCTTCTCCGTCGTCGCTCTCTTGGCTCTCTCGCGCTCGCTTTTATATATAAAACTGCCGAGGTGTTGGATTTCTGACCCAAAGCCCGAAGGAAGTTTTTTTTTCTCGTTTCGTGTCTATACACAGAAGATCGTAGGGATTTCACGTTGCTGCTGCTGCTGCAACGTCTTGCGCTACTATACGTGTCATGCCCTTTTGTACGAATATTATTTTTCTCCTTTTTTTGCGCTACATTTTTATTAAAGTGTGTACCTTTTATATCGTACGAAATTGAGGTGTGAGATCTATCCACGATGATCGTCGTCTGGTCGTCGACCTGCGCTCGCGAATGGGAATTACTTTTGTTCAACGATCGTTACACGGTATTTTTTTGTTTTTTTTCGTGTTCATTAAAAACGTTTTTCCGGCGGTTTAATTTTGATATTTAACTCGTTGATACATATTTTATTAAATTATAACACGTACCTTCGCAGTTCAGTAAGGGCCATTTTCGTGATCAACACTTGGATTATTATACTTGGATAGATTTTTTTCAATTTGACTCGAAGCATTTCTCTCCTTTGCAAAGGTGATGGCCTGATAATCTCACCGTGTCATCGCGAATTCGCGTTAATCCTGTTGTGATTGGTCATTTTAATTTTGTGGAGTCGCCATTTCTATATTTAGCGTTAGTTTTTGAATTCATAATAACACGATTGACTTTGAGTCGCGCGCTAATATAATCGAAGCACGTTGAATGGTTGCTAAGTCATAAATCCATCTTTAGTAAAATTGTTATTATTTTTCTGTACTTTGCGAAAGTTGGATGGGGCTAGTGCAATATTAAGATTGAATCAAATCATAAAGTATAGTTTCTTCTCAATGAAAAAAATTAATTTATATTTTTCAAAATTTGAACGTTGATATTCCGTTATGAAATAACGTAACATAAGAAAAATTTATAGTATCATAATTAATACAAATGTCTAAATTTGTTTCCTAAATAGATATACTACATCATCTACTACTATCATGGTTTTTTAATAAAATTAAACATTAATTTTTTACATTTATTAGGTCATAATGCGTTAGCGATGCGCCATAACGATGTGGGCTTTAAGGTTTTTCTTTTGTGAAAATGACTTCCACATATGTCACATTTATGAGTGACTTTTATGATGCACCAAATCGATGTGTTTTTTAAGATTGCTTTTATCAGCAAATGACTTTCCAATCGTATCACACGCGTGAGTGATACCATTATGTACGAACCGATGGAATTTGAGATTGTTTTAGCAGCAAATGACTTCCGCATGTATGAACAAACATTTGGGACACCCTTGTGCACTGTAATGGTGTGGTTTTTAGATAACTCTTTTGTGAAAATTTCTTTCCGCATGTACGGCATGATGTTTGATACCAGCATGCACCGAAACGATGTGTTTTGTAAGATTGCTCTTCTCAGTAAATTTCTTTCTGCATATATCACATGCGTAAGTGATACCATTATGTACCGAATCGATGTGAACTTTGAGATAGCTTTTAGAAGCAAATGACTTTCCGCATGTATGGCATGAATGTTTGATACCAGCATGCACCGAATCGATGTGTTGTTTGAGACAGGTTTTAGAAGTAAATAACTTTCTGCATGTATCACACGCGTGAGTGATACCATTATGTACCGAATCGATGTGAACTTTGAGGTTGCTTTTAGAAGCAAATGACTTTCCGCATGTATGACAAACATTTGGGACACCCTTGTGCACTGTAATGTGTGGTTTTTTAGATAACTCCTTTGTGAAAATTTCTTTCCGCATGTACGGCATGAATGTTTGATACCACATGCACCGAATCGATGTGTTGTTTGAGACGGTTTAGAAGTAATAACTTTCTGCATGTATCACACGCGTGAGTGATACCATATGTACCGAATCGATGTGAACTTTGAGATGTTTTTTAGCAGCAAATGACTTTCCGCATGTATGACAAACATTTGGGACACCCTTGTGCACTGTAATGGTGTGGTTTTTTTAGATAACTCCTTTGTGAAATTTCTTTCCGCATGTACGGCATGAATGTTTGATACCAGCATGCACCGAATCGATGTGTTTTTTGAGATTGCTTTACCAGCAAATGACTTTTCACACGTATCACACGCGTGGGTACCATTAATGTATCGAATCGATGTGGATTTTGAGATTCCATTTGTTAGAGAATTCTTTCTACACATCTCGCATGCAAGTCAGTACCACTACGCGTTGTTATGGTTTGCGTATCGAATCTATGGTTATCGGTAAACTCTTTTGTGACACTGCTTTCCTCTCTTGGCTCGGTGACACCACGGTCGAAATCCATATTCAATTGTTTTGCGTCGTCGTCCACAATGATTCTTTTTTTACTGCTCCAAAGTTTCTACTTTAATTTTTTTTCGAGTTTGATTGCCATCTCCATCTTCCATTCCCTGCAAAAGATTTTGTGAGCAATCTTCAATTTTTGTAACTGCTAATAAATCCATGTTGAGCTTCACCTCTTGACATTCAAACTCGATTTCCAACTCGTCAAGATCACCTTCGTGATTTTCGTCAGCTTTTGAAGCATATGTACCTGGATAAATATAACCCAAGTGAACTTTTCATGAATGAATGTTGGCCATATAATCGTATTCAATGATGGTTAGAACTTACTGGATTTTTCTGTGAAAATTTGAAGAATTGAAAATCTTTAATGTCAAGTTTCGTGTCATGATATCGTACTCATTATCAGTAAAGGAAAAATCAGGGTTCTTTTTTATATTCTGAAATGTTTAAAACACGATTGAGTATTATGTTATAAAATTTTAATGTGATTCAAATAAAATGAAAATTACCTGACACCACAGTTGAACTTTTCACTTGGTTCCATTTTGCTCGCTTAGAAACTCGTTAACGATTGATTTCTGTAATAATGTTACTACACATCAAACTAGTTAACTTAAATTCAATTAATTTACGAATCAGAACTCGAAATTCAGACAAATCGATGTAAACAGTAAGGCATTACTATTATTATTGAAGAAATTACATTAATGATCTGCTTACTGAACTATAATCACTTTCCTTTAAATGATATTTTAACACAAGGAACTTAATAATTTAAAAATACGATACGGCACGTGAAGCTCGCTGAGAAGGTTCTAGTGCCATTCTAAAATGCATTGATGTATGATTAAGAATAAAATTGGATACACTGGAAAATAACATTTGTTTGTATACACGCACTGTATACCAGTCGGTCGTCGTTCCTTTCTCTCGTGGATCATAATAGTTGCGGCCAGATCAAAGAACTTTACGAACTGTATGAAAAATTGCATCTTCTTGTGTAACGAGAAAAGAAAAAAAACACACATTCACTTAAAGAATTACACAACGTGAGATAGCATTGCAGCGCACGTTACATGGTTGAATGCAACATCCGATCCTGTCGTAAAGGACTAACATGTTAGAATTTCGTTACTATCAATTTACGAAATCTGCGTGTCCGCAGTAGTCGACGTATCGCGAGTATCCTTTCTTGTTTCACAAATTTACGTTCATTTGTTTTTCAATTCTCGAATTATACGCACACGGTCGTTTCCACAATTCATCGCTCGTTATTATTGCGATTTGCATCTGCTGCCACGTCATTCCCTTTGCTTCCATCGTGTTAACCCTCTTCTTGTATTTTTTTTGAAACTCGCGTGCCGTTCAATGACACGCGCGCATTTTCGACAGGCCCAGCAGCAGCACACGAGGGGCGTCTGCGAAATAGTATTCTGACACTTCACGCCCCGTACATTTCCTCTTATACCAAATTTTTTCCCTCGACAGGATTACACAGCTCACGAGTCCCGGGCATATTATATCGTAATTTTTCCAAATATCGTATCCCGAGAGGTGTCAAACCGGAAGCTTGCGTTAAACGTTATATCATCCTTATGAATTAGAGAATTTCATTGCCTCGTTGACAAGCGAAAACCAGCAGAGAAAGTCCGGGTGCGATGTTGTGTATATTATTTATAATGCGATTATAGATTCGCTTGTTTTCCCCATGAGAAGCAACGATCCCGGTCTTTCTTTATAATAAAAGCTTTCTTTCATGCGAGCGCGCGAGCAATCGAGGCATCGATGAAAGAAAATCGGGGACCTCTGTGTGCGCAGCACACAAACAAACACAGACGTCTGCTGCAACTCTGAAATACAATAATCGGCATTGTGATTTTTTATAGCGGCAGTATAATCCTATTATCATCGAAATTATTCTCGGCTACTCTCTCGGACGCACAAAGACGCTCTAGTTCGCTCGCGGGGCTCCGGGTGTGTTTAGATTTCGAATAAAGCGCGCACCCCGAGAAAGATGCGGAGCGTAATTAAAAGTTTAACAGCGCTACGGGTGAAATAAAATTTACAACTCAGACATCGTATAAGTGTGTAGAGCGCAGTCGAAGGAAAAAATACGCGCGCCACACAGCGCTGTATAAACGTCAGCGAGTGAATTTTGAAGATTTCGGGCTGTATATCATCGACAGTCGCTGCTGCTGCGCACAACGAGCAGTTCAACAGTCCATAAAATGTTTTACGCGTCGATAGATTTTCTCGCTCGTTTCTTGTTTGTATGGGTATTCCGTCGAGAACGTCTTTAATTAAAAAAAAAATGTATACATTTGCGCAACCCCGTGAAAGGCTTTTCTCGGTTTACCTTCTTCTTTGTATACATGCGATACGTATACATGCTCGCGTTGAAAAAAGTTGAGGAATGAAAAAGAATCATCATCAACTGCAGCCAGTGCGCGTGGGTATTTCTCGCTGATGGTCGCTCGCTCTTTGAGTAGTAATAGTAACAGCGCAGCAATGCACTTACTTTGAAGTTTTGCGCTCATAACCACTGCAGCAGCATCCACCCTCACTGGCTCTTTGTCTTTCTCTCGTTGCACGCACGTACGTAACACATACACATTGCAGGGTTGTTGCAGCAGCAGCAGCGCCCGAGTCAAAAGAAGCCTTGGCTGTTTCCGGCTCTCCATATCACGCGATAGAGAGAGAGTAAGGGTGCTGCTGCGCGTTGTGCATGAAACATCAAAGGCTCGGCAAAACATCGTCAAAGCTTCGGTCCGCGCGCTCATACCTTACCGCGCGTACGCTTCTTCGCCCGCGGAGTACTTGTGTGTTTTCGGGATTGATTAAAGACGTACCGAAGCTGCGCTGCGAGGAGGCCTCGAGCTCTTTAAAACGTATACGAGTACGAGATCTTTTTCTCAGCTCTAACGCTGAGAGAATCGCGTTGTACAGTTACGCGTGTGTCTTTGAATTTACACGCATTATTTTATATAAAATGTAATTGTGCACGCGAGACGAGGTGATCGTTTAATTTTCTTCCGAGTTTAAGTTCGTTTAAATTCCTATGCAGCATAAAACCTCACACCCGTGCTGGACTTTGTAAAAACACAGTCTGCTCGTTGAGAGACACGACGAGATTATAAGAGCAGCAGCAGCAACAGCAGTAATCCGGCTATGCAAATCTCGCTCTCTTATATCCTTAATTTTCACCTTCGCCACGTCCCTCTCTCTCTCGTATTCTGCCTATCTAATTAAATTAACGAGGCGCGAGAATCTTTTCTCGTCCGTGAACATAAAGATCATCTACACTTGCTCCCTCGAGTCTCATGTTTTATTCCACATCACGCGAGGCACACGGCCAGCAAGCAGCAGCGGCAGCAGGATCTTGGTTTTAAATTTTATTCTCGTTTCGTTTTTAAAAGACTAATGAAGCACTCTCACTTCTCTCTTTCTCTCTCGTCTCTTATTCTCTCTTCTTCAGGCTTGGTTCATCGCGCAGAAAGAGGTCCTGCGGTTAATTGCAACCTATCGCCACTGTGCATCGACGAAGAGACCCTAAATGTGTGTTTAACCTTTACTCTTTCTTTCTTATATTCTTACCTGCGCGCGCGCGCGTGTGTGTGCGAGGTTGCGCTCACGCGCGCGTTATAAAATAAACCTGATCGAATAAATGGCCTGCAGGCTCTTTGCCGTTGTTGTTGTAGCGAGTCTCTGTGTTGGTGTTTGCATGCTCACGGGGCTTAGCTGAGCTCTCTGAAAGGAAGAGGTAAACGAAAAAAAAAAAAAAAAGAAGAAAAGAAAGAGAGGAGAAGTTTCCGTGTGCAAGCGTGAAATCGATGATTTTCTGCCGAGTTAATCGCTTGCTGCCTCGCGTCACTTTCGTAATATAGCACACGGGGCCGGTTATTTAACTTAACGTGCACGGGCAGGCTACCGTGTTGTAGTCTTGTTTGCCCAGTGACTTATGCCAGTGCATATTATACAAGTATAGTATACACACAGCTGCTGCTGCTTCGCGCGCATATAACATAGGAGCAAGCTGATTGACAGCTCGAGACGCGGCGCGATAATCCGCGTTACGTATGTAATATACCCCTCGAATTTAAACTCGGAGGAATTTCGTAGGAAAAACGAATACGATACGCGGCAGCGTTGAAATGGAGAATTTGTCCACGCTGAAAGTTCGGGCGAGGTATAACAAATATTATGAATCTCGTGGCCGTAAAAAAAAAACACGCGATATCAGATCCTCGTTACCAAACTATGGTTCTCTCGAACTTGTCGCGAGAACAAAACTACTACCACACGCCAAAAACTCAATCTCTCCCGGGCAGTTTCTCGTACTGCAAGTGGCAGCTGAGTTCCGCGCGCTAGCAAGCGAGCTTCTTCTTTTTTTTATTTTGCAACTTTACCTCTTGCACCCGGATCACATTACACATCCTACACATACAGCACACCTATTCTCATGTTGAAAAATACACAAACCTCGTCTTTAACGACATCACGAGTTACTCTCTCTCTCTCTCTTTCTCTCTCTCGATTGCACGAAGCCAGAGGACATAGGGCACCTCACGCTGCTGCTTCGAGAGAAGCATATAAGAGAGAGAGAGAAAAAGACCCTCACTATACACTCCTTCGTGTAAAATAAAAACACAACGAGGAGAGGACTTGGGAGATGAAAAGAGAGGAAAAAAAGTCAAACGTGTGCAGCAGCAGCAGCAGCACAGGCCGAATGACGAGGCTCGAAGAACAAAGTCTTCTATATAGTATTTGGGGTCGTGGGCAGCAGCAAAGAGAGAAGAAGAAGGCTGTGTGCAGCAGTATCGGTTTATAGGAAGGTATATGTATCTGATACAGAAAAACCGGTAAGAGAGAGAGAGAAGCGAGAGAACAAGAAGAGAGAAAGAGAGAGAAGTGAACGAACGAACGAGCGATCCGTTGCTCGGCAAACACTTATACACACCAACACATGCTGCGCGCACAACAACGACCGCGAAAGAGAGAGAAAAGGTATAGTGCACCCAGCAACAGAGCAAATATAGCAGCAGAAGCAACAGCGCATTGTCTTCCGGTGACTAAAAAATTCACTCGTGCCTTGTTAAGGCGTCCTATCAGATACTCTCGCTGCTCGCTCGCTCGCCTGGGCAATACGTACATATACGAAAGGAGAGTGAGAGAAAAGAGAGGAATATATACACAACGAGCGAAGCCACATGCACACACTGCAGCAGGCAGCGGAGGCGGAGAGCCAGAGCGAGAGAAGGACACGGCCGAGCGAAGAGCGAGAGAGAAAGATAGTATAGAAGAGATAAAAGGTAGAGTAGAGAGAAGGATCGAGGAAGAAACTGCAGCGAGCGCGAGAAGCTCGACGCGAGCCGAGACTGAGCATGCACGGAATTTTCTCTCTTTTCCCTCTCTCGGCCGCAGCTAGTTTATATTATACATGTGTAATAATAATATGGGATAGTGCAGGCTATAACACACATCTCTAGGGCGTTTATTTCTTATCGCTTTTTCCATGTTTGCGGACACGCTGCGTTGTGTACTGTATTGGCAATTCGATATTAAAGCAGATATGATTTTTCGTACATTATCGTAAAGAATTCAACTGTCAAGCGTGGACGACGGTGCGCTGTTACTGCTGCTGCTGCTGCGTAATCGCGGCCACCGATCGCGCAACAATAAATTTTCCTGCCTTCTCTTTTTGAGAGAAGTTTAATATCAAACCCTTTCGAGAATCTCCAGCTCGTACGTTCCACCCCTCGATCTTAAAAACCGAAACCGAGAAGAAGAAGAGAGAAGAAGGTCAAGGGGAATTTGGAGGAGTGTATTCCCCTCTCGATCTCTTTCTCTCGTTTCCCTCACCTGCCACGCTGCGCTCTTGTACTGCACAGCTCTCAATACTTATCGCTTAGGAGGATTTACAAAAGAAATTCTTACAACTGGCCTGTGTGTATGCTGGCGTATAGAAAAAAATTACACGCGAGCGCATCGACAGTTTTGTTGCGCATTTCGTGACAACTACAGCGAGCTCGTGCAGATTTATCGCAGCTGCTTATACGCGAACTTATCATCTTCCTATCATCTTACTCTTGAGCTTCGCTTTTTATTTATCATCTTGCGATCGTCTCGCTTTTCTTTATTGCGGACGGTCGGGTTTTTCGACAATTTTATGACACAAATGCCTCGTTTCGGCTTTGATACTGCCAGCCAATAAAATCACCGACGAACTTATTAACTCGGTCGCGCGCGCCTCGATTTCTATACAACGGGTATACACCTACACACCTAAGTGTATCCCGATTTTTTCGTCGGTACTCAGAGACGCCGCCAATTCGAAATAAAGTCACGTTTCGGGTCACGTATAGCGATCGATGAACTCTCTATCTCTTGTTGTCTCCTTGCTGCTGCATATAAGCCGCAGATTTATTGTATGAATACAAAGCGCTGCACAATGAGCAAAAATTGCATAACTCGAGCGATACGTGCACGCATCTGTCGCTGCAGACGAGAGATACACATACATTATAACAATGCCAGGCGGTGATTTACTCTAACGGGTATCCGACACTCTTTCTTTTTTCTTCGCTCTTTCTCTCATTCGTCAGTTAATTGAAACTTATCTCGGCGCGCGCGTGTATCCTATATGCGTTATTATATTGTTTGAACTATAAGGCAGGGAGAAAACTTTCAATGAATATTTATACACGCGCGCGCGGAGACGTGCGTGGAGAAAAGCGATAACAATAAGCGGGGATTACGAAATATGAATTCCATCTTTCTCTCTGTACTATACTCTCTCGTTCGCTCTCGCTGCTTCTGCCGTTTCTCGATGCAACGGCAGCAGAGCCTTGTGAATAGATCGTTTATGCTGTATGGAAAATAATAATCGACGAGCGACGAGGTTTTTAACCGCTGGGACGATACGAAATGCAACAACCTCGCTGTATCAATACATCAAGTATACATAACGTGTAAATTACGCTCGGGCGAAACGGTAATTGAAATTAATTGAAAGGTTTTTTTCTCTCAGAGCGTTCGGAGTTGATCGGAGCGGAGCAAAAAATTGCCGCGCTATTATCTGCATTCTCCGCTACTATATACCATTGAATAATTCGCGCACACTCGGACATTCCGCATTATATATAATGCACATGAATAAAAATCCGCGATCCGAATCTTTCCTAAAATATCCTCTTGCTGCAGCTCGTGTGTTGTTCTCTATACATAATACATATTATAGTAGCTGTACGTTAACGCGTTGGTATTATACTGCACACACACAGACACAGACAAAACATAATAAAACTTGACGCGAGAGCGCGAATAGTCGTACCTTGTACACACACACACACATACACACGTACTCACACACGCGTATAGTCGTCGTCGCGCACTCCTTCCTCCGAGAGTAGTACATAAAACACGTCTCCTTTTGCGCGAACTTCATAAAGAAGGCAGCAGAACCGGTCCTCTCTAGATTTACAGTCGCATATACATAGAGGCGCATAGCTCGTTATATTATTATTTAAAACGACGCGCGCGTCGCCTCGGTGGAACCTTAATAAAATATATACGTGTGTGTGTGTACGCGCGCGCGCGCCTCTCACGACGACGCTAAATTAACGAGCGTACATATACATACATACGTATAAGCGTTTTGCGATAACGATCGATGCTGCTGCAGCGAGGATTAGTAGACTCGCTCATGGTGAGAATGAGAGATTTACTTTTGAGATCCTTCCTTGTACAACGCACGTGTGAATGCATGTGTATGTGTCCGCGTGTGTCTGTGCGTAATGGATATACGTCAAAAAAAGATCAGCTTCGCGTATACGAAATTGTTATTACAGGATGGATTTTTTTCGCGCCGTATAGCAGTACTACCACGCGCGCGCGCGTACGATATCCGATATCCTGCTATATGGCGACGCTCGCGAGATATTGGCTTGTGTCCCGCGCGCTGCTGTGTATATATATGCCCTAGAAGAGATTATTCCAGAAGATTACGTGCGTATAATATATAGATTTTGGCTCGAAGGATATATTATGCTTATACACGTATACATAATAATAACGTCGCATATACGCGCCATGTGAGTAAGTGACACTTTTTTCCAAAAATAGTAGTAACACGACTCGCTGCTGCTGCTGCTGCGCCTATCGCCTCGAGGCATCGCGCGCATCTTGACAGTCAATTAAAATATATAATACTGTCCTCCAGGAGGTGTTGCAGAGGCACCCTGCTAGGGACTCTATCTCGCAGTGCGAATATGGTATAGTGTCATCCGGCGTGCACTGCAGCTCAGGCAAAATTACCATAAGTTAATTCGTCATATTGGTTTTTAAATCATCCGAACAGCTAGTAGCCGATATTCCTCCTGCGTCGAAAAAAAATGTAATTGCAAATTTTCTCTTTCTCGTCGACGACGGGTTAGCGAGTAAATCAAATACATATATAGCGTAGTCATCGTTTGCGTCGGTGGTGATATATATATATATATCGTGCGCCTCGTGCTTATGCAGCTTCTGGTTTCTCTCTTCTCGCCTTCGTACGTACGTATCTACCATCGACTCTGTAAAATATCAAAATGTTATTTGCTAGTTTCGCAGTGGCGTATACAGCCCACGTCGATCGATACTCGATTTTTGGAATCTGTATGCGTTGTGTCTGTGTGTACGAGCATATAACCGTTATATATAATCAAAGTCAATGAGGCAGTACGGCACGAAGGCACGTATAGTAATGTCATTTAAGCTCCGGCATCGAAGCCATTACCGCAGCTTCTCTACCCATATATATATGTACGCTCTCCCCCGTGTGTGCAATTTAACGTCTCTGTGTATATGTATGTAGCGACACATTTGCGAAGGGCCGAACGAGCCGAGGTAAATGTAGTTTGACGATGTCCTGACCGCTGCCTCTTGCAGCCTCGACACCATATTTATATATCGAGTTCGAGCGCGCGTAAAATTCAATTTTCACAATATATATACGCTGCGATTTTTTTTTTTTCATATATATTAAACGATATTTTCTCGTTGTATTTTTGCAGGACTGAACGCCGAGCTGTTCTACGTGCGCGAGGGCGTGATCAACGAGTACGCCATAAAGTTCGTCGTGCCAGTTCCAGCCAAGCTGGACAAGCTGCACTTCACCTGGGAAAATCTGGCCGGTCGACCGGTAAGCCTTATGACTTTATAAATAAATTATTATATTAAGCCGCCGTCCGCGTGTGCACCTTGACTCGATTTGACTGCATGTAAATAAGCAATCAGAATTAAATTGGTCCTGCCGCTGCTACTGCATTACGTTATATACACGCGCGTTGACAAGTATAATATGTGTGTGTGTGTGTGTGTGTGTGTGTGTGCGCCTGCCCCGTCTAGCTGTCGCGAGCAATTAGCATATAAGCCACTTATACCGGGCGCATGGTAGTATATAGTTGTGTTTTGCTTTCCGTTCCGGAAAACTTTGACGAGGCCTGCCTCCTCCTCCACCTCCTCCTCCTCCTCCTCCTCCTCGTCGTCGTTCCTGGCAGCTAGTGCAGCAAAACTCGTAAACAAGCCAACAGCCAAGCGCCCAGCTCGGCTCAGCTCGGCGCGCGTATACCGATTATTTGACTTGGGCTCGGGCGTCTGCGAAGCGTAACCAACTAGCGCGCCCCCCGTATATCACACGCGTCGTGAGTTTTACAACATGCAAATTTTCTTCGCTCAACGAGAGAGAGAGCAAACACAACAACGCGCGCAACATTGACGAACTGCATTCGACGCGGAGCTGCTGCTGCTGACTGCACGAGCAAAGGGCAAAAAATTGCTTACTCTGCCTAACGTATTTTATATTCTATATACTCGATATTTTACGCTCGTAAAATAAGTGCCTCGAGTGCAGCGAATAAATGAATTCGACCGGTAGTGCTAATCGTCCGAAACTCGCCTCGTAGAAGTAGTCTAGCTGCACGAGCAGCAGACAAATTTTCTTGGCCTGGCACCAAGAGTCCATTGTCGTGAGTCAGGGCCGGGGGCGCTCTTTACCTCCTTGAAGAAGGAAAAGTTTTTCATTCAAAATTACGACTTTGCGCTCTGGCGAATGAAAGAGACTTTTATTCAGGCGGGATTCTTCGAAAGAGTCTCGGAAATCTTTATCGCCCGTCTTCTTCTCGCTCAATTTACATTCGCGCTTATGTACCTATCGAATGCGTCGATTTCTCGACTCTTATCTCTCCCCCACTGAACAGAGCGCGCGAATTGAATCATCCTGTGTTCCTGGCAGAGGTGCAGAAAAAAAGCAGCATAATACACACAGACACAGAGCCGAGAGAGTCGAGCTCGTGCACACGCGTCGCGCGAATATGTAAGAAAGAAAAGAACGAGGGAGAAATGAGGGAAAAGAAGTCAATTGAGCATGTGTGTTATATGCACTGTATATAGCAGCATTGCTGCTACCGGTACGCTGCGCCGCTACTCAAGTGGTCGAACGACTTGTCTCTTCTCTCTTCTCGCGCGCATTCCCCCAAGGGAGGCCCAACATCCGTCACCTCGCGCTCCTGTCCTGTCCGTCACTGCGCGGGCCCACGGTGTGCGTTTCTCTCGCTCTCTGCAGCCTCTCTTAACGCACTTTTAAAGGAAGAAGAAGTAAAAAAGAAGGGCTGTACACGAGAACGAAATCCTCTCTCGCGAGTAATACGCGACAAATTGGATTTGCTAAAAGCGAAGAATGTCGAAAAAACGAGAAAGGCAGCGCAGGAGGATGGACGGACGCGACGCGCGGCGGGGAGTGATTTATGCCCTGCGTCTCTCTCGACGGTCTTTTTATGACGATTTCGAGGATTCCGCGCGTTTCTCTCTCTTTTCGGTAAATTGTCGGATATTCTCTCTCCCTCTCGATTCCTGCCCCTGCATCGGGGAAATTGAATATTCCATACATTACGCGCCGGGCCGAGCTTCGGATGACATGGATTGTTTTACGACCTTTCTTCTAAATTAATACATAAATTCGAGCGCCGCTTCGAGGCATCGCGACGATGCAACCCGGGATGGACTTGCCCCAATCTGTCGCGCGCGCGCATGGCATTAATCCGATCGATCATTCTTCGGCTTTCTTTATCAACTTAAAACCCCTAATTTTTCAATCGAATTAAATGTTGCAATCGCCTGTCGTTCACTTCAAGTTTCACACTTTGCAGTTTAGAAGAAAAATCGAAAATCATAAGGAAGGTCTAGTGTGTCGTGTATACGCGCGCCATTCGGGACGTGGTATTATGTACGGATATTCTACGAACTCGTTAAATACGTGAAAGGGACTTTAGTCCCGGGGACACCTTGGAGAGCTGCTAAGGAATGAATATTCAAACTCGTGATCTGCACAGACGAGAACGTGTCTGTGTGTGCGCGCACAAAAGTTTCTCCTTCGTTTTTGAGGAAAGAAGTCAGAAAAGAGAGAAAAAGAGGCACATACGATGCAAAACGTAGACTCAAAATACTACCCGCGTGTGTGTGTTGTAGGTAAAAATTGCTGCAGCATTATAACAAAAGGGACCCGTGTCGTTCGGTATTTGTCGTTGTCCCCCCTCGTTCCGAACAGAGAGAGCCTACAGCGTGTGATTTTATAAATATTTGACAAGTGTATATCGTTAATCACGGCGCTTTATGTGGGACACATAAATATTTGCGGAAATGATGATCGATTTGATTAATGAATCGTTTGCAAAAAAAATTAAATAAATGACGGGAGACAATTATTTATATCGCGAGTGAAAAATCGTAGCAGCAGCCGAGATCGGGGTTTTTCTCTTTGACGCGATATCCGCCATCCAACTCCGCCCCTCCCCGTCATCATTTTTTATTTTTTCTTTTATTTTCCATCGAGATTCTCATCCTCGATTGAGAGACGAAGAAAATTAGCTTCCGGGAAACTTGGCCTCGTTCCTCGCCTCCGTATAATAGACGCGCATAGATTTTCTATTATGCTAAAATAAAACGCCAAAGTCTTGAGTGTCGTAATAATAACAGTCGCATGTATAAAAACACTACTGTTGTGCATACACACGAGGTGGAATCTCGCTAAGCCACGCACTTATTTTAATGGCACGTATCCCTTCGCGTACGCACACACACACACACACACACACACACACACACACGTGCGCGCGAAGCCAGTCATTATCTCTTTTCTCGAGGTGTTATATTTCTCACATTGTACGATGATATGATAAATACGCTGCAGTAGCAACAGCAGCAGCAGCAACAGCTTCCTTTTCAAACCTCGCAATCATGCCATTTCGTTGGTAATGACACCACACCGTGGCAGGCAGTGCACTGAGTACACACACACACGCTCACAATCATTCGAAACAGTGTAAAAACGAGTTTTTGTGCCAATTGACACGTTTTTTTTAATCTTACCGTTTGCTTCCTTGTTTTTCTCCGGCGCAGCTACCGTACACGGTCTTCGTCGACATCAGCAATCCAACGGCTCTGTCGAGCTCGCTCAACATCTCCGACGCCGGTGAGATTCCCGTTGGCGGCCTTCAGACCTGGGCCGTCGCACTGCACTGCGGCCCGTACGACGCCGAGATCGACGTGACGCTGAGGATCAACGTGTCGCTGACGCGTCGCAACACCACCAGCCTCGAGTTCAAGCGCAAGAAGATCTGCCTCAAGGGCCAGAGCTTGTACCACGATCCCGAGGAAATGTATTCCCCCTCGGTGGCGTCGTCCGCCACGTCCTCGTCCTCGGTCGAGAGATCCGGTATCAGCCCGGGCGGGCAGGTGTTCTACGCCGCAGTGGGCTGTGCGTGCGCCTTCATCGCTGCCATATGCGTACTCGTGACCGCTTATTACGTGAGGGATAAAAAGGCGAGGAGGCACAGGGAGCCACTGCAGTGAGTATACGATTTTTCGTTTCGTGCCTCTCTTTATTTTGCCTCTGTGTGCACGTGTGAATTTTTTTTCTCTTGCTTTATCAGGGAATCGCGTGGACTCGGCTCGGCTTGCAGCGTGGAGCGTGGCACGGGCATAGGACCGGCCCAGACCTTCCTGTTGCCGGACACGCCGCCGCCAGCCTCGTCCGCGGCTTCGGTGACGACCTATCGCAGGATCGACGAGCGCTCCAATCGAGAGCTCTACGAGCGCATCCAGGAGATAACCGTTCAGAGGTAAAATATTATATAATATATATAGGATCATCCGCTTTTCTCGCGAAAGGAAATCGAATATTTGTCCGCCGACAAAATATCCCGTTGTCGAGAGGGAGAGAGAAAAAAAATAAGAGAGGGGTTATTGTAATTTCGACGGCGTTGAATATGTATGCCCTGCCATTCGCGCGTCGTTGCCGATTGCATATTGACTCTCGCTGCGACGTCGTTTTATTCGTCGTTGGAAAAAATAATTTTCCACCGCAAGCCAGAGATAAAGAGTGAAAGAAAGAGTAAGCGTTAAAATGTTCATATAATTTTATCACGCGTTTAAGAGCTTTTGAAAACGTTTTTAAATTATTATAATCGTACTTGAATGAAAAATTTTTTTTTTTTTTTGCAAAGTCGTAATTTAAAAATTATACCAAATGTCGAAATAAAAATGCTCTCACTTAACGACTCTCTCGGCTCTGTTAATATAATATGAAAATCCACTCGGAAAACCGTCGAGTCTCTCTTGAGCATTTTTTTTCTCTCTAATTGCTCGAACATTCGCTACGATAAGTACGAAAATATCTACGAGTTGGGGGGATGAAATATGTATGTCAAGTGCAGAACAAAGATTTAACTTCGCCGGGAAACGAATGTAGTGTAGATAAAATACCGCAAAATTTTGAATTATCATCGAAACGAGATGCATGTTTCTAATTGATGCTAAGCCTCGGTCAGTTTTTACTTAAAATTCATCTTTTATTGATTAAAGCGAGAATTAATCAACTTTTGTTGAAGCTGAAGCCTTTTGACAATCAACGAGGAAAAAATCACGGTCGTCTCTATTTACAAATTGTAACTCTTTTTCATTTAACTACGCTCGCGCAGAAAATCAGAGTTATACATTCTCTTTTCACGCGCTCGTTGTACGACATGCAAATAGAAGTCTCGTTAAAGCCTAACATTTTTTACGTCTTCTTCGTCAAAGACTGCCAACCTGAGGTTAATTAAGAGCAATGAAAAATATTTTTTTTTTGCGCTACTCTCTCCATCTCTCTTTTTCTCTCTCTCTCTCAGTCTCAAGCCTGTTGAAAAATCTAGTTAAATGAGCGTATGTATACCTGCGCCTCTGAGAGTCTCTCGAGCGCTCGGTGTCGCTAATTGTCAAAGCGAAAATTCATCGTAAAAGTTTTTCATTGCAGTTACCTGCACGCTGCTGCTGTTTTTTTTTAATTAGAGCCTTAGAGGGGCTTATACATTTCGCAGTTAAAGTTGACATTTGAAAGAAAATGAAAATCGCGTTAAAAAACTTTGAAACTAAGCGAGAGCAGTTTATGCGCGCACTCCTTTCCAATGGGTTGAAATTTGCATCGCGGAATTAAAATATGATTCGTGTAACACGGATATTTGATTTCATATTGGGTTCTTGTGGGAAAGGGCAGATTCGTACTTTCGAAACTTGTACGTACGTTCTCGAGGGCAATTACGCGAGCCGTCTGGGATCAATCGTGGCGAACAAACTTCTCTCTCGTTTCTCTCGTCTCTCTCTCTCTCTCGAAGGAGTAACTTTCCGAAATCTAATTTTTTGCACAACCTCAATTGCAGATGTCGAGTTCGCTTATTGAGCATCGAGATGGAGGGCACCTTCGGTCGCGTCTATCGCGCCAGCTACCACGAGGAAGGAGCCCCAACACCCCGGGACGTGCTCGTCAAGACGACCTCCGAGCAGGCGTCCCAGGCTCAGATGGCCATGCTGCTGCGCGAAGGATTGGCTCTCTACGGGCTGAATCATCCGACTCTCCTACCCGTGCTCGGCGTATCGATCGAGGAGCGCGGCTCGCCCTTCGTGCTCTATCCTCACACGAATTATCGCAATATGAAGCACTTCCTGCTGCGCTGCAAGCACGGAAACGGCGACGGAGCACCGACTCGCGCTCTGACCACTCAGGAGCTCGTCGAGATGGCCCTGCAAGTGGCCAAGGGTGTGCAATATCTGCATCGCAAGCGACTGGTGCATCGCGATATCGCCGCGAGGAATTTAGTGTGAGTATTTATTTTGCGTAAAAATATTCAACACAATGTTGTTGTATCAGCTTTTTTATACCTCCTTTTATTTATTCCAGGGTTGACGATGAGCTACGCGTGCAAATCACCGACAATGCGCTAGCACGAGATCTGTTCCCGCAAGATTACATATGCCTAGGTGATACGGAAAATCGACCCATCAAGTGGCTCGCGATAGAAAGTCTGCTCAATAAGACATTTAGCACTGCTACGGACGTGGTAAGTAGTCTGAGAAATCGTTTTACCACCCTGCGCGTGTTTATAAATTCCTTGGCTACTCGATACGATAGCGTAACAATAAAATGCTCCAGGAAGTATACACCAAGATAAATGTGACCGGTTACTACCGGTGTAGACGGAATTTATAAACTTCTGCGCTCAGCTTACTGAAATTACTTTTACACGAACGATGTTTATTTACATTTACGTTGATTTATTTTTAGTGGGCGTTTGGTGTTCTGCTTTGGGAATTCACGACGCTGGCTCAACAACCCTACGTCGAAGTCGATCCATTCGAGATGATCTCGTATCTCAGCAATGGGTACAGATTAGCCCAGCCGGTCAATTGTCCCGACGAGTTGTTTGCCATGATGGCCTACTGTTGGGCTATGTCGCCGGACGAGCGGCCCACCTTCAGTCAACTGATCGTCTGCCTACAAGAGTTTCACGTTCAACTAACCAAATACGTGTAAATGAGAATGTATGTTGATAGCGTAGCGTACCCAAAATGAAAGAGAACTCGCTGTTCGGTCAATGAACGAAGATCAGAGTTCACAATAGTTATGATTGATGAAATAACTACTTTAATCATTCAAGTAGTTCAATGAGAGCTTAAATAATTACAAATATCACTTAGAATGTTAAAAAAGATAGAGAATGTATATCTAATGAATTTAAAAAATTCATATTTGCCAAAAGTTGTTGATATCAGGATTAATTTTTGGAGAAGCTATATCGATATTGCATGTGTAATTGAAAGATGGTTTTCCATTGTTTATGTGAGTGATAATTTTCGTTGAATTTTGTGAATATTTTTAACTGTAAAAACGAGTATGTGTACATATTTGTATATCGTGATTTATATTTAATTCCTTAGTTTAAGAAAACAAAAGTCTTTACAGTATTTAAGATATCGAGATTTTTTATTTTTATTTAAATGTTTTAACTATGTTGATATTGAACAAATTAAAGTAAACGCTTAAAACAAAGCGTTGATCTCACTTATCAAACAAAGCAATGAAAGAAAAATGATATTTTTTTCATTTAGCGTCAACGACCATTCGAGACGTGCATTTTTTCCAAAAATATCATTGTACTTATCATTTATAATTTTTTGTAAATAAGAAAAATTAAGAAGGAATGGATATCGAGGCGAAAGCGAAAGTTACAATGCAGTCTCCATGATGTCAAGAAACTTTAAAAAAAAACCACTTTAGTCAATATGAAAAATCTTTCCATTTTTGTGTATACTCAATAGTTGAATGCAAATCAATATTAAAAATTATAACTATACGCACACGAAAATTGATGATTTTGAAAAAATCATTCAAAACAATCTGCACTTGCATCGTCTAAAAAATTCGGAGATTGTCATGTTATCTCTCCGCATTGTATAGATAGGTATTCCCCGCCCCGAATGTAAATATATTGCGAACTTAGAATTCTAAAAATATTTAAGCAAACGTATATAAATATACAATATATTGCACTTGTACAGAGATGAATAATAAAATACGTAAAGGTTGAAACATGAACTTTGTGGAGTTGACAAATTATAACCCAAGCCTCTGTATACACATACACGCCCTTACGGGTCAAAAACTCCGCCCTGCATCCTTGAGCGCGCATACAATAAATCTGCATCTTATTTAGCAAAATATGTGTGCCGCGCGTAAATGTATATTCTATTAAAAGGCCACAGTAGAGATAAATTTTGGAATTTCGCGAGAGGCAGGAGTATGCGTGTATACGCGAGCACTACCGAGATTAATGGATGACATTTCGCCGGGGAAAATAACGAGAATGACGTGCGCGCAGCAGCACACGCGAGGAGGAGCTGCGCGTCGCCGGAGACACGCGACGATGAAATTGATGAATGCACCCGCGCAAGTCCAATTATACGCTCTCCTGCGGTCTATGTATAATATGTGGCTCTCCGTTCGAGTTATTAGTCAAACGAATCGGGGACGGAAGCTCGAAAATTCGCTCGCTCGGTATCTTTCACTTATTTGAAGGAATTCGGGAATTACAGTCGAATAGGTCGTGGTAATAACGACGACACATCCGAGCGACGAATTACTCCTGCACCGGCGGCAACCTTCCGTACAGAGCAACAGGTACGATTGCCGAGTCAACGAGCGCAGCACAGCACACGACGTCTTCGATGTATATAACTAAATCGTAGCATCCATCCGTGTGCACCAAGAAATTACTTTACATCTGTACACGTACTTATAAAACAAGCATATAGAATTTGTAATTTTACCAGGTTGATTACACAGCAGCAGCGGCACAGACGAGAAAACATCTCATTAATGAAACGAGCGCATCAGGAGCTGGAACCTTGTGGAGCATATTATACGCGTTCGAGAATTAATATCACATTTCCACACACTCGCGCGCGCGGCTTCATTTGCTATTCACGCTTCTTTCGCTCGAGCTCGTTTGTGCATTTTTTTTACTCGTCTATTATCCAACGCGCTCTCGTGTGCACGCGCAGCGGCGAGATGTGCACGTAGTAGTAGTAGTAGTAGTAGTAGTAGTAGTAGTAGTAGTAGTATTGGTCAATAAATATATCTATAGGCGCATCGCGAGGAACTCCGTGGAGTTGTTATAGTTACCTCGAGAAACGAGAGCGGCATTCTCGCGTGATTATGAATTGAAAGAAAAATCAATGGGTGGAGTTCGGTGTTGTCGATGCCGGAGCATATAAAAGCTGCAGTATTTATTTATAAAATGTGCAATTAACGCTAAACGCTCTCCTGTGCAGTATGCGCCGACCACGCGAGATCCGCAAGTTAATTTCACTCGGGCTGATTATATACATCGGCGGAGGATCGTCTCTTTTATTTCGTGCTCGTCGCCGAGCCAGAGATGTACTTGGAATCGGCGACTCATTGAAAATAAAAATCATCACAATTATTATTGCAATTGAACATGGAGGGCTATTTCGAGCACGGAACAATTGCGTCAGAGAGCAACAGCCGATCGATAACGAAGTTCCGCCGATTTTTCCAGACCCCCCTCCTTCCTCGATCGCATTGTTATTTATAAAGAAAGCCCAGCCGAATGAAAATTTCGGCAGTTCGTTCGATTTTCGCCATGACGGCGTCACGCACCAAGTCGCTCGTTGTGTACCTGGCTCTGCTCGCCACGATCGTCGGTTTGTGCGTGACGGTTGTCGCGCTGCCGGTCCTGAAACTCGACGATACGGCCGAGACGTCGACGGCGACTGCTCCGAGCGACGATGCCAACGAAGTGAAAAGAGTAAATAGATAGAGCCGCACAGTAGCTCCAGTATTAACCAATATTCATTTTTTTCTCTCCCAGCAACAGGCCGTAGACGTGAACTACCTGCTTCCAACTGGAAACGTGCTCAACATCGTCGTCGACCGGGTCCCCGACGCCACCTCCTCGAACGGCCGAGTCAAGGTGAGCCTGGCGACCAACTCCACCAGCGGCGCCGGTTTGATCGACGGCATCGACCGGCTGCAGAAGCAGGTGCAGGACAGCATCGGCCAGCGGGACCACGACCACGACCTCATCGATTCACGCGGTTTGTCACCACAAATCCAACTCGTTGATAATACGCTTAGGGTAAAAATGTGGAATGATAAAAATGATTAGAATCCTAGTCTTCTATATAAGGTTGACATGCTTTCGATTATTCCTTTTTATTACGTACAATTTATTACGTACAATTTTATCAAAAAAACATTTTCAAAGTTAAAGCTATAAACTTTTTTTTTAGTAATCTTTTTTTACTATCATTTTGTACAATAGTATTACTATGAAGTAGTTTAAATAATCATCATTCACGCGTACAAAAATATAGACACTCACACGGATTCGATCACGATTTTTCCAAAATACTATATACTTAAGATATCGGCACTGCTTTATAATATCGATGCTTGCCTAGTTCGCGGATTTTATTATCTCTCGCGCGTAAAAAAATTCATCAAACAGATCAAACATGATCTTTCTGAATTCGCGGAAATACCCTCCAAAAGCATACGATTACTACGTACTAAAACGAGTTTTCTTCTTCTTTTTCTCTTTCTATCGACAGTTCATGGCAATAAAATCTTCGGTAGACGAACTGACAACCCGGATATTTCCGAATCTACGAACTCCACCAGATCACCAGTGAAAATCAGCATCGGTAGTGCAGCATAAAGAAGTTGTTGTAATCTCATAATTGTCATCGTAGTTCTATCATTTTTTTTTTTTTTTTTTTTTGGTCAACAAGATCAGACCTCGTTATTTTTTCTTTTTTATTATAAATAATTATCTTATAAGAGAAGAAGAGCAAAGCTTCTACTGGTCGCCGACGGTATGAACGCTGACTTTGCCGTTGTTGTTGACGGCTACGGTGGCCTGCTTGTGATTGACGGGTTTGCCGTCGGGCCCGACGCCGGAACTGGAGCTCGAGCTGCTGAAGACGCCGTAAGAGCCGCCACCAGGGCTGGCTGGAATGGCTTCGCCGAATCTCGATTCGAAATTAGGATTGGGCTGTGTGGAAAGATTGAAATATTTATTTGTACTAGCCACATACAAGGTCGAAAAATAAAAAAATATAAAGCAAATACTCACTGGATTCACTGCGGCCTGTTGATAGCCACCACCCGGGCCGATGCTCGCCGAGGCCGTGGCCGAATTAGCTCCACCCCCGATGGACGGAAATCCCGCGGGAAATCCAGGGGGCGGCATTCCGAAGCCCGGGTAGCCCGCGGGAAACTGTCCAGCGCTACCGAAGCCCCCAGGGCCGAAGCTCATTGGCGGCGCGAACGAGTAGCTAGAATAGTCGGGAACGCCGACGTAAGGATAGTTGCTCGAGTAATAGTCGTAGGCGGGAGGGGCGACGTTATAGCTGTCTACTTGCACGGGGCTCATACCCCAAATACCGTTAAATATGCTACAAAGAACAGATTTACGGATACATGGCCAATCTTGTTTAGAGCCGCTTAATAGCGCAATGATATCATATTATCGTAAGCAATGTATGTTTTTTTTAATGATTATTTGAAAGCTCACTTATGGAGTAGAGTTAATAACGTTGTGTGTATATAAGCGAAGCTTGGAACTGTTTATATACGTTCGAGGAGCGAATGTCGGTCGTGCTAGCTAGCGCGTCCATGTAGATAAACACAAGGTGCGCTCGTGCGTGCTATACATGCTCGGTGATTATATGGAGTTAATTTAGAAAAAAATAAAAATAAAATAGCCAGCTCGAGTGTAGTTTATGGATTTTGCATTCGAGAGAAAAATTGATGCTTCACATATTGTAAAACATGCAGATTAGGATGGAGCTGCAGTGCAGTGCAGTGCAGTGCTGGACGGCAACCTTGTTACACATATATAAGGCATCTCGGCAATATTATATACGTGTAATATAATGTAATGAACGTCGAGCAGCAGCGGTGACGGCGGCCGCGCGAGGTAATTAATTCTATGCCATGCGAACAATTTTTTTGCACGCCGAAGTGGCATAAAAAAAAAGAAGGCAGCCAGCAGCAGCGGTCAAGCTGTGTATCTGTGAATCAAGCGTATAGTAATTGACTCTGGCTTAGCTCGAGCTCGTTACATTACAAAGTAAGGAAAACACGAGAGTTCGTAGCGCATATAATGGCCATTATAAAACGACGTTATGCGTTATAATAACGTGTCCGAGGAGAGAGAGAGATCCATCACCTATTGATATTGTTATTGTTGGCGAACACAGGAGAAGGAGATTGATGAGGAAAAAGCGAGGCGCTGCTCCAAGCCGATCCTCCGCCGTTGCCGCCTGAGACCGACGTCGCCGAAGACGCCGAATCCGGCGAGGTCCGTGTGCTCACGTAGACGCGAGCTTGCGGATCGACTTGTCCCTGGGAGTTGGTTATGATAGCCCCACCGGTGGCGTAGGAACCACCAACCCCACCACCACCACCCGTTGCACCTCTGTTATTGTGATGGTGTCGGTGGTTTTTGATGACAGTTAAGTGTGCAAAAATTTACCATGTATCAGTCTCACCTTTGCTTTGGCTTTTGTAGAGCACCATATCTCATTACCACGTTGCACGAGTGCGTGCGTGTATTTACAATAGAGAGATAGGATTATTTTTTTTAGAGAGAAAAGAGATAAAAATATTTTCGCAGCTAGTTCGCTGCTTGGTGTAGAGAAATGTGTAGAATATATAGATACAAAAAACGTCGCTATAAATTTGTGGAATTTTTATAAAGTGCTAACACCACGCGATCGAGACATTTTCTTGCTCTATTTGCAACAAAATTCGAAAATAACTCGCTATTTCTGTACGCAAAATGTTTGTATTTTTAGAAGAAAAAAATTGATGATCGATGCATCGAAAAGCCGGTCCGTTTGACCTTCCGACTCTCCGTATAGAGACGGATCACGGGCAAAACCCGCGTTCGTAGTTGCGCGCTCGAGCTTATCGAAAAACTTTTTTAAAAATATTCAATAAACTGCGATTTACGTAATTTTGTTATTACGTTGCCAGTAATAATTTTCCATCGTAAAATAGTGAATTATTTTCGTTCGATCTCCGATAAAAATCTTTTGTGGAAATCCAACACCCCAAACAACTCCCCACACACTAAAAAACCTCTACATAATTATTACGATGCACATCATAACTTTTGATACTTACGCATTTTGTTGAGCGGCAATCTGGGCCTGCAATTGCCTTTGGAAAGCCAACTGCTGAGCTTGAAGTGCGGCGAAGTACTGAGATAAGAGGTCAGCTGGATTAGGTCCATTGTAGGCTCCTTGAGGAGGGAATCTTGAGCCTTGTCCACCTGCGACGCCACCGGCTCCGGCACTGGCTCCGGCGCTAGCACCGGCGAAAGCATTGCCGTTGCCACCTGCCCCTGGGTAAGCTGCAGGAGCTATGGATACAAAATTAGATTAATTAGAATCTCCACCGAATTATGATGTCAATGTATCCCAATGCGATTATGATGGCGTAACGATCGTCGTTTACATTTTATGATGATGATTGATGTACAATAAACACCATACCGATTTTATACACATATGAGCACATCGATGTATTAAAATTAAAATGATTTTTTTCGCTTTACGCATAAATTGTTACATACAAAATTGACAACCATAAACCCAAATTTAAATTCCATTTTTCCGTTTATGCCTTTATTCTGATAAAAAAATCGGATGACTATATTCCGACCGTTACAACTTCCGAATAGTAAATTCATATACTTAATAATACACGTGTAAGAAATATTAATAGAACATGTACATTCATAAGAAAACTGCTGTAAGCAATTGAACTCGGGCTAATGAGTGTTGAAGTTTTGAATAGACGAAAAAATATAACTAGTCGGAAGAATGGAATCAGAGAAATGGACAGATACCACCCTAAACATATAAAATTATGAGCAATGCTATTGTAATATATTGACGACTTTGGTAGTTTACATCAAATATACACGATAAAAATGAGTTCACAATATACTTAATTTTAAATATACCACCCTCTTAAACAAGGAGTACATAAATCATTAAAATATACTTACATGTATCAACACCATTTAAACTACTTCTACTTTTATACGTACATTTAAAATTGATATTACTACTCGTTTTAGAAAACTGCAACTCAATTACAAATATGTTAAAATACGATGTATGATGACCAAAATACACAAAACCAAAAACCCCAATGAGCAACACATAAATCGTTGATGTTCACCAAAAGAAGCACAACACAATTCAACTACAGCAATCGATAATCGTCAACGGACAGTCGAATCCTACCTGGTAGAGGAATGGCACCTGGCGGGCCTTGACCTTTGTTAGGAACTGGTACTGGTTCTCCGTTGACTTCGATACCGACGGAGTCTCCGTCGCCGCCGAACGAGCCACGAATGCCGATACTGTTGACACCGTTGTCACCTCCGGCACTGGCGCTGCTACTGACCGACACGCCGTTCGGCGAGGTCTGAACTTTGACGCCATTTCCGTTTCCGCTGCTGCTGCTAGCGGTGTTTATTCGCGAGCCGAAACCACCGGCTGATGCACTGGCGCTGTTGCCGTTGACGCCACCGTTAAAGTTCGGTACGAGCGGCTTTCCACCTGCCAGAGGCTTTTGGCCTCCGGTAGAGGCCGATGCCGAGGCTGCGTTATTGGGTCCGTTGCCGATGGCATTGACAGCGGCGCCACCAGGGCCCGGCCAACTGCTGCTCTGCACGGCCGGTTTACCGTCGGGTCCCGGATAAGTGGCGGCGAACACGTGTCCACCCTGGGGCCCGGAGCTCGAGCTGGCTACGGAAGCCGCGAAATTCGAGCCGCCTTCGCTGAAAGCTGGACCAGACGGGTGAGGATAGAAGTATGGCTCGGGTGACTGATCGGTGGCGATTATGACGTTCGGATGATAGTCGTAGTAAGACTGAGGCAGATCCAGAAGATGCGGATGATTCTGTATGGTATTGATGAAGCCCGTGTCGACGCCCGGATAGTAATAAAAGTCGTGCTGCTTCGGTGGACTCATCGGTGGAACTACGCGATTGTGCGATGATGTCTCGGGCGATTTCAAGATACCTTTGCCCGCGACAGGAGACGCCGTGCCATCGTCGTCGGCGCCGATGCGATCGGAAATCGGTTTCTTCGGCTTCTGCTTGCTCGACTTGCTGTCCTCTTTGGCCAACGGTCGGACGGTGATCGGGTCCTGGTCGTCGGGCTTGAGGGTAGTCGTGTCGGATTCCGAGTCCGGCAAGTCGGTGGTGGTGGGAGCAGCCAAGGTGGTCGTTTCTTCGTCGGCCGTTGACGTCGTGGTGTCTGCTGCTTGATCGGCCGCCGCCGCTGGTTCTTGGCGTTTCAGCCGTAATTTATTGTCCACCGATTTGCCTTATAGCGCAGAATAGAAGATAAAGCATAAGCGGAAAAGTGAATTCGAGTTATAGATGCGTATGGATGATGCCGATGTGTATGTGTGTGCGATGTAATTTTTTTTTGTGAGATCGATGGAGAAGCGAGGATCGAGATTCATTTTGGATTGAAAAAAAAATCCAGTTGAATCCACTTGATATTCAAGATTTTTATTCTACTTACAAATACCTTCTATCTTGCTTCTATTTTTTAATATTAGTTTCAGCGTATTTTTATGGATTTTAAATTGTGAAGCCACTTTAGCTTTAGAAAGTGATGATGGCAGTGCATCGCATAATTTTAGTAGACGTAACTTTTCGTCGTGTGCTAACTTTGAATATTTAACCATAGTATAGGCCGTGTTAGTTCGAGGGCAAACTCAATATACTTAGAGATAGTACTTACTTCCATATACGAGATAGTATTCGGAATTACATTGTTCGGAAATAAAGATGATGAAAATAATGTTACATTGTGTACGTTTCCGAGTTTGAATGTATTAATCGTACGGCAGATCGATCGTGATATCCAACGAATGAGACAAGGATCAAGTGTATATGGGCATCATTTTATAGTCATGATCAAAGTTGCCAAATTCTGCTTTATGGCAGGTAGCTTTACGGTACACTGCACTCGTACATATATATACAAAAATGAAGTACAGAACATTGCAAAGAAAAGATAAATAAATAAATATATCCTGTGCGAACAAAGTCCCGAGGATATGTTATTGAAAAAAAAGCTTACATACATCTCGGCGATCGTTGAAACGCGCGCGCGAACAAGAGGGAGAGTGCAGCTCGAGGAGAGAAAATATGCGCAGCGAGGACTCGTCTCTCGCGATGTGTATACGTATTATAATGAACGGCGCAAAAGAAACAGCGCGAGTGTCAAGGTTAACGCTCCGCGCAGCTCTGCAGAGCTCCGAGGGCTGATGCTGCACCGCGAAATTGTTCGTACACATTTCCTCGCTCGCTCGCGCCTCGCAAGCCAACTCGTTATAACCGAGCAAACACATCGCGCTTGGCGGATATATAATAGAAAGCTCGTTACACGTATCTCCGCGAAAAAGACGTCTTTATTACTATTCTCGTTCAACGCGCGCGTGCCTCAGTGTCCGCGTCAGTGTAAGTGTGTGCATACGGACGGATTTTCAAACACGCCTGCGAGATACAAAAGAATAGCTTTTTTTGCTGTTGCTGCCCCGTCTCTCTCTCTTTCTGTTAAATTATGTTGGATACACATGAGTGACAGAGTAGGTGTATATACTGCTGATTCACATCGATTATCGGCACTCGTTATTATTATGTACACACAAAGTGGATTTACGCAAACGAACTCTTTTTTTTGTACATGTAATGCAGCATATCGATAAGTTTTCACGCTCGACTTGCCGCGGCGGCGCGATACATGAAATGTTTATCGATGATGTGTCTATGATTAATATGCGAACATGTTACATGTCTGATCTCTCTCTGCTGCAGAGAGATCGCAATTCTTATTTATGCGATTATGTGGTAATAATCATTTTTCCCGATTAGCGTAATAATTTATTATTACATTTGTTTCGCGCGCGCGCGCGCTGAGAATTGTAAGCTTTTATTTTTATTCTCTTCAAAGTTCAAGATCGAGAAGCAGCGATACCGGTAGTGTTGTGGTATATATCGTGCTCGAGTATAAACTTTGACGATCCGAGAGACTTGCAAATTCTCCGACCTTCGTCACAAAAAGTCGAAGGCACATCTTCCACGGTCACGTATACAGGAAGCGACTCCAATTTCAATGAGCTATAATTAAATATCGTCTAGCAAATTTTGACAAAGGAACGCGTTTTGCGCTCTGATAAAAAATCAATTTAAAGAAAAAAAAACGAGCTTGTGGTCAAATGAAAAACAAAATAGAACAAAAGTGTCGAGGTGTATGAACGAGAGATGTACTCACCCGTGCCCAATTGCGCGGCGACGAGCAGCAAGGCCAGGGTCATGTAAATCACTTTGGCTGCCATGGTGTATTGGTTATTGTTGTTGTGTCCTTATCATCAGAGACACTCGTCGATTTCTTCGCTTATTTTTTGTCGCCTCGATGGCAAACAAAACAACGAATTTATATTTTCAATATATTATTTATTTATATGTTTTTCTTCCTTCGGGTCTTGGGAGCTCTCGTTGTGTGCGGAGCGTCCGGTTCTCACAGCTGAATGACTAAGTTGGCGCGAGTCGCGATCATCTTATATAGTGTCGAGTTCCTCGCGCACACGCCTCCGATAATAAATGCCGGCTTCGCGCGAAGCTGTATACAGCAGACTCGCACACACGTACAGAAAACACGTCGAATCGTCGTTCACGTCGTCGTCGTCGTCGTCGTCGTCGTCGTCTCGTCGCTTACAATGAGTGCGAGAGATCGTTAACTATTGTAGTTCCTAGAGGAGAGATGTGCGCACGCAAAATGAAGAAAAAAAAAAATAAATACAAAATATGTAACCGAAATAGTCATGACTGATCATCGGCGCGCGTATATAGACGCACGTATACACGCACCGTGGGGTTGTAAAAATGCCTTCGACAACGACTGAGATCATGTTTTTGATTCGAGCGAATTTTATTGCAAGCTCACGTTGGATGATGACAGCCAGCTGACGGATTCTCTCGGCCCAAGCGAGAGGGGCTATAGTAGTGATTAATCGACAAAAATTTTCGCCAAAAAGTCATTTAATTCGATCACCGATCTATACGCACGAGGTCGTGTTTTTGAATCACCAACTGCAGCTTGCGGAGAGCTCGGTGCTTCTTTTTTTCATCGAAAAACAAATTTGAATGAAAAAAATTTGCTTTGTGTATACCCGCTAAATCGATACAATTTCTATGATATCATGTGCGTCACGTAATGAAAGGATATTTTTCTTTTTAAATACTCTGAGGCTCGGAACATCCCAAGTTATGATTCATGGCCTCTTGTTCGCACAATCCGTAAGGATCCCGTTACACTTTACGATCTTGTGCCAAAACTTTGTACTTATATGTCTTAGACAGTCGTGTACGGCATTTGTCGAACAGAGGCGTTACGGAGAATGACAACGTACAAACGCTCAAGGCTCTTCTAATTGAAATTTACTTAAGGTTTCGCGCGACCTCAACACTGGTACCCTTCAAAAAAGTTGTGTACGTTCAACATACACGGCTCGTTTATGAATCGAATAACTAATGCTTTCAAGAGCGAAGTCGTCTCTCGGCTAAAATGTTGCATATTCGTGGAAACTAATTCGACGAGCGTCGAGCAATTATAATTTTTCCAACTTGACGGACGATAACGAGCATCAAAGTTAAGATTTGCCATGCTGTTCGCAAGCATCAATAAAGATGAAAATATTTTATTTTGAGTTATCCTCGGCGCCAAATAATAGATTTCGGGCGACACGCAAATATCGATAAGCATATAAGTTTGTTAGGCTATTTCGACAGTCGACAGTTAACCTTTTTTCAAAAGAATTTACAATGTCTTCCGGCTCTTGAAACTTAAATTCTCAAAACACCTATGGACATTTGATAAAATGAAGAATGAACGAGCCGCCAATAGACAATTAAAGCACGTTTTTTCCAGCTACGCATGTGAACATAACTTTTCGAGAGGAGGAGGCGTCGGTGCTGGCGTTGTAGCTCGCAATTACCGTCGATGCTTGCGTCGATAATAACAAGTCATCGAAAAAAAAGGAGGGAAATATTAATTTTCGTATTTGATGGTGCATAAGTAGACACGGAACATCGTATAATGAGCTCGAAAGTATCAACAATGTAATCTCGTCATTCACATATTCTTATTGTTATATACCAGCATTCAAAAATTATATTGGAAAATTTCAAATCTATCTCAAGGCTCGGGTTTTATTCGTTGACAATCTCATCACTTTAAGAAACTATGCCGTGAAAAATGTATTAATATTAACATAAGATAAACCATATTTGTATTTACTGAAGCCGATAATACAGATCACTCGAAGTTGTTTTACCTGGTAAGCGGCGCCACATTACGCAGGTAAAATGGTTTGAATAAACCACAGATCGGCACTAGTGTCACGGGTAATTAAAAAACCAGCAAAGAGAATTTGCATCAAAAATTGATGAATATTTAGCATTAATTAGTCTAGACATGTGGTTAAAAAGACGAATGTCCTTGAGGGCAAATTATCCCCTGGTAATGTTTATAATCATTCGGAGAAGTATTTTTTATAACTGAAAATGATAAAAATCGATGATGTAATTGTTTATCGTACATTTTTTTTCAATATAAATATACAACTAAGGATTAATTTTTCACATGATTCAATGAATTTCTCACTTACAAATCGAAGAATGTCGTTCAGCTTAAAACAGAAAATAAAAATTTTGACCCAGATTTCGAATGGTCTATAAAACTACAGAGAAGTCAATACATTAGAATGAATTTGCGCGGCACAAATTTCGGGTGAAAGTGTATAGAACACTCGTAGCATAGAAATCGAATTTTTTCAGTCATTAGAATTAAATTACTATTCAAATACTTGGTAAAATATATTTTCGTGATCAAGAATGTTTCTCTCGTATTTTTCCTGCGCATTTGATTGTATAGAAGGATACGTTATTATGTGGATTGTTATTTCGTTTTTCAATTAAGTCAAGCGAGATTATAAGTGCAAGGGGTTAACGTTTCGAAAAGTACGTATTAGATTAAATTTGACCAAAATACACTTGGTACGTAAGATCATTGAAAAATAGTGAGTACCGTGAGGAGAGTTCGATGGACTTTTTGCAAACTTTATTTTCGTCATACATCGAACAAAAGAACGAATTCTCTGCTAATTTACGTCGAGCAATACGCAAACCGATCGGCAAACTTCGCACGTCATATAATATTCAAAAAAATACCAAATGTAACGTTACATTTTACCGCGGAACAGGTACATACAGGCAAATTCATCCCATTTCTTTCTCTTTCTCTACGCGTAGATCCAGTTAATTATTTTTATTTTGATCCGAAAAATTCATAGAAGAGTCAAAATCGTACACCCGAGGTCTACTTTCCTTCCCAATAGCGGATCTTTGAACTTTTATAGAGATTTGAGATTTGGAGATGGAATCTGTAAGAAGGATTTTGGGATCCTATAAATAGAGTTTCACTCGTCCAGCGGGGATCAGTCAGTGCTTTTATCTCGCATTCAATACATCGCGATACATTAAAAGTGTACTTTTATATTTTTCAATCATGAAGGCCGTAGCGTGCACGTTGTTTGCTCTTTTGTTCGCAGTCGCTTACGGTACGTTTTACGCACGTCTCAACTCGTTGATTTTATAAAAAAAAAGTTGAGAAATAAATTTATTTATTTGATAATAAAATTTTAGCGAGTCCTGTGGCCCAAATGAGGGAGGGAAAAACAGTGAGATCGTTTCTGCATGGTGGCTACGTTGCCCTGCACGATCGCGTAGAGGCTCTGCAAAAGCGACAGATCGCCAGCGGCTGGACTGTACCTCCTTTCCCGAGCGTGGAACTACCTGCTCTGCCAGCTAATAATCCAGTCGTGCCGAAATTGGTGCGCTTCTTCGGCGCTCAGGATCTGCAGTCGAGCCTGAGGAAGAGGCTCGCCGAGATCGAGGCTACTCAGCAGAAACTCATCGAGTACTTCAAACAGCTGAGAGGTAAGCTTTTTTTCTGTCGTTATTTATCAATATGGTCAATGTTGAAAAGCATGGTCGGTAATTTATAAAATGAAATTTTCTCGTTTTTTTTAGAGCATCAATTCTTGAAACCACCATGCGACGATGCTACCACCACCACCTCCACCACCGCCTCCATGTCCGCTGAATCAACCAGCACCTCGACCACCAGCGCACCCAAGGAAGAAGTCGTCACGGAATCCGCAGAAATCGTTTCCTCTGAAACCGTCGTCCCCTCGACGTCCGAAGAAACTGTCTCCTCTACCGCTGCTGAAGAAATTGTCGTTTCCTCGTCATCCGTGAAACCAGTCGAGGTCGAGATCCGCAACAACAACGTCGAGGAGGTCGCCGTGACCAGCACCGAAGCCGCCGCCACCACCACAGCCGAGCAAGCCGCTGTTACCGAAAAGATGGGCGAAGAGGTGCACATGCATTCCACGACCGTCGAGCCAATGGAAACTTCCACCGAAGTCATCGAGGAGATGAGCACCGAAGAAGTCGCGACGACTCAGACTAGTGCTTAGGTTATTGTTTCATTCGACTGATAAATGTTAAGGGTGTAATTGTTGTATGATATGTTTGGCGCGAGCGAATCGTGTGCGAGTGTGTGATTATTTGTTGTACGCAATTATCGAGTACATTAAGGAATACTTGTGATTGTATATAGTTTTTAAGTATTATATAATGTAGTGTTTGAGTTTTAAATAAACATTAATTCGATAAAAAAATAAAAAAGTTATATTCAAAACTTATTCGGAAATCCTTTTGCATTATAATGAATTAGCTCGTAAGTCGAGCAAAGTAAATAAACGGTACAATACTGGCGATACTTTCTCTCACCGGGCCATAAGTCAATCATTCAAAATCAAGCGCTTTAATTGCTACTAGGAGATTTTTTAATAATAGAATTCCCACTTTTTTCCCGTACGTTCACGCGATCAGTTAATCCAAACGCGCTTGTTTACTCATTGGATTTTCCAAGATTATAATCGATTCTAGGTCAAATGTATAAAAGCGCCTTATTCACGTTCGCCGAGCGTGAACGCGATCACACGCATCGTAGCTGTTTAATCGTTTGATTTAAGATTCGCAAACAGTCTATTACAATAATACATCCTCGAGTTTTGAAGCAGCTCCTCTCAAAATACGTACGCACGAAAAAATATCGAGTTCCGCGCGCGCGCGCGAGTGTTTATATACTCGAGCGATATACACAAAACACGCGGAGCTTGGCTGCATATTGCTCAACCGGTCAACCTTAGCCCAGTATCGGCGAAGCTTCGGGATTTCTCAAGGCCTCGATTTACGTCTGTCTGCGTCTGTCTGCGTGTGCTGTATGGTGGCAGCGGTGAGTCGGGCAGTGTGCTGCGCACTCACATGTAATATTGATATTTCACTCGCCGCGAACTCGGATATATAACGTACGTACGTATGCGTACACATAGGTATTGGTACGTGCACCGATAGTACGACGTAAACTAGCCAATTGCCGATATCGCAGGGGGTTTCTCCCAACCTGTTACGAGTGATGCAAACCGTCCAGCATTAGAATGCAGCGATTGTAATGCCACCTTCGATCGCTATCGTATTATGGGCACACTATAGCTCGGAGCTCTAGCTATCTCTCGCGTAACCGGCGTGAAATTTTCGCTCGTTCCTTCCATTCGGCTCTCGCGCGGGTGCGTTGTGCAAGTGATTCCTTCCCATTCATATACGCGTGTATAATATAATACCCACACCCATAGCCGCAGACCCGGAGGAATGAGACACCCGCTCGAGGGGCTCTCGAGGCGACCAAGAATGCCAATCCACTGCCGGACGCGCAGCTCGCGTACAACAACAACAACGAGAGGCACGTCACTGCCACAGAGGGGTCTAAGGTCGAGTCTCACCTGCGTGTGGTGCAGTCCTGCTCGTGCAGCACAGCTCTCGACGCGTCGTCGTCGTCGTCGTCGTCGTATCTCTCGGCGCGGCTATTATAAAAATACGCGCGCTCCTTGCTGCATCTCCAGACTCGCTGCTATCTCGTGAGCGTCGAGTCGACATGACGCGATTCGGGACGATTTTCCGCTGCGCTGCGGCTTTTGCGCTGCTGCTCTTGGCCCGTGCCGGTAAGTGGTGATTATTTCTTTTGGAAAATTGTGAAGTGCTCTTTCCCCAGCAGTGATTTGCGCGTACGGATTCGTGTGGATTTTCCCAGTGGCGATTTCGAGTGTAAGATAGATAGCGGTGGGCTGCAAAAGAAGCCGACGATTAAGTGAAGTGATCGAGCTATTAGGTATCCTTGCCTTATACCGTATGAAGGAAGGAAAATTTCAATTTTTGTAAAGAGCCTTATAGATGATAGAAATACTCGGCATTTTATGGTTAGTTTTTGGCTAATGAAAAAGTTTCGCAGACCAAAGAGTTCTGGAGTACGAATACAGGCGCAGTAAACACTCCCTAGTTATTGTACGCTTATATACACTTATTTTGACTTTGCCACTTGCAAATTTACAGATAAAGGTACTCGCCATCTAATGGTGAAGGGCGAAAGTAGAATTTGGTACATTTCAAATATTGAAGGATTGAAACAGCTATGAATATGATCGCTAAATTTCTTAAAACCATTTTTTGACTCATACAAAATACACAATTATTGCAACTTTGCAACTTGTAGATTTAAAGATAAAGGTACTTGCTATCTAGTGGTGAAAGATTAGAGTGGTATTGTCATATTCAAAGTCGTCGAAATCTGATCTAAATTTTTTGAAACAGTAAAAATAGTCATTATCATGTTATTTAAAATGTACTTATTATTTTTAACATTATTGTATTGTAAAAATCGCCAAAACCAAGCCAAATAATGTGTATACATTTTAAAACATTTTAAATTTTCATTGTTTAGTCATCGGGCCATAATTAAAGTTGAGAATTCCCACCAGGGCTTTTTATCGTTATGTACAAGTGGAGTTTGCGTTACCCGAGCCTCGAAGTAAAACGTCGGTTAGCCAAGTAAAAATCGTAAAGTCGCACTCGCAGGCGTCGTAAAAATAGCCTGCAAGATCAGCACTTTCCGCGCGCGTCAGATAAACGCAAAAAGTCGCTTCGCGTACGAGTGGAAAAATAGAAAAATATAAAGTTGGCGCTCGCGGTGATTCTGAAATGGAGCCGGTTCGTAATTAAAAAAAGGAGAGAGACTATTGCGACTTGAACAGTGTGTTGTACGTAAGTGTGTCGTTCGATAACAATGCGTGAGGCTATGTAATGCCAATTTGAACCCGTCATCATACTTTTGGCTCTGCGCGAAAGGAACTCTATACGCTAAAAATTGAATCACTCTACTTTACGACTAGAGAAAAAAAGTGTCGCACGAACTATTATATAATATATTATACGTAAACGTTTTTACGCACACGAGTCACGCACACGATTATTGCAGATGCCGCCGCCACGCACGGCCGTCATCAAGCCAACGACAACCCAGGCCAGGCGCGTTTCCTGCCGTTTTCGGCGAGTTTCGCCGTCGGTGCCCCCGGAGGCAACGCGCAGACTTTCAGCGTGTCCGGCGGACCCCAGGGCATCGGAGTGGCTCAGAGCTCCAGTCAGGCGGCCAACACCGGCGCTGGGTAAATTCATTTATTCATTCGAGCAGCTTTTGCGCAGTCTGTTGCGCATGAATCATAAATGGAAATGTGTTGGCCAACTTTTTTTTTTTTGAAACACATATTCGCGCGATACTATGTTTACAAAACTAACTGTACCTATATATATGAGCCATCGCGCGGAGTCATTGACTGCTCTTCGTTGCTATAATCTACGACGATCAAAACAACCTCTCCTTTCTCTGTCTCTTTGAAACAGCTCGTTAGCAGCGAGCCAAGCGAACGCACTGGCACTCGGCCCAGGTGGCATCTCCGCGGCCAATTCCAACGCCTTGGCCTCAACGGACCTCTGCTCGGCCCTCAGTCCCATGCTCAGGGCAACGCCTACGCCCTGGGCCAAGGATCCGCCAATGCTAACGCCAACGCCAACGCTCACAACGGAGCCGCGCAACATCGTCCGAACAGAGACTACCCCAGCTACCCCGGCTACGGCAGTGGTTACGGTAAGAATCGAGGAGATACAATCGTAGACTCGAATTTCACCCTCGATTTTTTTGGGTCGCAGGCAATTATTACAATCCGCATCGCGCGCCAAGGCTTCACGTGACCGTGAGCGATGGCGACCGTCAACACTACCGTCCCGGCGGCAACGGCAACGGTCCCTTTTACGACGTCCAGGAGCCCAGGGATCCCTGCGACTATCAGAGCTGGCAGAGAGATCCCCGCTGCCGAGGGCCGAGAGTCGTCGTCTCCAAGCCCGGAGAATACTATCCTTCTCAGCAGGGCTACAATCCGAATTACAATCAGGGAGGATCGGACGGATACTACGGCGACGAATACGGCAGGCCCGGTGGCTTGTCGCTCAGTGTAGGGTAGGTACGTGCCTGATCGTCGCCTGAACATATGAGGATGATGCACGAGAGGACACTTTTTTTTCTATTTATTTGTTTTTCTCAATGTTCCAAATGTGTCGTCCAACAGATTGATTAATGTAATTTCATCGATCGATTTTTCTCACAATTTAGAAAGGAACGTCCGGCTCAAAATCTCATCGAGTCGACATCGGATGCACATGCCGCAGCTCACTCTCAAGGCTCTGCAACTGCAACGGGTCCGGTTTTGGGTCCAGTCGTTTCTTCGAACACGGTTTCGGCGACTGCAACTGCTTCAGCCTCGGCCGGTGGAGCCACTTCTGGAGCGCAAGCTTCGGCCTCCGCAAGCTCGTCGTCCACTGGCGCGGCTGCCAATGCGCTACCTTCGACTTCTTTCGTTCCCGCGGAACAGATAATACCCCCGGAATTCGTGAGGAGTAAACAGCCGAAAAAAATCAAAAAGGACGAGGACGAGGATGAAGACGAGGATGAAGACGAGGACGAGGACGAAGAAGATGACGACGACGACGACAAAGGACCCGTAGAGACTGTTATTTCAAAAATTGTAGATTTGTTCGACATTTAGGATAAATTCGATATTAATGTGTGTTTCTTTGTACATAGTCCAGAGTGAGAATGAATAGACAAAAAAGAAATTGTGGATGTCGGCGAAAATGAGAATATTGAGCGGCGAATACAGCTCTTAATTTTTTACTACATGTATATTGTGCTGCCATATAGAGCATACGCTTGACAATTTCGATTTCAAATTCTTTTTAAATTGGATTCGAATGAAAATTCTTCAATCAGTATTATATCAAAATTCAACCTGTGCGCGGGCATTAATCGACTATATTCAAAAGTACATGTGTACTGTTAGTTTTCGAAAGTCGCCTCGATAAATTGAACTCATTCAAATTTATGTTGGTGTAATAAAAAAGATTAGTTTTAAGTTAAGCTTGCTGTCTTCTTTTAATAAATTTTGCATGATAATTTTTTTATTTAAATAATTTATTTCGTTCGTTTTTGACTCACTCTTAACCCAGGTATAGCTTATAAGATAAAGTGCGAATCATATTTTTCGCAATTATCACATCACTGCAAATCGTGAGATTTAAAAAATTGTTTACTCCGGTTGAAATAACATTCAAAACTAATCAAGCATGTAAATGCCATATTTAAAATCGTATCGTTCGGCTTAGCTCGTTAATCTCGAAGAAGATACTCTTTCGATTTGCATTATATCATTGAAGAAACAAACTTGATCGACGAGATTAATTTTCATGTCTGCACACGCGAACGAATCCGTGACCGACATACAAGACCGGTCGAAGGTCTTGATAATGTATTAACGTTCTCGAACTGTGCACTTGACCCTGACCTTGGATCCGAGGCTTTCGAAGCGACATCTCGTTTTGTCAAGGATAAAACTTGGATACCAAGTTACCGACCACTGGTCCACAGATCTACAGGTGGTAAGAATCGAAAGATATTGTACTGCGTACGATGCGAGTCTAATTTTTTTTCTTAAGTTTAAGGACAAAAGAAGCACGAGGCAAGAGATTAATATCTCCGTACGTATCGAAACGGGAACTGGCGATTTTTCATTTGCCATATTTAGCTGGACTTATGCATAACGCGCGGTATGGTTATATCACGCCAATCGTAACTTAAAAATAAAACACTGTCTGAGGTGAAGATGCGCCTATACTCATTCAAGGATTCTGCGGTGATCTAATCGGGTGCTCTTTAGATCTCGGCGAACGAGACAACAACAAGCTCGTTATTACGATATCCACGATTGTGTGTGTGTGAGCTGCAGTGAATCGTACTCGCGCGTAGAATTATTTCGGACGCGTCTCGCGGTAATACAACAAATGAAGACGATTTACGAGATTATCGTTAATCTCGCGTTTAAAAATGGATGAATAATATGATTAAAACAATGGGATGGGACTTTTTATGGACTTAATTATGGGATTGATGAATTTTGCCTCGTTTTTCATAAACAATCGTGATTTATCGATCGTGGTGATTTTTACATTTGCCCATATCGAGCGCTTTTATAGTTCGAGAGGCCTCGTGTAAAGAAGAAATTCATAATCGATGAACGCTCGAACTGTATACAAATAAGTTTTTTATTTCTTACATTGTGTATTCTGATTATTCAAGATGAAAATCTGTTAAATTCGTTTAAATACAATGTTTACATATAATTACTTGATGCAAAATAGCATCGTTGCACATTAGCCACTTGCACGCGAGGAGAAAATATCAACAAGGAAAAGTCGCGATTTTCTTGACTTTTATCACGCGCTCGTCAACACGTTATCGTTATTCGAAAGTTCATAAAAAATTGCTCCGCAGATTGTTTATATAAGGTAAATATTCGCTCGATACCAAAAATTGCATCAAAAAGAGATAATAAATCAGCTTTTCATCGCGTGAAAAATACAAAACTGTCCTCGCGCGTGAATCAAACTCGCGCGTACCGAATGACAAAGCTAATTACTCTTAATTAAAATGTGTTATTGAACAGCCACACACTAATACCGCGGCTGGATTCGATCACGGCCGAACTCATTTCCAACGCAATTATATATTATTCCGAGCTCATCACTTTTACGAATTCCCCGGGATGAAAAGAAAAAATAATAATAATAATAATAAAAATAAAATAAAATTTCATCTCGACGCGCGTCATGGAGAGATCACGGCGCAAAGCGCAGCAACAAGTGCAGCAGTACGTAGGAGCAGCGCAGTTTACAGCGTAAATGCGCTCTTGAAAAAGGAAGAAACCGCAGCAGCGTACACGACGACGGTTTATCGTGGCGCGCCGCGGCAAAAAAGGCCTGTAACTACCCCGCGCCGGTCGGTACAGTATACGCGAAGGCGCAAGAAAGAGCTCGTAACTTCGAATTAGCAGTAAAGTGAATTTTTGCGTGCGGACCTATACAAGTCAAAGACGACGACTATGTATTGCACCAGATAAATCCAAGGCTATACACGAGTGTCGGATTAACATTCCGCGAACGTCAACAGGAAGAGTTCGCTCGAGTAGGGATGTATACGCTCGAAAGCGAGAAAAAGGATAATATAGGACTTTTATGCGGATATATATAGAAGGATATATAGTCGATGAATGTATAATAGCTCGATGTTTTGAGATATTTTGTGAGGTTCACGACATTTACGATGGTTTTTTTATTTTTTACATATATCAATTCTTCGGGAAGAAGAAGATACAAAAACAATGCGCCTTCGGGCTAAACGTTGATGCTATTATGGCAGGTAAATTTTTTTCACCCGTCGCTATTACAGTATCTTTGACCTCTCAGTTTATTGATTTTCCTCGAGAACTGCGCTTCGGACAAAAAAGTGCGCATCTTCGGTTAGAGTCGAGAAAATATTAATGTTTTACTACAGATTCGGAATGTTATTGTATTATACGAGATCGATCGTTTCATGGTTCAATGACATCAAGGATATTATTGAAAATTTGTTCAGGAGATCCTGGAATCGAAAAACTTGTTATTCAAAGAAAAATTAATCGTTCATTTAAATACTATACTAGCAATTTTGCCGAATCATTAAGAAAAGTTGAAAAACAAAACGTGAAAAACCCCTTGAGTATTCGAGATTGATTGAACAATACCCACCGGAAAAACTAAAAATCGTTTGTTATTGCTCGACGATTTCCTCGAAAAGCATATATAATGCAACACGATTTTCGCACATTATACACGCGTTCGATAGCTCTGACGCGATTCCTCCTAATTCATCATTTATCTTGTCATCATCGATGAAAAAGTATCAAGTTTTTTTCCGGCTTATTAGAAGAGTCGCCGGTTTTTTTTTAACGAGCTAATAATCGTACTGCTTTTGCGCGATTCTGCGCGAAACGCGTAAAGCCGAATATCCATTTTTTCACGCGAATCCTCCGATGCCGCGGGAAAATCCCTCAAAAAAAACGCGGTGCTACATCCGAGTTTTGTCTAATACTTATAATATGTGTACGAGTGCGAATCTTCCGCGGCGTTGCGACGATGATGATTGAATGATGCTCATCGCTGCTCGCGCGAACTTGCCACGCGCGTGCATATTATATTATTACGCAATCACTGCATGCATCGACCACAAAGCCGACTATTTTTACTATAAAAGCGGCAAGTTCAAATGCTGTTGCTCGCAGTGCGTTTCTCACCGGATACTCCAACGGACGCTCTTTTGTCTTTGTTCGGTTTTTTTCTCTCTCTCTCTCTCTGTATACACGGTTGACTTGTCGCGAGTTTATAGATTATATATGCACATGCAACGCAAGATGTCGTGGTCAGTGATCTGGACCACGGCGGCGATTTTTTTCGTCGTCGGTGTCACGTGTCTACCCGTAGACGTACCCGTTCCAGCTACAGGTGTGTGTTTATTTATATGGCTCTCGAGACTGTGCGAGACTATATGAATGTTTTTTGTGTCTAGTGCGGATCGAGTTTCGTTTCGAAAAAAAACAAAAAAAATTTTTAGCACTATAGTACCAATCGCACGAGATATAAAAATATCTCACTTCTCAGCTGCTGCGGTTCTTAAAATATGAAAAGTGCGTCCCGACGATGCTAATCGAATCGCCATTAGAATTGCTAATTGACGCATCTTTTTTTATGATAGAACTCGCACGTTATACTCTGCACAAATATTATACTATTACAACTATTCTCGTCGATGACGTGCCTTTTGGGAAAAATCTTGACCATAAAATTTTCTCTCGCCGATTGCAGAATTATTGCCTCCGTTCGAGGACGATTATCTGCCCCAGACGCCGGCTACAGAATTGCTGCCCCCGAAATTCAACGGCGACGATGGCCTGCCGACCTTGGCCACGGATCTGGTGCCGCCGCCTCTTCCCAGCGACGCGACGGAGTCCACCAGTCTCGAGCTGAAGAGAAAGAATCCTCTGGCTCTCTTTCTCATCAACGTTTACGCCGTGAAAAATCACACGGCCGAGGACGACAACGACGTGTTGCACAACGAAATTATAGACGAGGTGCCCAAAGACGTCGATGGTGAGTGATTCCTCTTAATTCGTGCGATTTTTCTTTTCTGTTTTTGTTAACCCCGCAATTATAGCTTTTGATATCAAAGAAATAGATTCTTTTTTTTATATTTCTCTCGATGATTGTCGATTACTCATCCAAGGAGATCTGACTCGACTGTGTTATTAGAGAAGTAATAATATTGTCGTCTGCACGCGCGTACTTGTTATTCAAAGAGATACGCAGAAGAGACGCGAGAAAAATATTCAATCGGCTATGCGAATTTTCTTTGTTTATCAAACTTCTCTAGTGCAGAGATAGAATTAAATGAAATTAAATGAAAATATTTTTTAATGTTTCGTACTTATACTAATCTGGAATTTTTTTGTCACTTGCGGATGCACTATACTTCGTCTGTTAATGGAATCAGAAGCTCACAATCAAATATGACACTTCCGATTACAATAGATATTGTTCTAATACAAAAAGAATTTTGGAAAATCAATTCTTTCTGTTTCGCTATGTGTATAAGACTTCACAAAAAAATCAAAGCAAACTAATGAATTCAATTTAAAAGCATTGAAAATAGCAAAAAGTAAATAGCTAAATGTAAATGTGTTTGACGATTTTACCCGCTCGTTTCTTTACGGATACGCTACATTGTAACCATAGGTTCCATAAGAAGTTTCACATTAAAATATCTCGTTTTCAGAACCTCTCGCCGTATTCTTGCTCGTCGTCGAGGACAAAGACGAGGATCACCCGGTGGATCTCGACGAGGTGGCCGAGGACCTCAAAGCCGAGGGCTTCGACATCGAGAAGGTCCAGTACCACGGCCAGACTCGCATCGTCAAGGTGAATCTCGAGTCCGCCGAGACGTTGGTCGACGCCGCGGAGATCGACAGCTCCCTGTCGAACGCGATTCAGCGCGCGGCCGAGAACTCCGAGAAGAAGAGCGAAGAGAAGGCGGAGGAGAAAGAACGCGATGAGAGCGAAATCGAACAGGCCGGAAAACTCATGAAGGTTCGCAGGAAGAGGCACATCTGCCTGAAGTGCATGGTCGAGGAGATGAAGGCCAAGAAGTTCCACAAAGGCGGCGGCGGCGGCTGTAACGGAGGCTGCGGCGGCGGAGGTGGCTATTATCGTAAGTTTACCTTCTTAAAAATAATAGTCTAACATAACTCATCAGTCTTCACGTGTATATAAAATATCGTGTAGACGAGACAATAATATTGTGGGTTTATAATTAATATATTCTTAGATAATATTTGTTTACCAGGCATATAATGAGGAAATGCCTTTTTCTTGATAAGTACTAACGAATCGTGAAATTAACACCTAGAGATGAAAACACTTGTTTTGTATTTATATCAATCGAAAAAGGTTTTGCCACTTAAGAGTTTACGATACGCCATCTTTTGATAGAATCAAAAAGCTCAAAATCAAATACCACAATGACACCTATGATTACTATAAATCTTGTAAGAGTACAAATCAAATTTCGGATCGATAAATCTCTTGTTGTTTTGTAAAAATATAAATCATCAACAATACGCAGTCATTTTCATGCGTTTACTGCTTGACTAAACTCGTGTGAAGAAGTTTAACGCACAAAAAAAAGCAAGACGACACGAAAAGTAACTAAAAATTGACGATTTTCAGCTGCCCAACCCGTTCAAGTTCAACCGGTGTACGTCGTTCCCGTTTACGGTGGTGGTGGCGGCCACAGACCCCAACAGGGTGGTGGCTATTGCAACACGTGCGCACAGCAGCAACCGTAAGTTCGAAAAATAATTTACATAACATTTTTCACTGACCACACAAATTTCTAACTCGAATTGCTTTTGCCACAGATACTACCAGCAAGGAGGTGGCCAGGCTTTCGCTCAGGCCAGTGCTCAAGCCTCGGCCTCCAGCTACGGCAAATAGACTTAAAATTGTATAAGCTAAAACACTTGTAAATGCAGTGCATTTATTCATACTCACTAGCTTTGATATAAAAGTAAATTTTATTTTGTAAGTCTATAAGTGTAACACTTTTGTATTATATTAATTGATTTTGAAAATTAAATCGATGTATGACAACGAATCTCTTATTCAATTTTTACTTCTGTATGGCGTGAAATTCGGATCGCAGATGGAACCCTTGATCAGCTGATTGACCGGTGCCAAGGTGATTCTGAAATTCACGTCTCGGAAGTCCATCGTTCCGGCGTAGATTTTCTGTAATCTGTTCGACATCATCACTAATTTGTCGTTTTTCGGATCCGGAGTGTGATTGATGACTTTCATTCCGCTGATGAATTGAAGTCTGTCGTAGTCCGTGATCACGCTTTGCTGAAATTATCAATTTAACAATGAATAAAAGTTCAATTTCTATTTGCTTGTCTACAAATAACCTCTGGCTTACCATATTTTGAGATACCAAAGGGTTCTCGATATTGTAACAACCGACGCCGATTTCTCGCGTCATACCGAAGAACAGAACTCCGGTCGACGAGAAAGCCATCGCCGAGGCTTGACTCGGCAGCACGTATCTACCCCTAATGTACTGTATGTTCTGAGGATTATTGAAGTTGTTCTGAATCTCTTTGGTGGTGGTGAGGTACATCGATTTGGAAGCCAACGGTTTGAAGGCCAAAAATCGGTCGCCCAGCTTCGTCCAGGGCGAGATGGACATGCCCAGTATGCCGTCGGCCAGATAGAAGCTCTCGCCGGCGATGCTGTACTGCGAGTTCTGGGGCTCGGGCTGGAACACGTCGCCCTCGATGCGACGAAACTCGCGGCCGTTCCACACGATCAGAGCGTGACCGGTCACGTCGGCGATGTACACCTATTACAGGAAATCGGTATTAAAATCGGCAAAGCAAATAAATTTGGTACAAGAGGAAGTAGCTTAATTAGTGACTTGCATTGAATTGGTTGCAATTATTTCCATCCAATTCAACGATCGGAGTTATGAGTCGGCCAGCTCCGTTTCGATTTCGCGCTATCTGGTCGGGTATCGTCTGTCTGTGAATCAACTTGTTGGTAGCCAAATCGAACACCAATAACTGAGCGGGACAAACGTGATCGTCGCCAATCATGCCAGTATCCAGAATCCAAATTCTGTTGCATTTATCTATCTGAAAAATGACCATCAATTTTTGAAATTGTTTAACCACTCGTCTAAAAATGTATAATTGAAACTTACAGCGACTCTGTAGACGCTGGTTATACCGCTGCACTGGTTATTGTACCAAGACCAATCGGGATAAGGTTTCAGAAGAGGCCCTCCGGGTCCGTTTCTGCTAGAAACTGTGTGGACACTCGCTGGTACTCCCGGAGCTCTAATTATCGTCACGAATACACGACCGTCTGAAAATTATAGTCATTGAAAAATCTACTTCCTATGCTCAATCGTGAAACGACGGGCGTCACACTTACCGGGAGACTCGTCGACGTCGATCGGCGTCATATTTCTAGCGTCGTACAAATTATTCCTTAAATAGAAATTCTTCTGATCAACGGTGTCCCAATCATAATCGAAATACTTCCACTGGTTGTACGTGACGAGCGGAGAATACAGAGCCAGAATCGTTTGAAACAAGGCGATGAAACACGTCAACGTCTTCATTTTTCTCAACCTTGTTGGTTCCAGCCTCTGGGTTAATACTTTTAATACTGATGAAAAAACCAGCTCCGAGCTTGCTAATGCTTTTCGCGAGAAATATTATAATATCGTGCAGCGACGACGATAAAATATTCACACTGAGCCAATATACGCGCGCCGCTGCGCAATGCGTTATCATGTATCCCAAAACAAACACACGTAGGCACACGATTACACGGAAAGTTTGCGAGGGACGCTCAATTAATTTCCCGAATTTGTTTCAAATTTTTAAATAAATGTTGTAATCGTATTTATAATTGAATTATTACATATTTCTGTGAAACCCCAAAATCGTGTATTAACATTTACACAAGTCTTTATTAATAAAATATATAATCTCTACATATTTATTTGGATAATTTTGCGTGCGTACGATAGCGAGTCAACACGAGCAGAAGTAATTTGGAACAAAAAATTTCTACTCGCGTTTGACTGCGGGGAATTTTTGATAACGTCACAGATATTTTCCTACGCATTGTTATTACTATCGCACATCGTCCCTTGAATGGCGTGTCTCACCGAGATCCTGGAAACCTGAAAATTGACCTCGTTGAAGTTCTGGGTACCCCCGTAAATCTTCTGCAATCGGTTCGACATGGTGATTATTTCCTCGCCTCCAGGTGTGGAGGGATTTTGGATGATTTTCATTCCACTGACGAATTGCAGTCGACCGTAGTCTTGTACAGGAACTCTCTGCATAGTTGAAATATCGAAATCAAAATATTGACGATTGATTACATTGCACAATAAGAGCTGATAATAACGCATTTTTGAATAAATATTATGAAAAGGCAATGTTATTTTTATGCAACAAAAAAAGATTTACGATCGTCAATAATAACACTCACAAAGAGGTAACGATCCCTCCTGCCGCCGATGGTCTTGTGAAAATTGTAGCAGCCGATGCCGATCTCCTTGGTAAGTCCGTAGAACAATACGTTGCCGGAAGAGAACGCCATTGCCGTCGCCTGGCTCGGCAGAACGTCGACCGCGCGCAAGTAATTCACATTGTTGTAGCGGCGATTGTTACCGAGCGAGTTGGCGGGAGGCGGCCGCAGCAGCTCCCGCGTGTTCGCGAAGTACACGGAGAGCGAGGCGAACGGCCGGAAGGCCAGGTAACGATCGCCGTTACTCTGGCGGGGGCTCAGCGCCATGCCGAGCACGCCGTCGGCCAGCGTGAACGACTCGCCGGCTATGGTGGTGTTGACGTGGGCCGGCTCGGCCGTGTAGACGCCGCGAAAGTCGTCGTCGATGCGGTGCGCGCCGAGGCGATCGCTGTCGAACACGACGACCGAGGAGCCCGCCACGTCGGCCATGTAGACCTTTAATTTATTTTTTATTTAATATTATTTTCTGTTTTGTACATGGCAATCGAGGCTAACGATTTTTTTTTTCGTACTTTGACATCCTGACAGCGGCTGGGCTCGCACTGCACGATCGGCGTGACCAGTTGACCCTGACCCTGGCGATTCTGTGCCACGTTATCGGGGATCGCCGTCTTGTAGATCAATTTGTTGTCGCGCAGATTGAAGGCCAACAGTTTGGCCGGGCAGATGTGCGATCCGCTCCTCAGACCGGTATCCAGCACCCATAATCTCTGGCACTTATCGATCTGTGTGTGTGAGTGTAACATAAGTCATGGTCGTGTGTTTGAGAATTTTCAAAAAAATGAGTCCAGAGCAATTAGTGCAGAGGCACTTACGGCCACTCGGTAGACGTTTATGATTCCCTCGCAGCCTATTTCGTCCCGATACCAGGACCAATTTGGGTAGGGCTCGAGTAATGGACCTGAGGCTCGGTCGACTCGACTCGATACCGTATGAACGGAAGCCGGTACTCCTGGCCCTCTTATGACCGTAATGAACGTTCGGCCATCTACGCACGCATGACGACGACAAGAAAACAATTATCTCTCCTTATGTGTAGCGCTCGTTCTTGAGGCTGCGATATATAAATAATAACGTTACATTATGTGTGTGTATATGTCTACCTGCGGATTGATCAACGTCGATCGGCGTGAGATTTCTGTAATCGTAAAGCCCGTTCTGCACGAAGTAATTTTTCCTCTGCTGCGAGTCCCAGTTGTAATCTAAATACTTCCAGGCGAATTGCGTTATTAATAATGCCCTCGCGCTGCTGGTGACGTGCGCCCCCAGTAACAACCAGATGAAGCCTTGCATTTTTGCTTATAGCTCCTCGATGATCGTCTCTACTTACTTGCCGTTCGATTTTTCGAGACAATAACGTTTTTGCGAAAAAAAAAAATAACAGAAGACTCGAGAATCGTAATTGTATCGGGGCCTTCGATCGTGATCATTGTTTTAGCACTTGTTTTTTCTGTATGATGAAATTTTGAGGGAGTCGTGACGAGCTCTTAAAAAATAATTCATCGACTAGTTCGTTTCGTGCATATAATTACCACGCGCACGATCTGCGCAAAAGTTCCGTAGAAATGATCGATGCGAATATTGTGTCTTTCAATTGAAAAACTATGTTACATGGAATTTATTAATTTCATTAAGATATCCAACTGTCGGTTAGAAATCGTCGTTAGGCAACTTTTTACATTTGAGTAAAACACCCGATGATTATCCTTTTTTACGTTTGTAATAAGTTGTATAGCTTTCCTGCATCACCGTGATTGAAAACTTTATTATCGTTAAATTAGCAACGCAAGATACGATCTTCCACATATTATATGCGTACACATATCTGTAAAAGCTAAGCGCCATAAATCTTATTGCCTTTTACGTAACCCAACAATATAATTCAATCTAACTCGGAGATTTAATTCAAAAAACACGAAAGGAGCTGCTGCTGGTGCTGCTGATCTACGTGCAGCTGCTCGCATGTGTTTGCGCGCGTTCTCAAAAGTTTCGCAAAAAACCTGTCTCCGCGCTGGCGTTTTTTTGTGTGTGTGTGTGTATGCTCCGCGCGAGCACATTCACACAAACACATAATTAACGCGGATGGCCATTCGCGCGAAGGCGCGATATATAAGTAGTGTATATTTTAGCTGTAGGTCTCGGTCAAGATGTGCTGCTACACAATTTTATCTGGGTTTATGGGTCGTTCGCTTGGACGTCGCGCACTTAAACTTCATATGTATATGCAGATGCACATTTCGATACAACGGTGCATGTATTTGCTTTTTTATTCGCGAGGGTTGACGTGTATATTATTATAGCACTGTGATTGGCATCTGCTGCCGCTATATGAAATTTATGAAAATGGGTTATTACATGTACGCCGAGGAAGAGGTAGAAGAGACGATAAGACGATAGAGAGAGATAGAGAAAATATTTCCTCGTCGACGAATATAATAAAAATTTCATCCACTCCGATCTATCATAAGAGTAAGAGAATTATTATTTTTGAATATCGTCACGCATACGCTTGCATGCCTGTATATGCGAGCCAGACACTATCAAAACATTATTTCTCGCGGATATATTATGTTTGTAAATAAATACTTGGAACGAAACGTTCGAGCACGTACGTATTTGGATTTTTCATCTGTGCGCCATGCGCAGGCAGTCAGCTCTTAACGAGTTTATAATGCAATAGTCAAGTCTATAGCGATCATTTATCAGCAGCAGCAGCATAAGGACATAAGCAGCACTTGCATCTACGAGGAGAGTAACTGTGCGGTTACACTTAGGTAACATACGTTATAGGCACTATATGCGCGCGCGCACACACACACACATTTCGTGGTTGAAATCGTGTCATGTACATACATCATTGGAAGGTACTTATGGAATACGACATGGTCTTCAAGTCGTGAAATATAACTCGACGTTCGCGCGCGCGCGCATATTATTGTTGAGAAGCGTATAATGAAAATCGCACTTACGCACACGCGCTAAGCACGAGCTTAACTGTAAATTCACGTGTGTGGGTAGAGATTGTATATGTATTCAATATTGATGATTTTATTGGCCTTTGGCGATTGGAACTGTTCTTATGCGGGTTTGTGTTTTTTTTTTTTTTTGTAGCGATCATCGGGATTTTAATTGCTATGGATTGATGAAATTGAATTATTCATCGATTATAATGAACTGTTTTATTGAAAATAGTATTCATTCAGTTGGGGTTTTTTAATACAAATCTAAAACTTTAAATATGAGGCGTTATACTAGAGCTACATGAAGAAATAAAAATAGAATTTTCTAGTTCTGAATAGAAGCATCGAAGCTTCTCCACAAATTAATAATATTAATACTAGCGTCATTCATCACTCGCTAACGCTCGCTCGGTTTTAGATTATTTCAAATAAATTGTAAGAAATGTTAGAGGAGTAAGAATATTTGAAGGATCATTTATGAAATATTTAAATTGTGAACAATATTAGATTTTGAGTCGTAGTAGAATGTAATAGAAAGGTAATTGTATGTAGGAAAATTGTCGTATATTGTAATGAAGTTAAAATATTTGAGAGAACGCGATGAAAATTTGATAAAATGCAATCTGATAAAAGGTGGAAATATTTATATAAAAAAAAATTACATACGCACTCATTAATATCGCCATCAGTTAATTATTCATTTTTTTAATACAAGTGCCAAACAGCACTTTACTTGATTTTCTATGTTCAAACGAGGAAATATTCAATTTATGAATTTTGAACAACGATTTTACACGTTCATTAAATTTTAATACTCGTGAAAATTTCACGATTTCTATGACGCAATAAATGTTGACTCAAACTAATACAAAGAGAAGTAATTTTTTGAGACTCTCGATTGCTTCAAAAAATTATTCGCCATGTGGTTCAAGTTTTTGCTGCTATTGTCGCTCTCAAATTATATTTTAGCAGCTAAAACATTAACTAAAAGACAAGTGGAACCATTAAAAAGTCTTAATATTGATCATTTTGGTAAACGTCGACCTCCCCATGGAATAATTAATATAGGACATCCAAACGTTAATGATCATCGAGGAATTGGCGTCCACCTTCCACATGGCCAACTAGGAATTGAACATAATGGTATTGGACGACTAGATATTTCCAATAATCGTCCACAAAGTGGATATGGACAACAAGGAATTCATAATGCCCAAATAGGGATAGGAAACAATCGACCGAATAACATTAATAGCCAAGTAGGAAACGGTTATAGTCAAGCACAAAATGGCTTTCGACAACAAGGAATCCATAATGGCCGACTAGGATTAGACAATAATCGGCCTAACAACGTAAACAGTCAACTAGGAGTCGGAAATAACTGGTCACAAAATGGTATTAGACAACAAGGTATTACAAACAGTGGTATAGGCCAAATAGGTATTGGAAATAATCGACCACAAAATGGGATAAACCATCCAGGCTATGGAAACAATAGGCCGCAATATGGTAATGAACAATTTAATATTGTAAGTAACAGTCCATCATATGGTATATATCAACAAGAAACGGAAAATAATCGACCATCTAATGGTATAAATCAGATAGGAGTTGGAAATGATCGGCCCCAAAATGGTATTGGACAAATTGGTGTCGAAAATAATATTTTTCAAAGTGGTATGAACCAACAAGGAATCGGAAATAATAGACCTCAAAATGTCAATGGAAATAATCGACCATCGAATGGTATTAACCAGATAGGTGTTGGAAACAACAGACCTCAAAATGGAATTAACCAACAAGTAATGGGAAATAACAGACCACAAAATGGTAATGGACACATAGGTGTTGGAGATAATAGACCATCAAACGGTTTTGGACAAATTAATAGTGGTAACAATCGACCATCAAATGGTATAAATCAACAAGGTATTGGGAATAATAGACCACAGACCGGAATAAACCAGATAGGGATCGGAAATAATAGACCACAAAATGTCAATGGGCAAATTGGCAGTGGAAATAATCAACAAGGAATTGGAAATAATCGTCCATCCACTGGTAATCAACAGGGAAATGGTATTAATTGGACACAAAATGATAACGGACAATTTGAAAATAATCGACCTTCAAATGGTATAAACCAACAAGGAAATGGTAATAATAGACCACAAAATGTCAATGGGCAAATTGGCAGTGGAAATAATCAACAAGGAATTGGAAATAATCGTCCATCCACTGGTAATCAACAGGGAAATGGTATTAATTGGACACAAAATGATAACGGACAATTTGAAAATAATCGACCTTCAATGGTATAAACCAACACAAGGAATGGTAATAATCGACCACAAAATGGCAATGTACAAATTGGTAGTGGAAATAATCAACAAGGAATTGGTAATAATCGTCCATCAAATGGTAATCAACAAGGAATTGGTATTAATTGGACACAAAATGATAACGGACAATTTGAAAATAATCGACCTTCAAATGGTATAAACCAACAAGGAAATGGTAATAATCGACCACAAAATGGCAATGGGCAAATTGGTAGTGGAAATAATCAACAAGGAATTGGTAATAATCGTCCATCAAATGGTAATCAACAAGGAATTGGAAGTAATAGACCGCAAAATGGTAATTCTCAAATCGGCGGTGGAAATAATCAACAAGGAATTGGGAATAATCGTCCATCAACTGGCATTAATCAACAAGGAATTGGTAATAATAGACCACAGACCGGAATAAACCAGATAGGGATCGGAAATAATCGACCACAAAATGGCAATGGACAAATTGGTAGTGGAAATAATCAACAAGGAATTGGTAATAATCGTCCATCCACTGGTAATCAACAGGGAAATGGTATTAATTGGACACAAAATGATAACGGACAATTTGAAAATAATCGACCTTCAAATGGTATAAACCAACAAGGAAATGGTAATAATCGACCACAAAATGGCAATGGACAAATTGGTAGTGGAAATAATCAACAAGGAATTGGTAATAATCGTCCATCAAATGGTAATCAACAAGGAATTGGAAGTAATAGACCGCAAAATGGTAATTCTCAAATCGGCGGTGGAAATAATCAACAAGGAATTGGGAACAATCGTCCATCAACTGGTAATCAACAAGGAATTGGAAATAACAGACCGCAAAATGGTAATGGACAAATTGGTAGTGGAAATAATCAACAAGGAATTGGGAATAATCGTCCATCAACTGGTAATGGACAAATTGGTAGTGGAAATAATCAACAAGGAATTTGGAACAATCGTCCATCAACTGGTAATCAACAAGGAATTGGGAATAATCGTCCATCAACTGGTAATCAACAAGGAATTGGGAATAATAGACCGCAAATTGGAATTAACCAACAAGGTGCGGGAAACAACGGACAGCAAAGCAATAATAATCAACAGGGGGGTAGCAACGGTCAACTTGTAACTGATAATGGAAATGCATCCCAAACCAACTCAGGGTCGCAACCTTTCCCTGGTGGTTTTTTCAATTCTCCTCCTGGTTGGCACATAAGTATGATTTCCTGATAATTTTTTTTATTTATTCAATCGTTATATGTACATTAAAAAATCTATTTTTGGTTTCAGATAATAATTCAAATAATAATTCTAGTAATAATTCAAATAACAATGCAAATAACAATTCAAATAATAATTCGAATAATAACAATAATTCTTCATCACAACAACAAAATAATCGGCCAGGATCTTCTAATACTTCAGGTAACTAATGAATCGGTCATCAATGAATATTTTCTTCACCATTACTTTATGTCTGCTTCGTAGGAGTTGGAGTTTCTTCGCCGAATCAATACACAAACTATAATTCTCAAACAAGACGATTTGACAGAGGACCAAGAGGTGCAGTTTCGAATAACGAAGTTATAGCGCCTATTTTTGAATTATTTTGAGTTATTTCTGTAATCACATTACAATAGTTTACTAATCATCTTAATACATTATATATTATTCCAGGTAGATACAATTATGAAATTACAATACATGTAAAAATAAAAAAAATTCCTATATGAATATAATCAAACGCGAGCTGCATAGGTTGCTGAACTCTCGGCATGTCCTTAATTTGCACATCAAGGTTACGCATGGTAGTTTAACGCGGATTGCTACTTAAAACGCGCTCAACTTTCTTTTTCTCTTCCTCATGGAAACGATACTGTGTGCTTAAGGATTTCGTTGAACGAGTTTGCCATCGCTCATAATACTCTCTTACGTATAAAACTCGTATAAATGGTTCAATTAAATTCCGCACAGAAAAGTTCAATACACGCATAATAAAGTATACATTAACAGTAACAATGGCGATACGCAATAAAAATGTGTAATGAAGTGATTATGTGTCTTGTCAATTTCCTCGTGAATCATTAGGTATTAGAAGCACGTCCGAACAGCGGCGATGCACGATACGTTATAAAAGAAAAATATCCAAATACTTCGTCATTTTTATTTTCGTTTTCTTTGCCACAAGTGTATAATCATGCTCATGGCTGAAGCAGAACCGAGAAGAAAATCCATCTATTAATGTTACGCTCGTCCCGAAGTGTCAAAAGGAATATAGTCGAGTAGTGCATCTAGTCGAGTTAATTACAAATGATACGTTTTACTTTGATGCGCGCGCGCGATCGCGTCGACGTGACCATTAAATTTAATGGAAAAAGGATATACAATAATGAGGCCCATTTTCGACCATGACAATAATGCACTACCACCCTTTGATTCCAGATACGCAGGTAGAGTAGTGAGCTTACACACACGACCACATTTTGATATTAGATAACTTTCACTGGCTACATATGCGTTAGGTGTGCACCATAATATTCCGCGGTATAACGAGGCGCGTATAGCGTACATGATGCGAAATTATATAGAACACGACGAATGATTGCAAAAATTACACATGATTGCTGTTTTGAAATATTCCAATTATATTTCTCTCTCCAACTCGATTCTTGGCATGTTTTTTTTTTCATTTTTTTTTTTTTTTACCGAAGAAGAAGAATATTTAGGTATGATAATTTTATTATGAAGCGTACGTACGTTCGTACGATGCCGTGAGTAGGCAAGGTTATGTCATTGTTCGCTATGTCACTCGACGAAAAATGATCGTCGTCTCTCTCTCTATCGTATCTCTATCTCTTGAGAATTACTCGACGTCACGTTCATAATTCTTTCAAGCTGCTATTCGCAGTTGATGCTGAAAATTTACGCGGATTTGACACTGCGTCGTCGTCGCTTCTGTTTTTGTTTCGTTTATTATCGGGGGCAGGATCGTATAATTTTTTTCCATTCCGTCGGCGAGGTTTTTTGCCGATCCGCAGCGCAACCATGAGAGTTTTGCAGCCGTCGTAAATATATTTGTGCTCTCTGTTCAACAAAGAGTTCACGCGCGAAACGTCGTTGTCGTGAATTCAAGAGACACACAAACCTTGTCGCGTCTTTCCGGAGTCGCAATTTAGGCTGGCAGTTTTGCGGCAGAGATTATTATTTTTCGGACATATTTACAGGTTCAAAACAATCGAGCTCGGCCATCACATATATGGCAGCAGCCAAGCCCCAAGCCTATTATAAAAATGTAGGCTCTAAAGAGAAACTGCGTAAGTAAAGTACCGCGCATGTGGATGCGTGCAAGGTAATATCAATAACGCTTAAAATATTTTTGAAAAATTAATACACTCTTGCAGTTTATCCTCTCTCTCTATGAAGGTGCAGAAAGCCATCATACCGATCGTCCCGAAAAACCAATTACTCTTTCACCGGCTCGTTCCTTGTAATGAGGCTTTGAAACAACTGCACACAATTCAACGAGCTGACCTCGGTGGGTATTTTACGCTGCAGCAGCACAAGCTCATCCCTTTTTTGCCCGAAACTTTTTTCTGTTCGATGCATTAACGGAACCCCCATCATCACCAGCAGCAGCAGCAGCAGCATCATCATCATTACCTATCGGCATCATCATCATCATTGGCACTGTGCAAAAAAGGAAGAAAAAGAGGGAGAGAAAAGGGAGAGAGAGAGAGAGAGGCACGAGTGAGCGAGAGAGACTCATCGAGTGTCGAGCTAGAGTAGGTAGCCGCACTCGCGCTATAAAGCTGAAAGCGCGACGGTCCAGAGGCCCAGTAGAAGCCCGCGCGCGAAGCCGAGAGAAATATAACGTCGTCGTCGTCGTCGTGCATCAGAGAGTTCAGGGCTTGTTGTGTCGTCATGGAGCGGAAAAACTCGTTACTGCTGATCTCGCTAATCGTGCTGTTTTCCCTGGCACGGCCCAACAGTGAGTGTGACACACGCATTCGTATAGGACTTTTGATTATAATTAATTTAATTAAATCGTGCGTACTTACAAGTGCCGAACGCGAGACCAAACGAAAAATTCCGCAAGTGTGTTGTTGTTGCGCAAGTGAAAAATAAAATATACATTTACCTGTATAAGATTTTAAACGAGAGAGAGAGAGAGAGACAAGTCGAGCAGTGAATTGGTTTTTTTTTCTTTCTTTCTCTTTTTTGTTCCCGCGAGGCCATCGTCTCTCGCGCGAGCAGGAGGAGAGAATCTCGAGAGAAAGATTTCCGAACGCGACGTGCGCGAGAGAAATGGGTCAATGGGTTAGTGCCGGGGCTGCTGCCACTGTACCATTAATGTGAATCGAACAGAGAGTGCATTTCGAACCCGGAAAAGAAAGTAAAATGACGATAAAAACCCGCTTACGGTGTGGTTTAGAGCCTTGAACTGTTACAAAGATCCGCGGGTCTGTTCTATTGTGAAATCGTTTCGATTTTCGAGTCAAATAAGCTGCAAATACGATATGCTGCTCGAGTCATTTTTCAAAAGCTTGTCATGGATCGATTAATTCTATCCATTATTTATCCAAAACGTGCGGGTTTTCTCGGCGACATTGCTCTACAAAATTATGATTACCGAGTCATTATCATACACGAGTGGCCAATTACAATGACGTCGATTCACTTGAGATAGTTTTTATATCCGTTAAAATTCCAGTTCATGTTCTCGAGCTTTAAAATTTTTTGGTGTTATTAAAAACATGATGCGCGGAGAGAGAGAAAGAAGGCGCACACACGCGGAAGTCATTGCTAGCGAGTACGTCTTTATATTTATGCCTCGCTCTCTTGTGTAATCCTAACGAATGTTACTTTGTTTTTTTTCATCATTGCGATTGAGTTTGTTTTTTATATTCACGCATTATGTAAAAATCAGATGGATTAAAACTATTTGCGTCGCGCGTTTTACACTTAAAAAAAAACTGGATACACGAGCTGTGAAAAACTAGAGCCGATTGAAATTCATTACGCATGACATGTTTTATGTAGAAAGTAGTGCTAAACGACTCCTACGCGTGCACAGCAACTGTCACATTTGATTTTCTCGTTATTTGATTTTTCAGACGCGAGATCTCTGCAGATTCTGCCGGAAATTCCGGGCTATGTGCCGGTGTACATAAGACTCGGCGATCAGCCGCTCGAAGAGATCAATCCGGCATTGGCCGAGGCCTTCCACGAAACTCCAGCCGATGTGCAACAGGTGCGTTACAGTGTCGACTTACTACAGCTCGACGATATCGAATTGCAAATTTAAATCTCGGATGATATATGAATTTTTGTTCGTTTCGATGCAGGCTGAAAACAGCCGGAGCGCCAGATCCGACGATCGTGCCGAGCCAGCCGTGCCCGCGACGACGTCGGCTCCGATCACAACGACGACCGGAGCATCCTCGATAGTCTCGACCAAGCAGGAGCTGAGCAGTTTCGACGACGACTGGTTCAACTCCAAGGAATTGGGCGCCGACGATTTTGGACCCTCGTCGACGACGGAGGAAGCCAAACCGATCAATCTCATGCCCGAGAAACCGGTCGAGAGAGAATCGGTCATAATGAAGGTGTGTTATTATAGGCACATAGGCCAGAGATTGTATTTTCACATTTTTCGTCTTTGAGCGAGCACGAAGTGATGAAATTTCGTTTGTCTATTTGCAGATTCCCAGACGAGGACAGACAACGACAACTATTCCCAGTAAATTATTCGCAGCGAAAAAAAGATAATAAAATGAATTTTTTTTACTATGAATTGGTTTTGAACAATTTTATTTCTATACACTTACACAAACACCTGATTTCAAATGTCCGAATCCCATATATCCCCAACTATTCCAATGAAGGCAATGGCATATCTTATTATTCCCGTAATGAAAAATCCAAATGGATCGAGTGAATTTTGCAATTTTCTTTCTTACCGCCAACCGATCGTGACCGATATTACCGACGCTACACATGCCGGCCGGGATATATAGATACGCGGCGCATCTTCATGCTGTTTGCAATATATCGTGTTCTGACCATAACGCCTAGCAGTTGACATCAATTTTGCTTAGGTAGAAGAACATACTAGGCCAGTATCAGTCAAAAGTCATTGTTTATTTCGAAAATGATAGTGCGACTCGACTGTGTATTCGTGCAATGTTGATTGAGATATCTAAAGCTTGAAAATAATCGTGCGAGCTCGCAAGATTCGTGGTTTACATTCGAATAGTTCCTATAAGTTAGATCTCAAAGTGGTAAGCCTAACTTGACTTGAGCGTTTGATATCTATCTGTTTTACGTTTTTAACGTTCATTGAATATTTTGATAGAAAAATGGCTGGACAACAGCATCCTTTCCCAACGGGATTTCCAAATGTTCAACAACAGATGCGAAATCAGTTTGGTGGAGGTCAGATGGTTTCTGGCCTTATGGGTCCACAACAAGGTTTGTAAACAGTTGTAATTTTATTACTATTTGTTGAGAGTGAAGTTTATCAATGACAACCACAAAATATTCCATAGGAATGCTAGGTCAACAACAACTTGGGGGAGGAGTTGGACCAGGCATGAATCCAAAGGCTCTGGGGATGCCGACTAACCAACAAGTGATGTCGCAGCAACAGCCGATGCCACAACAACTACAGATGCAGCAGCAGCAACAAATGCAAATGCAACAAGCAAGCCCGCTCGTTCTTCAAGATACTCAAGCTAGTACAACGCCAACTGCGCCTCAAATGATGGCCCCACAAGTGCAACAACCTCAGAAGAAAGAGGCTAGAGAATTTAATCCAATTTTTCTTTGTAAAATAGGACAAGAATCTGTTCAAGACCTTGTCAGCAGAATGCTGGAAGTATTCCAACTTCTCAAGGTGGTTGCTCCCCCCAATGGTAAGTAGTAAAAAGATTACAAAATATTAAAATGCACTATTTTTAAAAATATAATTTTTGATCTACAGGAACGCCACAAGGAATGAATTTGTCAAATGACAGAAAAATGAAAATAAACGAGCATTTGAAATTTGTAGGAATGTTATTTAAACGTTTAAGAATAATATATGATAAATGTAATGACGCTAGTCAACTACAAGGTATGGAGTATACTCACATTGAGAGTTTGATTCCAATTAAAGAGGAGTGGGATCAAAAATATGATGAAAAGAAAGCATCAGAAGCTTACCGGCAAGCTTGTGAAGAACAAAAAGAAGTACAAGAAGTTAGTATTAGACAATTCTGATTTACTAAATGCATAAAAATAAAGTGAATTTCATGAAACATTTTTTTTCAGATACTAGTACAACGAAATAGGCACTTGAAAGAAATTATAGATAAAGTAAGAATGATCATTTCAGAAATTAACACTATGATGAGTATGCGTCGTTCATGATTTTCGTCTATAATGTAAATACGTTCTTTTTATTTGTTTATTTGTTCTAGTATATTACTTGTAATTTTTATAAACATATTGAAACTATTATTGAGAAATATTCATTTTTATCTTGAAATTTTTATAGTAAAAACTGGACTCGAAATATTGTAAGATTTGCAGTCATTATTATAAATAAATTGATTTTATATAATTGTTAGTGACTTTTCAATGGGCACCGAGTCAATAATTAAACAAAGTATCTGCTTTGACATTATTCAATTACTCTGTAGCTTATGGAGTAAGAAGAGGTAAATGTTATGATGCACTCACTAAATTTATAATTTCCTTTGCTTTGCTTTCAAGATGAAATTGTCTCATAAATTGAGTCATTTACTAGATTTGAAAGCTGTTTCAGATTTTTTATAAGCACATAATAGTGAAAATGTTGATAAAAGAGGTATGTACAATAGCAATGGAAAAATGAAAATATAATATTCGTTTGCTTTGTGAGAATATATTTTTTCCTATGGACATTTAATCTAATGCTCTTTGTCAGCATATTATATATTCAAGTATAATAATATATTAAATAATTATTGTAGATAACAGATCATAAAGTATATTGTTTATTTTGTTTTGTATTTCTTACTATATTATTCAAAGATCGACTTGCGATGTATAATATGATTGATGATTTTGGTTTATTCGCGATCGCGTTTAATATCGAAGTTACATCGATATAATTAATAACTATGGATAGTATGACCAAATATTCAAGCCATTTGTATAATTGATTTTGATTTATTTTTAAGTACAGAATTATCATGAGCCAATAACTGTATAATATATACGATTACATAAAAATAGTATAATCGATGTAATAATAAAATAACTTTCGTACGATAAATAAATATCATACAATCCTAATAAGAATTATTAGCCTACATAGGAAATAGAATCGTTGAATTCCTTAATAAATAATCATTAAATTTCTAGTTTTCTAGTTCAGTATACATAATTGTAATACTTAACGTCTACATAAATTTTTTCTTTCGATTCGCGAACAAATTCACTGTTATACGTGCAAATTGTCTACTTGTTTTTCCATTTATTTGTAAGGGCTACAACACAACTGTCATTTTACAAGTGTACAAAAAGGTTCAAATTTTCCATCAGCTCGTAAAGTGTATAATGACGTTTGTACATGTAATCAATATTCGTAAACATCCGTGGAAATTACGGATTAACATCGCAAAAGGCTTTCTAAGTATAAAGACTAGACAGCCTCATTATTTTCAGCAGTGGGATCTTGAAATTGTTCATGCTTGATTTTTTTAAGCAATTCTCAAACATTTTAAAATTTCTTTTTCTTATAAAATTATTCATTCTTAAAATTCTCAGAGAGTATACTGACTAGTTTTTTCTGACCAATTACATTAATTTGTGGTTTATGTATAGGCACATTGTCAGGTGAAATAAAGACTTTCTGTCGCTTGTTACAAGTTCATATGTTTTTTCACTTTTCATAATTCATTGAAGTTTAATACCGTTGAAAGGCACTGTGATTGGTCAGATGTATTTTTTATTCAAGCATACAATCAAATACTGCGAATGAGCAACTGTTAATTGTGTTTGTAGTTTGTAAGGCAACAATCAATTCATTCCATCCTCTGAAGAATAGTTATAAATTATTATGCATGAAAAATTGAAAAAAATTTCTACCAGGTAACTTTTGATCATCCTTGGTAACGATTATTTCCATCTGGATGCACCATTGGTTTTTATTTATAATGTATCAGAGAGTTAATAGTTAAAAGATGAATTTGCCATTTTACAGCATTTATGATAAAATTAATTCTTATTTATTGTTTCTCATCAAATATAGTCAACGATATTTTTTAATATACATTTTATTCCTCATCAATTTGCAAGAGAACATATGAATGTCAATTGAATAAGATTTCGAGATTTGAATTATGAGTAATAATATAGAATAATTACATGATAGTTGTTTTAATAAAGTAATAATAATTTAAAAAATCTAGATTTTCACTAGTTTCTTGCTTGAACTTACATTCACACAACAACAATTTATTTTTATTTTGTCGTCATAAATATTTTCATACATTTACTCGCACATTCTCATCCGTATGGTTATACGTGCATGTTCGTATATAGTATATAAATTAAAAAATACACGCATCTTCTCGGGAGCTTTTTCCCTTTAACTATTTGTGCTTTGATATTTTCAGCTGTCAATGATCATTCGAAGCATCTCTTTAATTTTTTCGCCGTCAAACTCGCTACAAAACTTTACGTTCATCGATTTACAAACTTCATTATATAATATCTAGCGTATCTTTGGGAGGCTTTTGCTGTCGAGCCTTCAAAGCTTGCGCGTTAGTCTGCAGCTTCACTATAAAGAGTAATTTTTTGACAATTATATATTACACTAGCTTTTAATTAATAAATATTCTTATTCGCAGGTCACGTTCGTTATAACAATTGAATAATTCAAGGAAATGGCATTTTACCTGATTCGATTATTTTTTTTAATTTAAAATAAATCTTTCGATTGAATTCATTTTTGTATATTACGTGCGTGCATCAACTTGCGATTGAACAAGTGATAAGACAAAAATCTCATATTCTAACAGCACCAAATACTTTTGAGCTTGTTAAAAAATTGTAGTCGATTGTTTTTTGACATAGTAATACATCGTTATAACTTAAAAATAACATAATTATCTTCGCACATCTTTTTCCAAGACAGTTCGCCGCTGATTATTAACCTCGTCGAATTTTTCCTATTAATAAACGAAATAAACTATGTGAGCGGTGAAATATCAAGAAAAGATGTAAATTCATCTGTCTTCCGATCGAGAGGGTGATATTTTTTTTTGGTAAAGTAGCCGAAGAATATCTCGTCTCGACCCGGATTCAGTTGTCTTTTCGATGTCATTTTTTTCCTTAAAATTATGGAAGTCGCGCTTCCTGTGGTGCAGCTTGGTAAGGAAGCCCGGGAAAGGCTCCTGCGGCCGTCGCTGCGGCTGGTATACCCGCTGCACCAGGCAGAGCTGCGTAGGCCGTGTAAGGTACGTAACTCGCTGCGTTAGCTGCAAATTAAAGGAAAAAATATTTATTAGTACAGAGAAACACTGAAATTTATATTGAAAAGTTTCCAAAAGTTTTCATGTTAGATTTGAATAAACGACTTTAAGGAAAAATATATACGCTTCAGTTCTTTTTGATCGTTTTATTTTTTTTTTAGATTTTTTTTTAAATTTTTTATTTTTTTTTTAAATTTACATCCATTTTTTGTCGTTCATCCAATATAAAAAAAATATAAAAAAATGTTAATAACTTATTCTAATTTACATAAAAGTCAATGGGAGAAAAGAGAGCACGATTTGAAACATTACATAATTTAACCGGCTTAGCATTTACTTTAAAGTGTTTGAAAGTTCAAAGAAAATAGCTTCAGTAAAATTGGCTGACAGCAGCACAGATCTACTTGAAACCAAAATTCCACGTCTACAAAAGAAAAATAATGCTTGACAGATCTAAAGAACTCTTTCACGGATAGAACACACACATATGTCAAAAAAATCATTATTGCCAACTTTGTCAGTAAAGCCAAGGTGCGATACAATCTAGTATTTGACATTACCAAGTGTGCGCTCTCTCTCCCTCTTTTCACCGTTTAACATTTACACGATTCTAATGTCCAAGTTAACAGTAAACGCGAACGTAAATGACTTTTTTGTTTTTTAAAACTAATTTATTAATTGATTTTTTTTTATACCACCACCACCAACATCAACAGCATTTTAAGAACTTACGCCTGGAATAATATAATACAAAGTGGCACATAATTATTGTATGAATTAATGAACATGCAAAATTAGAAGCCCTCGTATGCTGCCGTAGTTTTTTGTTAAAGTTGAAATTGATTAGTCGAATGAAATATGGCAAACGAATTGTTAATTACCCATAAGTGCTAAAGAATGAGCGATTTTTGAGCGTGAACTTTTTACAATTAACATGATTATGATTACATTATTCTGATGCGAAGTGGGAGAGATGAGAATTAAATTAGTTATAATGCACTCCATCAAATGTCATGTTGTCATGCTTACTATACTATTGTACGCGTATATTACATATATGACGTGCAAATAATACTGCATGCAGGTAAATGAGCTTAACAACGAATTCCCAACTTTGTTGGAATGGTGTGAAATTGCACAAATTAGACCTTAATTAAACTAGTGTAACTAATAAAGGAAAATAAAATGAGTGAAATCAAGTTAGAGGAAAAAATCCGTCTTGAAACTTGATAACTTTTTAAACTTTAGAAAGTTCAACAATTTTTTGGGGTTGGCTTGTGTAAATTAAAGAAATAAGTTAAAAATAAGAATCCAATAATAAGGGACATGAAAAAACTGATGAAGAACCACTTGACGCACACATTCCTCTTCGGCTCGTAATAAAAATCAAAAGAATCTACGGTCCCCGAAGAAGAAGGTGCTCTGCTGCGCGAGTTGGCAATGGGTTCCCTAATCGGGACAGCGATTTGATTTTTATCGGGCTCGGAACCCAATCTGAGCGTACTACATTGGCTGTAGGTATCGAAGCGAGTTGGTTCACTTCCCGATGATTCGCTCGATGACGAATCGCTGCTGCAATGAACGATCGACGACCAACCGAGATCACTGCTCGAACTGTCGTCGTCGGAATGGATTTCATCAGTACAGACGGGACAGGGCGTTCCATAATACGACCAATCGGGGCTAGAATATGAGTCGCAGCTATCATCGATACATAATCCGGAACGAGATCGAGGATGTGCACCGAACTCCGAAGGAGACCGACCGCTTGACGCGTCATCGCTAGAGACTTGATCAGAGGGTTTATCGAGAGGTAGATTTAAGGTACAGGTAGGCATGAGAAGGCCTCTTTGATACAAAGGAAGAGAAGGAGCAGAAGGGCTACCATTGCCGCGCAGCATCGAGGGCATAAATTGCGGCAACATTGTCTGTTCCATCAAGTGGGGCCCGCCGAACTGAACGGGACTGCCGTTCGTCTGGGGACTCGAGTGTTGCTGCTGCTGCTGTTGTTTCTGCTGCTGCTGTTGCTGTTGCTGTTGCTGATGATGATGCTGGTGATGAGTTGGTAGTGGTGGTCCTGCGTGCATGATCGCGGGTGCCTTCGAGGCAATTTTTAAGCCGGACATACCAGCTGCTGCCGCCGTCGTGTACGGATAGGCCTCGGCGAAGTTGTAGGCCCCAGCAGGGTAGGCGCTGGCAGCCGCGGCTGCTGCGCTTTGGAAATCATAGAACTGCGAGGCCGCTGCGGCGGCTATCGCTGCCGCGTGATTCAGCTGCTGGCCAGGGAGCTGGACCAGGGCGGCGGGCGCGGCCGTCGCCATATACGGCGATTGGTACATGTAGCCAGGTGGTACTCTGCAAAATTGAGAAAAATTGGAATTAGCTCGAGGTGCGACGATGAGAGAGACGCTGGTGGTGATTTTTTGTTTGTTTATGCAAAGGTTGTACATTGATAATGCGAGGTTGTTTAAATGAGTTTTCAAGATGATGATTCGATTTTTGCCTTGGTTCTTTTTTTTTGCATCGCGTTTGTGGTCGTCTACGATTGGTTAAGCGTATACAAGACAAGACGAAAAGAGGTTGGTATCGTTGCAACGGTACTCTTATTTTTTCAGTCGTTATAAAAAAGAACCAAAGCGTAAAAAGAAGAAAATTAAATAATGAACAAAAAACTCATTATAATAAAGGCGAATACAAAACAATCCATCAAAGAAGTTCGAAATCGCCAAAATAACAGATTAAAATTAAAAAAAAAAAGTAGAAATAGCAAACCAACGACAAACGTGTGTAATTCATATTTATATATAATCAAAAAAGGTAAAAGTATATACTGCAATACTTGTTCGGCACACGGCACACGACACACGATTATAATCTAACACCAACGTTAGTACCTTAGTCGCGAGACCAAAAAAAAAAAGTTGATTTATCAAAATGATTGTTGGCTGGTTTTATTTTATTTTTTTAATTTTTTTCGTTTTAATTCATATGGTAAAAAAGTGAAGAAGTAAAAAAAAGTGAGAAAAAAGGTGATACGTAAGTATTTTATTTTGCAATATAAATTTGCACAAACGAGCTTAGAGACATTCAATACACACTTGAAGAGCGTAATATAATAATATAGAAAAACTTTTAAGGGAAGTCGTGTATATATACTCGTCAGAAAGACATCAGTGAGACACGCACACAGACACACACACACACACACACACACGAGCGGGCTAAAGTAATTAGTATAAGTGAAGGTGTCCAAAGCAAACATACTTTATCTACCCGAATCGATGAAGAATAATATAAGGGCCATCATCAACCCTGAACTTTTCATCATTAATTATTGTACTAACGGCGCACATGCACATGTGTTTATGTTTGAGTGTGGTGTATTCGGAATCGATCGTATAAAGAGCGTCCGTCCGTCCGCACACGGCTCACCGAAAGCGAAGATCAATATTTTGTTTATTACGCAACGCTTTTCGCAACTCGACTTTCGCCTCTGTTTATTTTCATTTTTATTTTTCCCGCGCGTCCGCAGCTAGAATAGAGCAAAATATAGATCCGCGCGCAGGTTATCATCGATCTACGCGCGGTGTATAACCAAAATCGAAGGCAAAATAGCCAATTTGGCCTGAGCCCCGGTTGTGCGGTAGTAGTAGTAGTAGTAGTAGTAGTAGTACCGTATTGGATACACTTTTCTGTCTGTCCGTCTCTCTCTCTGTTTTAGCTCGCTCTATGTTCGACTTATCTGTCGGACACATCTCAGTCAGTCAGGCTCGTGTCCCCTACATTATGAATGGCTCGCGTGTGTCCGTCTAAAGCGAATCGAAGGCTAAAACCATCGTGTGTTACACGATTGTATATTGCTAGACGATTCGCCTCTGCTCTATCTAACTTTCTTTTTTTTCCATTTATATACGTAATGCACGGGAACTCGACTTTTCTCATATCTATATCGTCGGGATTATATTTGATGATGCATCAAAAGTTTCTTCGAAATCGATGAGCAAAAAATTCGGTCAAAGTAATTCCACCCCTTACGGAGAAACAGTATATAGAAAAATACGTTTACTCTCCATTTTTCAATATTGGCGCTCGATTTCCGAGGCTTGCACGCGCAAAGTGCACGAGCTTTTACTACAAGTAGCCGACGACGCGGTTAGCCCGATTGCGATCGCGCGTAAATTTTAGTGACGCGCAGCACAACTTTGTGTCGTTCTTCGATCGAGTTGTATATATACATTTCGTCGTGCTCTATTTTTGCGATGTTTGAAAAAAGAACGAGACAAAAATTAACACGAAAAAAATATGCTCGACGAGCCAAGGATAAACACAATTTTTGTCGAATGCATACACGAAAGTTTGTCCCTCTCCGGAAAATTACTCTCATTTTTACGCGCATCCTCGAGCCGGAGCTATATATATATACATAGCGGCATAAGCAGTAGGTGGTAACTATACGAGGCAGAGAGACTCGAATCGCCGCGTCGCATGCGCGTGTGCCAAGCGCCGGCGCACCGCAACAAGGTAGGATAATCCGGCCGAGAGAACGCGTTATACAGTTTCTGTGTGTACGTGTGGGGGACTACTACGATTCGCGATGATCCACCAATGCGAAGCTTTAAGCACGCCCTCTCGGATGTCGCGCCGTGGTATGGTATATGGTATGGCACGTGGACACAGAAGCCTCCCCCTCGAGCGGGCGCTTCTTTCTTTTTTGCTTCTTCATCTTCCTACGTGCGTATACGTTTATTTGTTTGTCATGGACGAATTTTCCAAAAACCGCACCACCGAGCCCACGTATACGCGCGTCTCTCGATCATTATCCGCGACGCAATCAATTTTATTTTACGACGAATTGCCTACGTGCGTCGGTGTGTATATATCGATACACCCTCGAGCCGTGCCGAGCTCTACAAGGTGCCCAGTCATCCTTTGTGTATACTTACACACGCGCAGATAAGCCATCTGTCCGCGAGTGCGACTTCCGCCCACGAGCTTTCGCGCGCGTCTTTTATTATTATTATTTCTTCTTTTTTTTTTTGCAAGCCTGCCTGCTTTTACGAGCTATTGCACGCTCTATAATATACTATAGGGCTATGGGCAGCCAAGTTCGACGCGTTATATACATGATTACATTCGACTGAGTATAATTTCGACCAGGTGCGAACACCGAGACATTGGGAATAAATATACAGCAGTAGAGAAAATAAATTACCGTAAAACAATGTATCGCGTTATGTTCGAAAAAATATACTGCTCAACGCGTGAGTTCGATCGCGTTACCGACGATGATCCACCTTCGAAGCGACGCGCGTTGCTCATCGGACTATTAATAAAATGTAATAACATTCGAAGTATGCAGTAGCAGCAGCGGCTTCACCGTTCATCGGTGTTTGGCATACGAAACTTCCTTAGCTTATATATTGTAGTCGCTGCAGCAACGACCAAGGACGATCTGGGGCTATTGTTTTCTCGTTCTCGCCTCTATTTAGCAATGACCGTTCGCGCGCGCGCGCGTGTAAAGCGAGAAAAGCGCAAGAGAGAGGAATAAAAGTGCGCAAGCACAGACTCGACGAGTTTGTCTGTCTACTACTGCCTGTGCATGTATGTGCCGATCAGTCGACAGCGCAGGGACAGGTGCTGCTGCTGCTGCTGCTGTGGCTACCACTATGCTGCGTGGCGTTTCTATAAATACAAATTTCTCTGGAGCTTAGCCAGCTTCTCTGCTGCTATATGCTGCTGCGAAGCTCGCTCGCGAGAGGCGAGCTGCAGAAACAACACGAAGAAAGCGATACCGTTTTACGAGTTGCGCGACCGAAAAAGCTAGCTCTGGCCTATGCAAAATCAAGACTTTCCATTAGATGTTTTAATTTAAATGATGCGCTGCACCGCGCGGTGCCGACTCGCTACTCGTATTAATAATTCACGCGCCCTCCTAGGTGTGATATGTGCGAGTGTGTGCGATGATTTTTTCATGTCTCAAAGAGAGAGAGAGAGAGAGAAATCAGAGCTTTGGGAGAGAGAGAGAGAGAGAACAACATTTTTAGTTTAGACCTGCCGCATGTACATATATGTGTGCGGTGCGCAGAGCGAGAGTATACGCGCGTTATATGTTATTTGAGGCGATTCTATTTTTAGTGCAAAAGAGAAGCTAAGACTCTAAGTGAGTTTCCTCCGAGCGAAAGTAAGAAAGAGAGAGAGAGAGAGAGAGAGAAAAAGAAAAGACAATTTTCTCGGTACGAGAGGAAATGTTTGGCTACAATTATATATGCGTGTAACTTTTAAAAAATCGCAGCTCGTTTGTGAAATTTTGGTACCACAGAGACAACAAAAACACCATTACACACTAATAATATAGTGACATTTATGTATAGCGACACCAACATATCCACATCAACAACAAATACAATACATTTTGTATAGCTTTTTATGCAATTGCGCATCATCATCGCTTAATATCAATGGTTAGAGAGCTCGCACATACATTAGAATAATATAGAGTAAAACTATTTTTTTTCGCTATTGTAAGTATGTAACCGTAATTGTAGGTAGCTGATAAGGATATATAGTGCGCACGCAATTACATTAACTTCGTCGCGCGCAACACACACACACACAGTCAGCCTCGGTGGGCATTATTAATATTCATATTTATAACGAATGTATACGCCGGCACGACTCGCGTTCGCAGTGGGTCACGCAGAGAGCTCGTAGATATATGTATAATGAATACATTCGATCGTTATTTGCCCGATATTTTTAGCCTTTTTCAAATATTTCCATTCAATGAACTAATATCTCGCGCCGTTCCGTGTGCGAGCGAGCCGAGCTTGCGAGCTGGAAAGATCGCGAAAAATACAGAAGAATAAATAAGCCGAGAGTTAAATTCGTCGAGAGTTCGGGCGACGAAACCCCCTCGAAAAAAGGTTTAAAAAAAATAATACACGATGTACCGCAGTAAGTCAACGTCGTGTCCCGCACGCGCTGCGCCTCGTGTATGTGTACATGTGTGAGTGTGCTGCTACTATCTCTCTTTCCTCCTCCTTCGGGAGAGCATAGCGGAATAAATACCGAAAAGCCCAAAAATAGTACTCACTCGCTGTAACACGTCGTGGTCGGCATCATAGTCGTCGTCGCCGTCGAGCTCGTCGTCGACAGCGAACCATCTCGTCTTTATTTATTTATTTTTTTTTTGTTTTCGAGCAAAAAATACAGAAAAAAATTAGGTGCAAAAAAACCGACCACACGGCTAGATAGATACAGCTACCAAGTTGTACATGTCGTATATTGGACGCGAGGGCAAGCTCGAGCGATAAAATCGATTTTCGCGAATGCAGCCTTTGAAAAATTGATGTGCGTTCGCTTGCACCTGTATAGGGAGTGTGTGTGTGTGTATGTATGTATGTGTGAGTACTGCAAGTTCTGCGATCCGAAGGGCTCGCGCCACACACGCACACCCACATGTATATACAAAAGCGGCTGAAGGATTACAAGGGAAAAAGAGAGAGAGAGACGACGACGATGCTCGCGACTGATTAACGAGACACGGCTTGCGGCAGCGATCGCTAGCATCGCTACATATTTCGAAGAAATACCAAAAGCTCCTGACGTACGCTGGCATATAATTCAGTTGCTCGGATGGTGATATATATACACGCGCGCGCGTGGGCCCCCTTCGTAGCGTAGCAGCAGAGAATATATTTTTGACAGATTCGCGCTGATGGTTTCGGATGAAATGACGATAATAATGAGAGCGAGCTTGTCTCTTCTTCTCTCTTCTCGTTTTCTCTCGCTCGCTCGCGTCGTCGTCGTTTTATATATAGAGCGAAAAACATAATAATACTATCTTCGCGTGCGACGTGTATACCTCCGACGCGAGCTTTCTCATTCTTGTTTTGTCAAGTGTGGTTTTTCTAAAAAAAAGTTATTAATCGAGAGCGAAAAAGAGCGAGAGAGATTAGGAAAGAAAGAACTACTTCTTTATGATGCCTCAATGAAACTTTGACAAAGCATGTTTACACGAGAATCTGAGGGATGTGCATGGGTGTTTCTCACTCTACCTATATGAACCCTTTGTGTGTTTGGTTAATTAATTTGTAATTGTTATTGCTGACGTTAATCCATAACCATTAAAAAGTTGATTAATAGATTATGAAAAAAAGTAAGAGAGCTCAACTCTGTGTCAAAATTTTCCATTTGTTCAACATCGATTCAAACCCAAAGTAAACAAGAAGTAAACAGAAAAAAAACAGATCGAGTTATGTAAAAAGTAAAACGTGAAAAATGAAGGTGAAACAAAAAAATAATAAGTAATAATAAGTCAAACCAAATCTCTCAACAATGGCAATCAAAATCAATTATTATCGTAAAGATAGATATAATCAACAATCACCAGAGCAATTAATAAATATCAATGAGTAAAAAAAACACAACCAAAATAAAAAAATGTCTTTGAATCACGATCCTCACAACTATTATTATTAAGTTTAAAAAAAAAAATATTAAAAAAAAAACAAGTAACGTGTAAACGAAACTGCATTAACAGAAAAAAGGCAATAAAATACGGAATTATAAAATGGAGAAAATATATCGTACGTTTTTCATTGTAAAGGTACTTCTTGGCTTCGTTATACGTGTGCGTGTGCCGCGACATATTCCCTGACACTCTGTCTCTCTCGTGTTATATCGCATTTAACATAACGACGAGAGCTCTACTGGCTCGATGAGAGCAGTTCACACTTGTGTTTCTTTTTTTTGTTCGTTCGTTTGTTTGTCTATAATCGATCGATCTCAACGCGAAGGAGAGCTTTTTGTTCAGGACACGCGGCTCCCAAAATTACAGTTGCGTTTCAGGATGCTGCAAACGTCACAGATGTTTTACAATTTAAAACATGTGTACATTCATATAATAATCAATTTTTTTTCATAATTAAAAATTACCAGATCTATATAAATAAAGGACAGATAACAGAAGATTGAAAGAAATGAAAAAATAAAATTTGAAAAGAAATAAAAATTTATGAGACTTATTCATGGATGAATGGATGGTGAGGATCTTAATTTTGTAATGTTTACGATCATAAGTAAACGTTAAATAATTATGTAGCTTAGTTTCGTCACAAGAAAGCGAACTTACCCATACTGTCCTGGTAAAACTGAAGGGTAGCCGGCTCGTATTCCAGCCGAGAAGGGGAACGCTGCAAGTGAAAAAAGAGAAAAAACAAAAATTAACAACGTCAATCACGCACTCATACGGCGTCAGGATTTGTTTTTGTTAATCGTATTAATAATCGCTCTCGCAAAATAACGTCAACTTCAAGCGCGAACATTTCTCTCTCTCTCTCTCTGGGGTTGTGTTGTCCACACACAGGAAATGAAAAAAAATCGAGTCGCGCGCGCAAGCACGAAGGCCACAAAGAGTAAGTATAAACTTTGTCTTTTCGTGTGGCGGAAAAAAAAGGGAGAGGGCCATTAAATTACTGTACACACACGCTAAGTGCGTCGCACGCAGGCACAATTTTAGACTCGTATAAGGGCAGCACGACGCACGATGCGTGCAAGTAAAGGCACAAAAAGCAAAGACTCGGCGTGACTTGGCGCGTGGCCATAAATGCGTGTGCGCGAAAATTCACGCACATGTAAGTGTATACGTAGAGCACCGGACAGTTGCGTGGACAAAAGAGTTTGCTTTCGCGTCATTCTTAATCTAACGACCGGCCGATCTATATCGAGATAAATAAAGCGCAAATTTCAAATATTAGTCCAGTTGAAGGATGAAAAATATCGGTCTACAAGCGTTAATATACGATCGTTTTCTCTCTCTGCAACTTCCGCGTTGCAACGCGAAAAGAGAGATGATATTCCACGTGACCGCGGCTGGTCTCTCAAAGCTGATTTTGGCGTCGCGTCAACGTTGCAAGAAGAAGAAGAAGAAGAAGTAGAAGCGTCCGCGCGCGAGAGAGAAAGAGGCAAGTATCATCGCAATAGATAAGATGCAAAAATAAACTTCACCCGAAAGAGAGACGCGGTGGCCGCCAGCACGCGCGCACGAGAGCAGCAGTTATATACGCGCAGCAAAGAAGAGAGAAAGAGATCAAAGTGCGTTGTACACGAGTAGAGAGAGAGAGAGAGAAATGCACACGAGTAAAGAAGACGAGACACACACGTACACGTCCATGTCGAAATATTAAACGACGCGACCCGGCGATTTATCAAAGCGTCATACATAAACATGCGTTTGCTATGTAAAATAATGAGGAAAAACCACACACTCACGCGTATTATACACACGTACACACGCGAAAAGTCACACACAAAAAAAATTGGCTCCACTCGTTTTATTAAAGCACCTGCGGCACGCGTACACACACACACTCTCTATGTAAGAGTTTGATAAGGCCTCGTTTCGTTATTATGGCTCGTAAAAAAACAATAACAATATTGCAATCGACTTGTTAGTATGTACCGTGGATTATACACCGATAGACTCAAAAAAAAATTGTTATTAGGTCAAGAAACGAGAGGCGGCAACAACACGTAGTATATATATTATGTTAGTGATAAGTCACATGCAAATTCAAAATCGCAGCAGTATATTAAAAATTAAGACAACACGCACACATGTGAATTCGGAACCTGAAGCGCTCGAGGAAATTAATAAAGCTCACACATACAGCACCTCAAGTTCCGAATTTTCGGGGCTTAAGATTAATTAATAGATATTAATTGAAAAAAGGTGGTTTGTTCACGTACGTATGAGCGACGACTCACCGGCTTGTAGATTGCCCCTTGGCTTGGCGCCAAGTATGGCCAGATTGACGTTGGCCTTTCTGCCGTCGATTATCGGATTCGCATCCTTGCAGGCGCGCTCCGCGGCGGGCCTGTCACCCATGATGACCTATACGACACACAGGGCGGCATACAGAGAAAAAGGACAAAAAAAACACAAAAAAATCTTAACACACTTCTAGAGACAGAAGGCACATGCGTTTTTTTTTTTTTATATTTATTTGTTTTTTTGCTTCTCTTTTTTTCTATCATTTCTACCAATATAACTGTATGAGCGTATGCGCGATAAACGAGAAAGAGATGCGTGTCTGCACATAAGTAATAAAGTAATCGCGAAAAAAAAGGAACAGATAGCGAATTCGTTCTCACGTTCTCAAGTCAAGTAGCGAGGCGAACGATAAACCCGCCGCCGAAGGAAACCTAAATTTCAATATACGTACGTACGTATATACATTATCACGCTTGTCCACCGATAAGACCTGTTTCTCTTCGACTCGGCAAGTACACAGTACACACATGTGTAATGAGGCAGGTTTTTATTCACAATACGTTCGTTTCGACGGCGAAAAAAGAGTTATTAGATACTTTTCAACAAACTACTTGTACGCATGCTGCTGCGGTGAGAGACCGTTAATAATACAATACAATTTTTTGTTATATACTCATTTGTTGTAATTATAGAGTGCTTCAAAAGGAGTGAGAGCGTGAAAATATAATATGTCAATAATAATTAAGAGAAAGTCCAAAAAAAAACTTTACCCCCGCCAACAGTACAAAAATCTCGCATCAACAAATCGAAAGCAATGTATATAATGTCAATACCCATATATATAAGAAAATCTATATGTCCAAAACACGCGGCACTCAAAACTCTGGCAACCGATGTTAAAAAAAAAAGAAAAGCAAAAAATAAAAAACAAAGAAAAAATCATCAAATCAAGTAGTAGTAGTAGTAGTAGATACGTACGAAACCATAACCACGGCTCTTGCCGGTCTGTCTGTCCGTGATGACCACAGCCTCCTCGATGTCGCCGTAGACGGTGAAGTGCTCGCGCAGACTCTTGTCGGTCGTGTGATACGGCAGGCCGCCGACGAAGAGCTTGGTCCAGGTCGTGTCCTTGGGCTGGGGCGTGTCGCCCGCCACCGCACCCAATCCGGCCATCAGGTCGTTGTGATTGGGCCCGCCCCCGGCTCCGGGTACTCCCCCGGGGCCCGCGAGACCCGCTGCTCCGGGCATCAGCATCCTCAGTAGTTCGCTACTAATTTCTGTGGCGTTTGCACGGGCCGCAGCTAGCTGCTGCTGGTGCCCGTTCTGGCTGGCTGTGCTGGACTGCTGCTGCTGCTGCTGCTGTTGAGCAGCTACCGCTGCCGCTGCTGCTGCCGCCGCCGCTACCGCCTGTGCAGGAGCCGCTGCCGCCGCTAGATTACCCGGGTACAGAGCTGCGGCGAGACAGGCGACTCGTTGCTGGTTGGCAGCTTCCAGCTCAGCTGCCGAGGCTAGCGTTGCTGGCAACGTGGTTGCGACTTTGAGGGACACGCAGCGAGGACGAATTCACGGGTGGCGCTGCAGCTTCGAGTCGTGAGTCTGCAAAAGATGAAAATGAAAATAAGACGCTTAGTTAGCCGTGTACAGGATCTCTCGGAGAAAATGAGAGACAGTTTTGTAATACAAGAAAGAGAGAGAGAGAGATAGGCGCGTCCTACATATCACGCGCAAGCCGAAGGCAACATCTGATTTTACCCTCTCTCGTGCGCCGATTCACCCTTCGCAAAGGAAGCTACGCACTACACCGCTTTAGTCACGCAGCTTTCACCCCTTAGCCAAGGCAGCAGCAGTACTTTTCATCGTCCCCCTTTCGACGTGTATCGAGTATCTCTCTCTCTCGGCAAAAGTACGCACATGCAAGGAGAAGAAGCCTATACTAGGCCAGAGAGTTATTTCGAAGAAAATTCGAGTTTTCTCTCGCCTCTGTATAGTCATCGTCTATTTGTCGTAAATCGTATCGATCCTCCCCCGAATAAAAGCTCGGGCTCGCTCCTTCTGACCCACAAGCAGCCGCGCACGCATAAATATATCGGAAATCCGAGGCGAGGGGTCAACGTCATTCGCGGCGAAGGCCAAAATTTTCCCTCGTAACACATATAGCCCTAGAAGGCACGCACACGAACGGGCGAGCGAACGCAGGAGGGGCATCCCCCGATTCAAGCGCGAGCATATATACTTTGTGCCCTTTGGGCTTTGCGCGAATTCGCGCAAGCGTGCGTTAATGTGTGCGTATGTGTGTGGTGCCTATAAGGAAGTGTGGACGTGGGGGGAGCGTCGCTCGTGCTGGGGTGCGTGTATCTGGCCAACATCTCGCAGGGGGCCCCAAGATCCTCTCTTTCTTTCTCTCTCTCTTACCCACCCGGCCCCTCATCCCCTCTTATACTCATTAAGCAATATAATATATTATGATAACGCAGGAGCAGCTGTGCGCATAGGCGCAAGCTGTATTCACGGCCTCATATTTTTAATATATTGTTTTTCCCTGCCACCTTTTCCGAGAAAAAAAATATCCCAGCTAATATCGTGTGTTTTACGTTCGTCTATATATTAATACGCCTTGCTACCACGACGATGATGGAAAAACCGTCATCGTCGTCTGCTGCTGCTGCTGCTGCTCTGCTCTCCTCCTTTTATTTTTCGATCGCATTGTGTTGTGCCTGCGTTATATACGTGTGCGTAAATGTGCGTCCCATGCCATATGTACACAATGTGAGGATTACTGTGACTCACTTTTTTTTTCTTTCTCTCCCTCCCTCTCTCTCTCTCTCTCTTTCTTTTTCTCTTTCTCCGGGCTCATAACTAATCTATTACTACGTACACGAGAGCTGCGGCGGTGCGAGGGCATTGTGAATGTGATTGAGGAATGCTATTGTTATTTCGGAGGTAAGCGCATGGGGAGAAACGATCATCGCCGATATTTAAGTGCAAAATGTTGAACATTTGTCAAACTCGCACCGGCAATTACTTGCGTTAGAAGTATCCCGTTTTTCTTAATGCAGTAAGATTTACATACACGTTGAAAATAAAAAAAGGGTCGAACCTTTATTAATGTTGACAATTAGCACGGAGCTGATTTCGATGAGAAATTGGGCGATCGCTATTATCAGCTCGCAGCATCGGGTGCGCGGCGTCGCTTGAAAGGCACTCGAGAGTAAAAACAAACGAATAATCACGTAGCACAGATGTATGTAATCACACGATTAAACTACGCACTCACACATACACATGCACACGCGCGAAATTCCGAAACCGAAAGTAATTACGCGTATGTATTAGAAGTGATGAGTACGGAACAGCTTCGAGGCTCGTTCGACGCTCGACTGCCGCGGAACGATGTACATACGGCACACGACGCGCTCGGTATACGGTTCGGTTTGTCTTCTCTCTCTCTCTCTCTCTCTCTCTCTCTCTCTCTCTCTTTCTCTGTCGTCGTCGTCGCAGAGAGCGCTGAGCCGGGCGCAGGAGAGCACCTATAATACACAATAGGCAATCCACCACCACCACCACCACCACTAGTACCGAGCGAAAAACGCACCCCGCCGAGTATACATACACACGGCGGCATTGGCATATATAGTCGTCGTCGAGCACGCGGCTCCCCTAACGTAGCAGCAACAGCACAGCAGCAGCTGCGGGCTACAACACGTACTCTCTACTGCTGCTGCACACAGACGAGCGAGCGGCGAAAAACCGGTGCGCTCGACGTGCGATCTATTGTATACGTCAAGCTAAAAGAGACTTTGCAAAACTCGTATTTCTCGGGCCCCGTTACAACACATGTAAAGAGACGCTGCTGCTGCTACTTTGCTTATTTTTTTTTATTTTACTTTTTTGCACCCCGATGCAAGAGTTGCTGCGAATTTATATACACTTTTGAATTCTGCGCGAGGCGAGTTTTTTGCTGCAGACGCGCGCACAAAACACAAGAGTGTAGACAGAAGAGAGAAAGAGAGGACGCGACATCATAATAATAAAATAAAAACGTACGTTTGAGGATCTAAGCCTAGCCGGGACCGTTAGATTTTTCGGAGTTACAATACGTGCGATGACAAGCTGCACACAGCACACTGAGAGAGGAAAGATATCGCTCGAGGCTGATAGAGCAATTCACAAGAGCACCCGATCGGCTCTCGGATACACTTAAGATATATTTGAATAATACATGACGTTTAGAATTTCGGCCTTTGTACCGAATTACATGACATTATATATGACTCCGATCTGTGAGCTAGATGATGAGGATGATCTGCTCGATTGGACATTTTTTGGAAACTCAATAAAACTATGCTGCATGCAAGCTGTGATCCGAGAGAGCGAGAGAAAAATGAATAAAAAAAGACACGTCGTACTCGACTGTTATTGTGTTTTGTTCCGTGGTGTATCGACGATCGAAGCTACGTGCGATGCGCTCACTCGTGAGTGTATTACAATAAAAAAAAATATATCGAGGCTCAGCACCGAAAAGTCCCAAGGCAAATGATATTTTATTATCATTCGTGGCTTTCCAAAGTTTACAAAGCTGTGCAAATGTTTCGTCGCCGTGCGCGAGCGAGGCTCGTTTGCTCATTAGCATCGAGCCAATTCATTAAAGAAAGAATAAAAAAAAACAACACACACGGTCCGTACTTAGGTGCCTCACGCACGCATATTTTTTTGTCGTAAAAAAGGCGTCGCGTCTCGTCTTATCGCAGCTCTTTTACTCTCTCATCCTAACTCTCTCTCTCTCTCTCTCTCGAGAGAGAGAGAGAGAGTTAGGATTCTAACGGCATCTTTTCATTTTATACAAAAATTCAAAGTGTATAGCTGCAGCTATATAACATGTCGGCACTGTGTGTATATTACAGGCCTGTGCATGTGTGCGTATATATACACATTTAAAAGGACCAACTCGAAGGGGGGAACAGCAGCAGCGCACGAGCGTGTGGCTGCACAGGGAGCAGCTAAGCAGCTAGCTAGCTCGGCGACGCGTTCATCCGTTTCTCAGACTTTTGATGAGCCCCATCGCGCGCGAGTTTCAACGTATGAGCGCGAGCTCACTGAGATATTCCTTCTAGAAATTCGTCTCACTGCATATATATACCACGGTTTCGTATGTATATATAGCATGGCAAAGCTCTCGCACTCTCGGCGGGTGAGCGCTATACTATATACTGTACTATATAGGCGGGCAAAGTTTATTAATAAAACAGACTAACCAGCGCGACTTGCGTCTTATGTAGGCAGCGAACGAACGAACGAACGAACACGTGCCCATCGATGCACGCCGCGTATATGCAGCAGCTCTCGATTTAATGCAATATAGCTGAAAAGTAGATCGCTTTTGTTGTTGTGCGTTTTTTTATCTTTTCTTTTTTGCCATTCATACACCCTCGTCGACTCGAGGACGCGCTCGAGCTTTTTCGCGCGCGAAAGCTAAACAAAAGTTTTTCACTCGGCTTTTTCGCCACGACGAGGAGGAGAGGTTGTTTACTCGCTCGCTCCGGAACGGAGAGCTTTTAAATGGCGCTTGTAAACGTATTTTAAAAGACCATGATTCATGTGTGTGTGTGTGTAGTGTATTATAGTCGCGCGCGCCGGTAAAGTCTCGAGGAAAAGAACCGCGCATATAGCAGTGGGGTAGGGGAGCTTGCTCACGATGTGCGATCGCAGCTATATACTTTTTATCTGTCGCCTTTTATACATAACACGCGCGCGTGTACGACAAGAGACAAGACGTTTTTCTTGGGTAACGCGATATATTGTATTTATATTCATAATAAGAGGTCTCGACGAAATTATCTATAAATATGGATGGCGTATAATCGGTATTACATAGAAAATTAGAAGAAAGAGAGAGAGAGAGAGAGAAAAAGTATTACGCGCGATCTTCGTGCATCATCGGACGGCATATGCACACACGCGTAAACATCGTAGAGCAGAGACCGGAGCTTCTTAGAGGAGCATTTTGAGAATTTCTTCCACGAGCCGAGAGCGGCTCGCGTTGTATAATGTATATATACGCATACATGCATGTGTTACTCTTATATATACGTGTATATATGGTGGCAATGCATGTAAGTATAACGTCGGAGAAGAGGCGCAAACCAACACAAACTCACCGGAAGCAGCTGTTTCTGTCTCGCTCGGGCTATACGGCCAGGCCAACGCAGCACAGCACACAACCTCCGTGTGTGTATTTATGAGAGAGCTGCGTCGGTCGACTGCTGTTGTTATATTACTGCTGCTGCTGCTGCTGCTGCTGTACTTTTATATGCGTGTGGCTGGCGGAGAGCTCGAAAAACTCGGGGCCTTTTTTTCGTCTGTATCGTGCAGTGCACTTACTCCGTATATGTATCAATACACAAGAACCACACAAGCGACGTTTTCTTTTTCTTATTTTTCTTTGTCGAAGTATCGACGAAAAAAAAATGCACTTTTGGTGTAATGTAATCACTTTATTATTGCAGGGTGCAGGTACGGACGGAACACACTTCCGGACGGATGACAAGAGACTAAAGTCTGTACCGAGTAAAAACTGGGAGCGGATTAAAAGTCGTGTTTGACGAAATGCCAAAAAAAAAAAAAAGAGCAAGACTGTGCAGGCGAATTGAGTGACGTTTGCTCGAGCGCGCGCACGTCCTGACCCGTCGGCACTACACGTGTGAATGAAGCGCAGCGCAGCAGCCAAAGCCAAGAAGCAGCAGCAGCCAGCATTAACATGTATTGTACACGGAGCATCGTATATAGAGCGGTATGGGGAGGGGGGGGGGGAGCAAGCTCCGAAGCGAGCCCTCGCGCGGCTGCGGCGGCGGCAATACGGCTACGGCTAGGCAGCGCGTGCGCTCCGATCGGCGCTGCGGAGCTACTCTTCTCGCATTGGTGCCGCTTGCCGTTTTTCGCAGACTTTTGAGTTTCGATGCTGCTGCTGCTGCTGCTCCGGCTCTATATACCGACGCTGCGTTAAAGTATAAGCATGAGTGCGGCGGGTACACAATGAACACATGCGCCGCGCGCGTCATGCTGCATGTGTTATATCGTACCGAGCCGCGACTTCTCTATGCATGGCATCTCCTGCACATATACTTCGCTGCAGTTAGCATCGAGCTCTCTTTTTGCTGCTGCTGCTGCTATACACTTCTTTTTTCGAGGACTCGGCAGCAGTAGCTATTTCTCTGTGCGGCAACGACGAAGTTCGTTGCGGGCATTAATAGCCACGCACAGAGCGTCTCGGGCCTAGCGGCCAATGAACTCTCACTCGCTCGCTCGTCTCTCTCCTATTTTAGTCTAATATATTTTTGCGCTCACGCTCCGAGATTTTCGACAAAAAAAAAATACTGAAACAGCGAGGCAAGAGCAAAAGAAAGCCCCGTCCTATTTCCATCGGCTCGTAGTCGTCGTCGTAGTCTTTGCGCCGCGCGATCTTTTTATATTTATATATCCGCACGCAGCAGCTAGCAGCAGCAGCAGCAGCGGCTCCTCATCTTTTTTTCTTCTTCTTCTGGTATTATTAAAAAAAATTTTTGTTTTCTGTAAAGCCAACACACAACGAGCGAGTTCCTGTCCGGTACGCATGTATAGTCGGCGGAGGGCTGCGCTCTCTCATTGTTGCGTTACATTATTACAGAGTCGACGAGGTCACTCTCTCGTTCGCCGGCCAACACACATGGTCGTCTCTATTGAATTCGCTCTCGCTCTCTCTCTCTCTCTCTCTCTCTCTCTCTCTCTCTCTCTCTCTCTCTCTCTCTCTCTCTGCCATGAAAAGAGGAGCAAAGAGCGACTTCTCGGAGAGGAAGCTATTTTCCTCGATCGTCTCTTTGCGCGCAGAGGTAGTTCATCGAAGAAATGAATTCGAAATTATACACGTAAAACGACTCGTGTATATAGTACATCTTAGATTCATCTCCTTGGCGCATCTCGAGTTTTTTTCGATCGAAGTATATTCCTCCCACAAGACATACTCGAGGCTTATCTTTGTAATTGGAGTTTCCTCGAAGGAATACTCGCGTGATTTTTCGAAAAACTGCTGTGTTGATTTTGCTTCTCAGTCTCTCACACTATGCTTAGTCAAATGGCAGCATCTCGCGTACATAAAAAATGATCGTGAGAGTGAGCCGCCGAGTATATTATACGCGTATTGAAGTCTCTCTCTCTCTCTCGAATGCAGTAGCTTTGGAAACAGATGCGTTCACCAAAATCCCTGGGTACATGTTATGTAGCTATGTGAGACGCCTCCCAGTCCTAACATACGTACACGTAGTTATTATTATTATAATATTAATATAAATCGTCCCAAGGCATATGTGCATTTTTCATCTTTCTCTCTCTCTTTCTTGCGCATCGATGTATGCGTAATGAGAGGGAAAAGAAAAAAAAAGTGATCGCATGAGTGAGTTAGAAAAAAATAAAAGTCGATTTGGATTTTCAAAAAGATGGAGAAAATAAGCTCAGATTCAGATCTTTGGTGATTAATTCTTTAGAGTTGATCTCCTTTCGAGCAACGATCTTGCGTCTTATTTATTTTTGTTATTTGGGTCATCGGCACCGTATTAGGCACTCGAAAGAGTTTATGAAATTCAAATGCACTAGATCGTATGTTAATCAGTCAAATTAATTCGAAAATCCACGTGTACCGCTAAGCGATCATCGGGCTCGCGTTTTCCCGAGAAAAATTGTTAGGTGTAACTTTTTTAATTTCTCTACATATATGTACAACAATGGATGAACACCTGCGCTCGAACTCGTACTCCTCCACGTTCGCATGATATCGATCTTATGGTATAAGCCTATGAAATAAAATACTGTAAGTTGTCGATCGTAATACGGACGAGGGGTAGCCGGTTAAAAGGATTGACATTGGTGTATATCCATATACCGAACAAATAGCGCACACAGAGTCGATGTCAATGGCAACGCGGGGCGACATACATCGGAAAGATTTTTGCGGAAAATGTAGCGAATTCGAAAATCGATCGAGCGCTAACACGTGCCTGCTCATAGAGAAGTCCGAGTCTCGTATTCGGAGCTACATACTCGACTCATCCTGTTCGCGACGGCAGAATCAAGCTCGCGTCCATTTAATTTCGAGAAAATCTCTCTGTACGTACGCGAAATGACTCCTGCTGAATTGTACATACGCACGTGTGTATATTAATACACCACAAGCTCGCACACACACATTTACACACTCGAGTATGTATGCGTCTCGTGTAATATCGATCGGTGTGACTCGATGCGCGGCTGAGGAACAAAAAAAAAGGGGAGAACGATCGTTCACGTGCGAGTATGTGCTTCAATAAACACACAGACACACGCACAAGCTGGATACTGGAAAAATATTAAATTATCTCTCCGCTTTCGTTTCGTCTAAATATGTATATCTCGATTCTTCGCATACTGCACTCTCACTCTCTCTCGCTGGATAGCTCCAAATTTCGGAGCAAACAATGTCGCGTTGTTCTCTCTCTCTCTCTCTTTCCCCGATCTATCATAAAAGTAAATGTATGTATAGAGGTGTTCGTAGGTGTGTTGGCCAGGAGCGTGGCCACTATTAAAGCGAGAACATCGTCACTTACTTTTCCCAAAATCCATCTCCGCGTTTCAACTCGCACGCATATATAATGTATTTGCTGTAGCAGCGGCTTGGGCGCGCGTGTGCCGCAACGCGATCCGACGCGAGGGCCTGTACAAACGTTTACCTGAGCGCGTGGCCTGGCTATAATATGTATATATACCAAGCTCGAGTGCTCAGCCGTTCTCTCTCTCTCTCTCGGCGACGATTAACGTTATATATACATTTGCTTCGCTACCGCGTGTACTGCTACCGAGTTGTATTATATTAGGCCAGACGAAGTGCGTAAACACATTCGAGATACTTAATTAAGTTAAGCACTCGACTGACTAGCTGCTGCTGCTACTCAACCCTATACGCACGTAGTCCTTTATTCGTCTCGTGGGAGGAGCAACCACTCGAGGACCCGCTGCTTCCTATTATAAGTTATAGCTATGCGAGCCTTCGTCAGCTGACACGTACGCGTCGAGAGGATGCGGCGAGTATAATAATTCGATCGATCGATCGATTCGCCTATATACGATCGAATAATGCTCCATATAATATTTGCGCGCGGTTATATAGATTTTTCCGGTTATATAGCAGCAACGAGACAGCTCGAAGCTCGGTAAATATATTATTGGTAGCAGCTCCGTGTAAGCTTGCATTTTTCATCGTCGTCGTCGTCCTGTGGCGGTTCGTACGCGGTTGCATGTCGCGCGTGCAGTGCAGCAGCAGTGGAAATGGGACACGTGCGCGCACATATATATGTTATATAGGCAGCTCGGAGAGAGAACATCGACGACGAGCGAAAGTCTCCGCACTCTTATACTACTTACTCGTATGTGTAGTCATAAAGAGAGACAGCTGTAGGGCAGCTGGCGTCGGGCGCGGCGCGCGCGTGCCTCCGAGCCCACGAGCGTTCGTATATTATACTATAGTATACAATATATAGGTGCGCGCGTGTGTGTGTGTGCAACGGCGTGCACATATTGCGCGTATGTAGGTACATAACAAACGAACGAACCGATGGGGTCGATGCAGCCGCGGCTGGCGGCGAGGACTTTTAGCGGACCTTGGATAATCGAGCCTGGGCTGTGCCCTGCGTGCATATGTGCGCCTGTATTATAATGACAAACAACGCGCGGACGCATATTGCGAGCTTTGAAAATCTTCAGTTTTATACCTCGACTCCTGTGTCGTGAGCGTTGAGTCAGAGCTTGATATACGTACCTTTTTCCTAACGTTACATATATATACAGTCATCGATCGGCTCCTTTTTCCTGTCCGTATATATACTCGCACCCGACCTTTATGGGGTGAAACTATACGAACACGTGCGCGCGGAACCCATAACGGCACGCACATCGTACGATAGGTATTTTCTTTCTTCCGAAATATTGATACATATTTGGAAATTGATACGACTGTTTTCGCGTTGAAAACATCATATTATTATATAGGTATCGACGAATCTTTGCGTACGCGCAGGTTCGACGTACAGGGGGGTAACGAGCGTACATTGCTCGTTGGCTGTAATAACTGTTTATGTAATGATTCACTGTAATCGTGCAATCGAGGAACTGCAGCAATTTTTATACCGCTCGAGCTTGTTTCCCTAATCAAACGAATTGAATCGAGCTTAAAAATAGGAAAACCAGAAGTACTCAACATATGAATCATTTTGAAAACACGTTTTAACTTATATACAATTATTTTGACTTTGCCACTTGCAGATTTACAGATTTAAAGGTACTCGCTATCTAGCGGTAGAGGCTTAAAGTTTTTATAAAGTTTTTATAAAGTGATAATTTTATAAAATCGATTTTACAAAAACTTTATAACATTTTTTTACTTGGGCGTATTTAAAGTGCTTGAAACTCATCTACATTTCTTGAACTGTCCTGTTCGAATCAGTTGAAACTTATTATTTCTACAAGTCAATTAATTTTAATATATTTCAAAACATTTTAAATGGTAATTTTTATTCACTAGGCCATCATTGATATTGCGAATATCTACAAGGAATTAAGCGCTTGAAATTACCCTTTTTTCGTCAAACGAGAGAGGCCTGCAGTGATCGTCGCAATTATTACACGCGAGCCACTGAAACCTTTCGCGATATATCACATCCCTTTTCTCTCTCTTTCTTCACATGCATTCGAGTCTCGTACGAGGCGGTTAATTGCACGTATTATATGTATATATATTGCTCTGCTGCAGCGTCGCTTGTACGGCACGTAACCTGTTGAACAATACGTAGGTATAGCTTCGAGTTTCGCAACTGCGCTAAACACCCTTACACGACGTAGCTCTTGAACGAGCAGCTCTGCGACTTCCCCTGCGGCGTACCTTCACCCATTTGCGTGCATATATAAAAAAGAAAGGCTAGGATATACGAGCATTTGCATGTCGCGCGGGGCATTTCGATGCTAGCTACGAGAGACATTTTTCAAAAAGGAGTTGCTGCTGCTGCTACCAAGCGAGAAAAGTAAAAGTAAATTATTTTATGACGATTAAAGCTGGGAGACAAGTGCTCCGTGACACAGGGATCCACGCGACGATATAACTTGCTCTCGAGGATGCGCTATATACGTCTGCTCGACGTTCTGCGATCGCTAGACTCCACTATACTACTACTCGGCACTCGATCGGTGCACTTGCGGTTTCTCATCCGGCTCCAACGTGATATACACGCGTTATACGTGTAGATATACATATATATATATATATACGTGCTGCAGCTCACAAGAGCCTCGACGTGCGCGCGCAGGAAATATTCCTGAAGTGTCTCTCTCACTCACTCACTCTCTCTCTCAGGGCAAGGATGCAGGGCCTATTAGGTTTCGGGCCCCGCGATGCCGTTTCCATGCGGATATATAGCGCGCGCACACACACACTCGTACCGTATAGCTTCCATATCCCGCGCACGTATAAGAAAAGCATGGCGTATCGAGAGAGAAGGAGAGGACAAAATAAAATAAAAGAATCTTGGATGATGTCGAGCGAGGAAGACCGGAAATTTTGGGCCGTTCAACTCTCGTTTTCTATACTTGTATATATATACCAGCAACGTAATACCTACCAATCGTGTTACTGTTGTTATATATGCGGAGGCAAGTAAATAACGCCTCGAGATCGTCGAGATTATATAGATTGACATTTAAAAGGATTTATACGAGGCTCGTGCATGAAACCGTTTCAATCGAGTTTCTAATGTATATCTAGTCGCGAGCTGTTATATACGGAATCGTAATAAACATTAAAACACATATATATGATCGTAGTTCATTGGGTGTACGGAACATAAATCTATGGAGTGGATCATCGTCCGTTAATTACCCGCAGTAAAAATTGCTAGTAGTTAGGCCAGCGTGAAAAATAGCACCTTTGAAGTCCGCCTATAGCGCGCGTTACTCGTCGCCAAGCCGCAACATTTGTTTTCATCATTAATAATACCCACACACAGAGACATTCGAAAAAGGGAAATACTAGCTCATTTGCAGCGTAATATATTAAAATGTATACAATGAGCAGCTCTCACACGAGAGGCTGCGGCGGCGGCTCGGATCTGTCGCTCTTCTTCTCTCTTTCTTTCTCTCTATACGGAGACAGTATGTGTATGCACAGGCGAAAATAGACTCCTACCAAACTTCTCCAAAAATACGTCGTCGGGCTTTTTAACCCCTCCCCCATCTTCTCTCTGTACTATATATATTTTTGCTCTCTCTCTCTCTCCTGCATACGTGCCTCGTACGCAAGTAACTCATCCTCGCGGAGATCGTCGTCGTCGTCCGTCGTTTATTTCCGTCTTCGCATCTTCCGCGCGTATAAACTTACTCGGATACTTACTTGCCCATATGATAATATAACTTTGAAGTCCGCGCTCGAAATCGGTGATTGAGATAGCCGATCGGAGAGCTGTTGGGCTCTCGAGAGGGCCCTTTGCGGATTTTTTTTTTGTTCACTCGTTACTATATCGAGCGACTCGTTGACAACTGCGGCTGATGATATAACGATCGGGACCTCGATAAATTTTCCGCAAAATCCGGCAAGTTTCACTGATTATACATGCTCTACGTGTCACGAATTACACGCTCATATACAAATAGACGTTTTCGCGCGTGTATTGTACAAGGCGTTAAAATTTATTGACGCAATTCTTATTTATATATATATATATATATATGATGGAACGTGTAAAAAAGTAAAAATGTATTAATACATTACAAGCTAAGCGTTATAATACATGTTGTGTGCTTCTATTTAAAAACATAATATGGGACGCTCGGCCTGAATCCATTTAAATATCTCTCCTGGCTCTGATGGAGATGCTCATTGGCCACGTGATTGTTTGCCGGCTGATCGTGATGATGTTGATGATGATGATGCGGATACGTGTACTCGATCGGCGGCTGCTGCAGTGGCTGCTCCTCGTGGTTGTAATAATCGAATCTCGCGATCGGCGACTGGTAATCGTAATCTTGATAGATCGGCCCTTGCTGTTGTTGCTGCTGCTGCTGTTGGGCAAAGAATCGATCGGTATCGCCGCCATTGACACCACCACCGAGATTAAGCGGTACCAAAGATTCGGTCGACGGCTGCATCGTCTCGGCTCGTGGCGTCGTCGTGAACACCACGTGCGACACGTTCTGCGTGCGATGTCCGTAATAATAGTAGCCGTCGTGGTAGCCGGTGTCGTCGCGTTCGTCGTAGCTGGACGAGAAGTCGAGTTGGCAGCCGTCGTCATCATCGTCGTCGTCGTCATCGCCGCGGGAGTATCCGTTGGATCGTAATCCACGTCGGCCAAGCCGTCAGACTGGTCTTGAATCGTCAACAAGTCCGTGGGATCTTGAGTCGTGGTTGTCGTCGCGGGTCGCCCAGGAGGTCGTTTCATCGGCTTCAGCGGCCCCGTTGGTCTGCCGCCGTTCGAGCCGATGATCGTACCCCCTGGCCTCCTATTATTATTATTATTATTATTAATAGGCTGTGTCGCTGCTGGTCTCCGAGTGCCTGACTGAGAATTCGCCGTTGTCGTCGTAGTTGTCACGCGACTCGTCTCACCCGCGTCTTGACGTCGAATACTCTCCGTCGGGGCTACGGTATTTTTTTCGCCGACGATGGAATTCGTCGTTACGGTGGTTGTCTTGGTAGATTCGGCGGCACTGGTGCTGCTGCCGCTGCTACCTGCGTCCTCGGACTGCAATTCAGTACGTCAGAAAACAATATTTTATAAATGCAACGCTGCGTAGAAAAGCTCAAAATTAATATATAATAGCCTGATGACCAAAAACTGATCGTTTAATATAAATTACAAATGATTGGCTTGGTATTGCCGATTTTTTCTCATGCAATCGTCTTATAAATATCTAACAGATTTTAAATGACTTGAAATGACGATTTGAGTTCGAGTGTTTCCAAAGTGTGTATCAGTTTTCAACCACTTTAACTTAAAATAAAATAATACTGATTTAAGCCTTCACCGCTAGATGGCGAGTATCTCTATGTATAAATGCACAAGTGGCAAAGTCAAAATAATTGTATAAGTTAGACACGGCTTCACTGAAGCTTCAGATTCCGTAAAATCAAGTAGCATTACTCGAACATGGAATGTTGAAAAAACTTTACGACCTGTCTTCGATATATGTCCAATTCTAATATTATGTCCAAGCAATACCTTTTTCGTTGGCTAGCCATACAACGTTGAGCATTTTTATCAGGGAGTATACCCTAAAATAGAGTAAAAAATATATCGTACATCTAAAGCAGCTCGACTCACCTTATCCATCCGACCTTCGAACAGACCATCGGTCTTCGGTAATTTTCGACCATCATCCGGTATCTCGTTGTCCGAATCGTCGAACACCACAACGATGTCGTTCTCGTTGCCGCTACTACTCGTGCCGACCATGATCGGGCTGGTGGTCGACTCGAAGAAATCGGCAGCGGTCCTGCTGTCGCCGCCGGTGAACCAATCGACGCTCGGACTCAGCAGAGCGGCCAAGTAGCCGAGAGGATCCTGGAAGAACGAGTTAAGGGGCGGAGGCTCGTAGATCGCCGCCAAGTAGGGTGCCCAGCCCGAGTGCGCCAGTGGCAGTTTGTACAGCGGACTCGACGACGACGATATGCGCTCGACGTCGTTGGCCTGATGATTGCCGTACGGAATCAGAGGAAGCCGATGATGATGGGCCGGTGATCCCAGACCGGCCATGAGGGACAATCGGCCGCCGAGTAGCCGAGCATCCGAGGAGGACTTGGCGGTGCTCGCTCGTTTGTTGATGTTGCTCGGGACTCTCGTGGCAGCGGTCGGTGCACCGTCGACCCGATCTGATACCAAAGGACTCGTCAATACTTCTCGATACATTTTCTATACTGTCCGTCCATATTTATGCAAATAAACATAGTACTCACGAAGTTCGACGGACAAGATCAATAGCAGACAGAAGAGGCGAAAAAATAAGCGAAACAGCAGCCCGGAGGAGGACATTTTCACTCGTTCAGGTGTAGAGAGCAACTATGTACGAGAGAGAAACCTGCCGATCGCAAGAGACATTATGCGGGTGCACCTAGCCGACGACGACGACGACGACTGCCCCCATGTTTTTTCGCGAGCGCAGGAAAAAAAAAGTACTCATCGTCGCTCGTAGAAAGTGACGACGATTCGAGGCCGGGTTAATTATGTGCGCTCGATATAGATAATGTCTTTATTAGAAAAATTTTCTCCTCCGCGTCGTCCTCGAATATATACGAGGAGTAGCTATCGTTTCTTTTTTCCATCTTTTTTTTTACTGTCACTTTATTCCCAAACAATGTCCATTTCGTAGATTACACACTTTATGTTTTATAGCTCTCCGAGCTGTGAAAATGTTTGTCCCCGTTTCACAATAAGCTTATTCTCTCTGATACTCGACTTTGAGTACTTGTGAAAGCGCCAGTCTCGGGTTGAACTTTTTAAAGCATCGTGTGTTCAAAGAAAAATATTGAAAACTCATTTTGTGTTGTTATATACGGGTTTATTCGACGACGAGCTGACGTTGAGCTGATTTTGATCGTATTACAAGATCTATTATTTTCCAAGTACCGATCGAAGTGCCGATAAAGTAGAAAGTTTCGTCGATGGACATTATCACGACGACGCGCCATTCGCACCGGTAGCGCTCTCTCGTGGATTTCGACGCGCACTACGCACCAGAACGATTTTCGTATGTACACACAGACGCGACAACACAACAAACGTCAGTCCACGGCCAGTTGTTGTTTTTCAACAAGTCATTACATAGATTAATCATGTCTAACGACGACGATAAACAATCGTCTCCGAAGGTTGACGAGAAGCACGACGAGAGCGGCTTCGATAAGTTTCTCGAGGAGGATTGCGCGCAGCCGGCCAAACAAGAGGCACGTGCTTTTCTGCGCGAGAGATTTTTGAGAGTCATCACTGGTATCATTGGTGAGTTTGTATTCGCACATTTTTGATTGATTATCCAATTTTGATTGTGTAACGCATTATTTTCATTGAAAATTTAATTCATTCGATGAATATTATTGCTTTGAAAACTCAAATAGAATAACCTAAATTATGTAAACAAATGTGTCTCTCTGTCGTTTATTAACTTCTTTTGTAATTTTTTTGCAGGCAAACCAGCCAAATTTCATCTGTATGAAAATACTACAGTCGCAGCAGAGTTCAGAGGCTGTGACATTGACTTTTTGGAGTTGTACGTCAGAAAGTTATCGACACCACTGGGAACAATACCAGAGGCAGTTTTGAGAACCAACGATGTCATTCATTTCGAATTGGATCATCCTATTTGAATCAGAATATTGTAAATGTTTACAGACAGGCAGATGAATACCCTGCTTGTTTATATTGTTGAACTTACTCGGAATGCAATTGTGTACTATGTACAATAAATTTGTCAGACCGCTAGTATAATTTTGATCTCTTACAGTAGTTCAAGCTCTGTTGACACTGCCAACATATTGATTAAAGCTTGATTTGCGCTTAAAATCACTATGTAATATTAAGAGCTTGATCATAGTTTTTGAATCACTCAAATTTAAGAGATTTTTCCAAGTTTGTAATTTTATAACTATTATTAGAATTGTAAGCATCAGATAAGCATTATTATAATTTGTATAAATTAGGAATATTGTTAATTATCAGCTATCAGAGTTGATTGATTTTGTAGAAAGTGAATGTATTCTGTGAATATGTACCAATGATTTGGCATTTAAGTTCATTAATTGTATTGTTTTCCATTAATTGTATTGTACATCTGTCAAAATGAATTTTTCAAGTTTCTAAATGAAAACTATGCTCGTTAAACCACAATAATGTCAATTTATTGCTACCAATGTACAATCTGCCCAAAAAAGTTACCAAAAGCTCATAATGAACTGTCGCAATCTGTCGCACGACGAGAGAGATGTCAGCACTTGGCCTGTGTGCGTCGCGCTCAAGAGCGGTAAAGCTCAAAACCATGCATGCTTCTATACACAGCGACGCACCGCGTGAATCGTCCAGCAGTTCGGATAGATAACGTATATATATATATATATAGTCAGCTCAGCGCAGTATGCCTCGGACGACACACTTGTCTCGCGCTCTCGGCTCTTTATGTGCTTAATCGCCCATCATAATCAGTAGTACATCTCGCCTCTGCTGCAAGCACGACTGGCTCTCTACGGGAGAGGTATAGCTTGGCCGAGCTGCCTCGAGTGCGCCTCTCCGTTGCGGCGGCGGCGACTCGGCTCGCTATATTGCATGCAACAGCACCAACCATTATCAGTTGTAGCCCGGTTATTTGATGATTAAAGTACTCGTGTGCCCGTAGTAGATATTATAGCTATATGGCATACATGGCCTGACGCGAGCTTTAACGCCAGTCGAGTTCCGAGGCACGGACGGCGTCGCGTCGACAATTTCCTTCTTTTCTTTTCTTCTTTTTCTTCTCGACGTTGCTCGCGCGTCCTTTATCATATATGAGCTCGCACGGAATTCACGGTCGAAATATTATCCTTGCGTCGAAAGTTCATCTTCGATAGCGATACGCCACCTTTCACACGAGTGAGTACACGAGTTTTTCCTTTTTCTTCTACTGGATTCAAGCTGATCGAGACTCGTTATAGAATACTTATCGGTGTATCGCGTCAATACTCATAATAAACGTAAGTTTCTCGTATAATATGAAGTGATAAGTAAGCTCTCTCGGAAATTAGTGCACTTCTGCCTGAATTATCCAATATAAATACTCGTGTAAAGCCACGTCGATCGTGTGTCTTTTGCGAATGGATTAAATGTCGCCGTAAAGTGTGCCAGTGCATTTGTGCAGGAAGTTGTACATCTATACATGGCGCGCATCGTACAAAGTAACTAATTCAATTTGTGCCTCGCGGTAATCTTTCCAATTCTATTGTTGGCGCAACAGATCCGATGAATCGCTCGCGTTCGCTTTTCCATTCGAGCGCGACGGAGAAAAAAGTCTACATATCCGATGTATAGTTAATGACAATGAAAAAATCATCATCGCGCCGCACTATAATAAGTACACTTGTCGATAGATTGTGTGTTTACCCGCGTGTGTGTTGCTGTAATTCCTTATCTAAGCCCCGCGTGCAACTATACTCGCGCGCGCCGTTGAAAACTTATCTTTTTTTTTTCCACCTGCAAAGCCATATTCAAGCCCGAGATTACGCCAAGAAAATAACGCCGCGAGTAAAAAAGGCGACTTATACGCGCGAGACTACACACCACCCGACCGACCGATCGATCTATAATGGCATTAAACATTCATGAGGATCCGCAGTGCGCCCGAGAGTACAACGGCGATCGAGCTTCTCGTTGTCGTCGTCGTCGCGCGAGCTCATCCGCAATTCATATAGCCATATTACTCTTTATAAAGCTCAACTTCTGTGTACGTATACGTGCGATTATATGCGTGTGTCAGTGTGCGTGTGTGTGTGTGTGTGTGTGTGTGTGTGTGTGTGTGTGGGTTCATCTGTGCCTCATATGCTTCCAGAGAGCCTCGATGATGATGACGACGATGATGATAATGCGGTCGCAGCAGCCACCGTGCCACACGCGACACTGCAGCACAACCGCCGTTCGACTAGAGCGAAAAATCTTGCGTAACTCGACGCTCGCGCGCTCGGATTATTACATTATATATATCACTTGCCGATCTGGTTTTTATAACGCGCGTCGTCTCGATCCGCCTTTGATCGCTCGCGCGCGCCCGAACGGCTTTGAGATTGAGACACGCATTTACGATCTTTACGATGCGTCGTCGACTGCAGTGCCTGTGTGTGTGTGTTTTTTTTGCGCGCGCGCGCGAATTGCAGTCGACCTACGTCGAAATGCGTACGGTTGTAACGTAAGAAAGTGCGCGAGGAAAAAAAACGTGATTTCCGAATTCCGTCAATGAAGCAGCTGGCGTGTGTGTCCGGAGTAAATATTGGTACGAACATTTTTTCGAGCATTTCCTAATGCAAGTAGTAAACTGCTCACGTGTACGTGGCGTGTGTCAATATTTCTTCTTTTTTTTTTTTTTTTTTTTCGAATCCACCTTTGTCAAAGTCCGCGGGGAGCCCGATGCGTGTTTGATTAAAATTTCAGGAACTCGATGAACAAGTGAATCACGATTAACGCGTATTACGATCCGGTACCCGTTATTCAAATGAAATGATAAAATTACAATTTTTCACGTTTGACTATGATATTCATGCATGTATGTACACGCGGTCGACTACTTTTAAAAAAGCAGAAACAATAAATAATCAAAGTCGAATCGATCGAAATTCCTGGCGATCGCTCGCGGAGATATCCGCGCTCGCGGCGATTTTTCGCGCGCGCACTCACGCGCCTATACGCTATACACCCACCGATAATTAATCTTCTAATTGACGATATGATTGCGGAACATTAGCGCACACGATTATTGCACGATTCGCGTGTCGTCGCCGTCGTTGTCATCGTCGTCGGCTGTATATGATACGCATTTAATAAACGCACGACGATCCGCGCCCCGATTCTCTACAGTGCTCGCCGTACATTATCAATCGATTAATTCTTTTGTCTGTAAATCGCGATCTGCAGCGCATCGTATAATATTTGGGCGTGCTAATTGGGTTGCTGCGGAGAGCTGGCACGACGTCGAGAATGAACGAGGAGGAAGTAGTGAGATGCGGCCTCTTCGGCTTCAGTCCGCGATGGCTGCAGGGCTGGGCGACCACCAAAGTCTTCATTCTCGTCTACGGCTTGCTGGGCACCGTCCAGTCCATGGCCTTCATCTACACGTCCGTCATCCTGACGACGCTCGAGAAGAGGTTCAAGATTCCCAGTCAATCCACAGGTAATCATTTTGCTCGACAATTTCGATAATTATCACGTTTACCATGTGATAGATAAATATTCGTTTCACTTTCAAGGCATCATACTGTCGGGCAACGAGATATCGCAGATACTCTCGGTCTTCCTGGTCTACTACGGCGGTGCGGGTCACCGCACGCGCTGGATCGCCGTCGGTGTGGCCTGCAGCGCGCTGTCCTGCCTGGTGCTCGCTGCGCCTCATCTCATCTACGGGCCGGGCCAGGACGCCCTCGCCCTCACCCAGGAGTACTTCAACACCACCCTCGGCGGTGGCAACTCGGCCAACAAGACCGACTCGCTCGTCTGCTCGGCCAACAATCGCACGGAGAGCTGCGAAAATACGGCCGAGAAGGTGGGCTTCGAGTCGGACGTGAGCGTGCTGCCGAGGCTGCTGGTCTTTTGCTCGCAGTTCATTTTGGGTATCGGCACGACTCTGTATTACGGACTGGGCCAGACATACATGGACGATAACACGAAGAAGAAAAACACGCCCAAATTATTAGGTAACCGTTGTTATAGAGTCTCGCGTTGGAGGAAACTATACAAAGTACTCGACTTTATCGGGACTAAATACATAACAATTTTCAAGAGCTTTGGATTGTTGTTATTCCGTCGATGATGTTATACTATGGTTCGGTAAAAGAGTAGCGACGCAACGATTTTATCACGAGATAAGACCTCAATATAAGTTTTATTTAGTGAAATCTATCGAGTATTATAAAATCGTGAAATTTTTTTTCCCTACTTGACTCGATTATATCTATCGATTTACGATTATAAAATCGGATTACAGGTATCACGTTCGCCTTGAGAACAGTCGGCCCCGCTTTCGGCTTCGTCCTGGGCTACTTCTGCCTCGAGCTCTACATCGACCCCACGCTCCACCCGATCATAGACAAGAAGGATCCGCGATGGCTCGGCGCTTGGTGGCTCGGCTGGATCATCTTTGGCTGTGCCTTCACCCTTTTCGCCTTCCTGCTGGCCTGCTTCCCCAAAGAACTTAGAAAATCACCAAAAAAAATTAAGAAATTAACGAAGACGTCCGGCAAGGACGAGAGCGAGGAGCCGTTGAATGCCGAGACAAAGACACCGAAAATAATCAAGTACGAGAAGTCGGACCAGCGCAGGTTGCCCTCGGACTTCATCGAGAAGCCCAACGTGAGGGACTTTTTCGCGGCGACCAAGCGCATACTTACCAATAAGATACTCGTTAGCAATATATTCAGCGCAGTGTTCTACATACTGAGCGCGTCGCCCTTCATGAGCTTCGTCGTCAAGTACCTGGAGGTGCAGTTTCAGACGTCGCCTGGAGGAGGCACCATCATCACTGGTCAATTGAGCTTTTATTAACAATTTTTGAAAAGATTTATCACGACTAGTCTTGAAAAATGATGATAATTTTTTACCAACAGGTCCGGTGACTTTGCTGGGTATGGTACTGGGCTTCCTGATCTCGGGTGTGGTCATCGGCAAGTACAAACCGTCGCCAAGACTGCTGCTCTTCTGGAACGTCCTCGTGGGTTTCGGATACTTCTTCGGCCAGATATCCTACACCTTCCTGGACTGCGACACCGGTACCGTTCAAGGAATAAATTTAGCCACCAACAAGTGAGTCCTCGTGAGTTTTCACTTTTTTCGCCAAAATAAAAATATTTCTGAGAAATTCAGAAGTTAAAATATCTCTGCCCTTCGCCATTCACAGTGTCAACCTGACTGCGACCTGCAATCTGGGTTGCAACTGCGATTTTGTCAAGTATTCGCCCGTCTGCCACGAGGCGAGCAACACGACCTTCTTCTCGGCCTGTCACGCCGGATGTCGGACGATCGTCAACGACACGCACTTCAGTGATTGCTCCTGCGCGGCCGATCTCGCCCACGAGGTCATCCTGGGGGGCAGCAGCAACGACTCTCCATCGTTCGTCGTCTACGACTCGGTGAAGGCGGGCCCCTGCAAGCGCGACTGCTTCAAGTACCAGATGATCTTCGCCATGGTATCGATGATCGTCAACATACTCGGCTGCTCCGGGAAAATCGGCAACGTGCTGGTGAATTACCGATGCGTCGAGACGCGGGACAAGAGCTTGGCCCAGGGTGTGGCCCTCATGATCATGTCCCTATTCGCTTTGATACCTGGCCCGATCATTTTGGGGCTATCATGGATTCCACTTGTCTCGTCTGGGACATATCTTGCAAGAACAGAGGCAACTGTTGGGTTTACCACAGGGACAGCTTCCGGTATATGGTCAACTTTTCAGCTGCAGGTAGTTTTAAATTTCTACATCGTACAAAGTGTATTATGTCGTTTTGTATATGATATAATAAAACTCGTTTTTGTCCACAGCCTTTTGTTTCATCGGCGTTATGTTCGACGTTGCCGTTTGTTATCTCGTAAAAGATATGGACTTGTACGGCGAGAAAGAGGAGGCGGCCAAACGTAGCGCCGCGGATTCGCCCGAAGATGAAGATCAGATAAAGGCCATTAAAGAAGACGAGTATTATAATTGACGCGAGCAAGCGAGAGATAAATATGAAATGTGCCAAATTTTTTATGACTATAATTTTGTATTATATAACAAATCTGTATATAGTAACGACCTAAGATTATTGTTATATCGTATTATTGTTTTATCGTTGTAATTTTTTAACTTTTAAAACTTATTAGAAATTTTGAGAAATTAATTGCGTATTTTACTTCAACGATCGAGATTAAATATGTTTTGATATTTGAAAGGCTTGTCATAATTTTAGCTGTGTTCTGTATGAGAAAGTGCACGTGATGTTTCGATCGAAATGTGTACGAATTAATCAATTGCATTGTGAATGAAAATTATCACTTTAAGGTACAAGTTCAATGATCGTGTGCATTTTTCAATTGATAAAAAAAAGAATTCAAGCTCATTCTCTTTTCAAATGTGTAATGTAAAGGGAAGTCATTTTCTTTAATGTCGACACAAAAGAATCATATGAGCGTTTGAACGAGCCAAGAAAGACTCGACGATGACGACGACTGCTTCAATGGGCCCTCTCGCGGCGCAAACTGTCAACTACCGGCCACTCGATCATCGCCATAAATCATTGTATATTTATCAATTAGTGACATTGCAAATGCTCAACGGGTAAATTGCAGTTTGGAAAGCGACTTTATCTGATAGGCTTTTGTTTACTTGTCAAACCAGAAATAACTAGAATTGAAATGCATCACTTTTTTCTAATTAAGATCGAATACCTGTTATGTGATTTTTTAGACGTAATTGTTAACTGCGTCACTAGTTCAAATAATGCCTAGTCAGACGAATGGTGACACATTGAAAACAATACATGGGAAATGAAATTGTATTTATTTGATATTGTATATTTGTTTTTTAAAAAAGACTATTTGTTGAATCGTTATGTTGTATTTTTAAGAGGATAATGGATCAAACAAAAGATACTATTCACGTGTATTTACTTTGATTTTGATGTTATTTGATACATTGGTAACAAAAAATACATTGTCGTTCAATCACTTTTTCCAAACTTAAGTAAAAAATGAGTAGACTTCAAAAGTCATAGCTCAGTCAATAAAGGTCGTATCAGTATTTTAAAAATACCATTCGAAAGGTCTTTGCAAGCGCTTTACATATATATAAATTTTGATAGGATTCGATCACTAATACATCAATTAATTTCAATAAATAAAGAATCAAAAAATTCAGCTTTTCTTGTCGTTGCTATTTCACTCCTCACTTTAGTAGAAGGTCATGTAGAAACATTCTGAGCCCACCAATTTGTAGGTTTTGACAAGACCTTTCAATCCGTTTAACTTAAATTGTCCTACGTAAATTTCTCTCGATAGTATTTTTAAAGTCCTGATACGACCTTTATTGACTGAGCTATGACGCTTTGAAGTTTACTTATTTTTTACTTAGATATGACAAAAGTGATTGAACGGCAATGTATACTGAACGATACTTTGTTTCATCTGTTTCAATTTGCCTTATTCCGTTAATAAGAGTTTTTTTTGAAAATTTTATGATGAGAGTACACCTAGTCAACTCTTCCACGATAAAAAAATTAAATCAAAAAAGAAAAAACTTTTCTCACGAGTACAATCTATTCATTCTATTTTCCAAAATTCTATTTAAAAAATTGTACCCTTAAAATACTCTAAAATCACACTCGAGTCTTTCCATGGCCTTTTCCATTATTTGTTCAGGATTATTGAAAAACCGAAGTGGCTATTATGAGAAAATTTCCACACAAAATTTTTTATTTATATAGATGAAAATTATAATTTTTCTGAATAACTAGGGGTTATATCTGTAAGGGTTGTATCTAAGATTATTTGAAGTTTCTTTCACCAATTTCATAATTTTGTATACAGAAACGAAAAATGTTGTGTACGAATTTTCTCTTTATAGTCAGACACATTAAAATATATCATAAACAACCGAACTAAGAATGAAACGAAACGATTGATTGATTAGAAATGTTTACTGGATTGTCTTATTTGAGCAAATTAAATAAAATGTGTTTTTGACTTCTTCACTTACTTCAATGAAGACAAATTATTACGTAATTGCAAATGAATTTTTAATATATGCACTGTGATATAAATTTATTGAAAATGTACCGACCTATTTACGGAAGCTTTTTGTGGTAAGCATTTCTGTTCACAAATAAAACAATGTACACTGTATGTATATTATTAAAAATACTAAGCTAACTCGATTTAAAAAAATTTTCTTTACCAAAATTCGAAAAAATTAATTTTTCTGCATATAAATGAAACTAACCAGATTGGAAAAAAATCACCTAATATGTCAAAGCTTCGAGTAAAATCAAAATTTCCTGGTCTGTCACCGCAAAAGTACACAAATATATCTTGTTACCAAAAATGTATATTTCATATGCTAAGTATCAATACTTTAGCGTCAAGATATAAATCTAAACGACACTTGTTATAACATATCACATATGAGTAAGTAAGCGTCTTGCTAGACGTTGAGAGTGGGATTTCGATTATACATAGATCTCTGCAAAAGTTAGAGGATGTACCGCAGGTTCTAGTGCAGTTTCGTCGTCTCCCCAGTAAATCCCCAGTATAGCCGCGGCGCTATTCACGTTGACCAAAGTGAATCATACGGAGCGTAATCTCGTAAGTTGATTCTCGAAGAAATCGGTAAAGCATGCAAAGGATTCGATACGATACCGGTAGTGAAATTGTTTAATAATAATATAATTAAAAATGATTTAATAATGATTTAATTGTCATTTTTTTAACATCCCGTGATAAAGCTCTGAAGCATAAGAAATACAATTTTTGAGTATAAATGAACGTGTAAATAAAAAATTTGATACCAGTAACGAGTTACACTGCAACGAGTTTTAAAATTACGCTGAATCTCAGATTTTCTATAATCAATACTTGGTTGAATTTTTCGAAAAATTTTTTGGCCTCAAACACCTCGAACAAATCAAATAAAAAAATTATTTCAATGGTTGGAAGGCCGATAACTTTGATGGCAATCGTGTTCCAGGTTATTTTGCATACTATTTGCTCCAATTTTTACGATGATTCTCAAGCTGACGTATTAGATGATAAAATAATCCGATGAAAGAAGACTCAAGTAAGAATTTCAACTAGTAGTAATTGACATTGTGTGTGTAGAAACGGTCGGTATACGTTACCGTTTCAACTTGCATTGATTTCAAGGTAAGAGAGTGCGATAAAATTTTTGCGAATAATTTTTTCTTTTTTCATCATTCAACGTATGAGAAAATCCGAATCAACAAATAAACGCAAAATAAATAAACAAATAAATAAATATAACGCCGAATCACCAGTGAGTTCAAGTGATACACGCCTCTACTGATTTTACTGGTTTCTAATTGGACGAAGGATTCGATATTGAATGAGTTTGTAAAGATTTTTATCTTAATAATAAAAACGTCAGTAGAAAATTATTGTACATAACCAATACACCTTGAATGTATATATACATGGAAAAAAAGAAGAGATAAGTAACTCTTAATGCAGTTTTGACATTAATTTTATCATTCGGCGCGCATAGCGCACACGACGCAGATCATTCGCATAACATACATAGAATCGAAATTTATATATTTCCAAAAAGACACGGCTGGGTAATTATTTTTGTCAAATCTATCAGTACATAAAATCGAAGCGAAAAATACGTAAAAATCTAATACAAGAGAGAAAAAACAGGCTTACCCGTTCAATCAAATTACACATGAGTAAGTCTCGCATAAGAAAAGCAAAAAAAAAGTTAAACTCGTGTGTGATGTCCGATACGATCCAATATGCATACTAATTAATCATCGGCCGCATCGAGTATATATCCGACAATCGAAAAACACAACGCGCAAAAAGACGATCTTGCCGGTTTTTTTTCTACACATCTACTAGTAAAAGTTAATCGATTTTCAATATCGACAACAGTATTAAAATAGTGAGTCGACTGCGCGAAGGATTGAACGAGATCGTTAAAAATAAATAATAAATCCTTTTACTCACCGCAAAATTGGCACGCTATGACAACGAAGCTATATTGGACTTTCAGTGCGAGACGATACTAGGAAAGAAGGCGAGAAAAATGAGCATGACGAAATGCGGATTCTGCGGCATTTATCCGAAATGCCTGCAGAATTGGGCATCGACGCGTGGATTCATTGCCGTCTACGCAGTCCTCGGTACGGTCCAAGCGATGGCATTCATTTACGTTGTCGTATGCTTAACTACCTTAGAAAAGAGGTTCAAGATTCCTACACAGACAATTGGTAACGTAACACTGACATACTAGCTGGGCTGTATGATCACTTGCCTTGACAATTTTCATAACTTAATATTTCTGCTTTTCTTTCTTTTTTCAAACGATCTTTTATTAAAATTATGTTCACGCAGGTATTATCCTATCCGGCAATGAGATATCACAAATTCTGTCGATCGTGCTGATCTACTACGGAGGATCGGGTCACAGGCCCAGATGGATATCCGTCGGCGTGGCACTGAGCTCGCTGTCCTGTTTCGTCCTCGCACTGCCTCACGCCATCTACGGTCCTGGACAGGACGCCCTGTCCTTGACCATGGAGTATCTCAACGCGAGCCTCTTGGAGAACAGCGGCTCGAACAACGGCAGCAACAACAAGAAGGATTCGCTCGTCTGCTCGTTACAATCCAACAACAACAAGAATTCGTTATTGGACCACGAACAGTGCAACCAGACCCAGCTGGACGACACGAGTGTAGTTCCGCGCCTCATAGTGTTTTTCTCGCAGTTCATTCTCGGGATCGGCACGACTCTCTACTACGTGCTCGGCCAGCCCTACATAGACGACAATACGAAGAAGAAAAATACGCCGATGCTTCTGGGTTGGTATGAGTGCAGCAGATTCTCGACGCCTTCTTCGTCTCTTCTTTTTCTTTTTTTTTTCTTACAAAAAGCAAACGCAAAGTAAACAACGCCGCGGCATGCCGGTAAAATAACGCTCGAGGAAAAATAACACACGATCGCACAACATTTCCTACACCACGACGATATCGCGTATAGCGGCGCGCAATACTTTTTTTGTTAAGAAAATATTGGCTTTAGGTATCACGTTTGCTTTTCGTACAATTGGGCCTGCGTTAGGATTCGTCTTGGGCTACTTGTGCTTGAATCTCTACGTGGATCCGAGTCTGCACCCCGTGATCGAGAAGACGGACCCGAGATGGCTGGGGGCCTGGTGGCTCGGCTGGATCGTTCTGGGCGCGGCGCTGGCGCTGCTGGCCGTTCTGCTGGCCATGTTCCCGCAGGAGCTCAAGAAGTCGAAAAGCTCGAGCGAGAGCCCGAACGGCCAAGCGTTAAATGTGGTAGAATCTTCACTCTCGTCGCGAGGATGAAATTTTTATATGGGGTCAAAATTTTTTGCAGGAAATGGAGATGCCGCTTCAGGTTCAATTGAACGCATCGACCAGCGGTTCGACCAGCGAGACGCGAGAGGAAAAACCGACCATCAAGGACTTTTTGATCTCGACCAAGCGTATACTGTCCAACGAGATGTTGATGTTCAATATGTTCAGTGTTGTTTTCTACGTCTTGAGTACATTGCCCTTTATGAATTTCATTGCAAAATATTTGGAAATACAGTTCCAAATGTCGCCGGGGGGTGGCACTATTATAACAGGTTTTTGCTTCTGTTAAGACAATTTTTTCTTTGCAACTTTTATAGAAATAAATATAATTTATTATTCAGGTCCTTTGACGTTGTTCGGCATGGTTCTTGGTTTTTTAATATCCGGAGCAATCATAGGAAAATACAAACCCGCTCCAAGGACCCTTTTATTCTGGAACGTCATGGTTGGCCTGTGCTTCTTCTTCGGTCAAATCTGGATCATGTTTCTCACGTGCGAGACCGGCGGTATCCAAGGGATAGATTTTGATTCTATGCAGTCAGTTTTTATCATTGCTCATTTGAAGAAGATCGCAAAAGAAAAACCGAAAAAATTAACGCAAGTCGAAAAAATTTTGCTCGCTCCTAGGGTAAATTTAACGGCTCCGTGCAACGCAGCCTGCAACTGTGGCAACGTGAAATTTTCGCCTGTCTGCCACGAAGCGAGCAAGACGACTTTTTTCTCGGCATGTCACGCCGGTTGCCGGGCGGTCGTCAACGAGACGACGTTCAGCGATTGCAGCTGCGTGACGCACCTCGTCGAGCCGCCCGCCTCGGGTCCGAACTTTTGGCTGGCCAACGACCACGTCACCGCGGGACCCTGCAAGCACGACTGTTTCTCGCCCTACCTGCTCTTCTCCGTCGTGACCATGCTGATGAATATTTTCGGCTGTTCCGGACGCATCGGCAACGTCCTGATCAATTATCGCTGCGTCGAGATGAGGGACAAGAGTCTGGCCCTGGGATTCTCGCTGCTGGTCGTGTCCCTGTTCGCTCTGATACCCGGGCCCATCGTTTTTGGGGCCATCATGGACTCGACCTGCATGGTCTGGGACATATCGTGCAAGAGTCGCGGTAACTGCTGGGTCTATCATCGCGACGATTTTCGATTTTACGTCAACGTCGCGGCGGCTGGTGAGTATAGTTTGTCAAGAGGTCCTTTATCCTGCAGCATATAAATCTAATCGTTTGATTTTTTACGCAGCTCTCTGCCTCGTGGGCGTGTTCTTCGACATGAGAGTCTGCTTTCTGTCAAAGGGCATCGATCTCTACGGTGACGAGGAGGAGGAAGAAGAGGTGGCAGAACCGAACGATCAGCCATCGAGCCGTTTATCGACTTGAAGTGGGGAAAATTACATCGCTGATTATGGCTCCAATTATGCAGGTTTTGTTATTGTACATACTTTTTTCGTGTAAATATATTGATTACAAAAAGCAATAATAATAAAAAAGTGTATAAAACGATTTAAATGTAAATACAGCAACTTGTACCAAAGCAAACAGCGCGCCAGTTAAAACATTATTTATAATACATGATAATATTAGAAAAACTTTGACACAAGTTCACATTGTGTGTGTATACGAGAAATGCATTTTTACGAAAAATAAATATATATACAGTATATAAAGCTTTCGTAGGTCGTTTTTATTTATTTTTTATAAACATGACGCAATAGCAATTGCCAGTGATGCAATTCTCGTTATCTTGGGTGACTCTCGGACGTTTCTGAAGTAAATCTGTTCGGCATCTGTGCGGCAGTGTGGCACCTCTAATCGTCCTCCTAATCTCACTCTCTCACTCGTCGTTGTCGTCCGGCCTTGATTCTTCATCGGTGCAGCACTGCAAGCTCGATCTCGAGAGAGACAGAGACGGGGCAATTCAGAGTCCGCTACGACTTAAGTGCAGTTTCGCGGCATCTTAGTAGGAGATCAACGCCAGCACACACGATGTCCGGCCTGCAGATTTGAAGGCAAAATTATATACGATTGCATTACATAAAATATATCAAGGAAGTTTATTCAATATACAACTTGCGATTCTTATAATCTACGAACATTTTTTCGAAGCCTCGTCAGCAGCGCTGCATGGGGGAAATGTATCCTTTGTGCTGGAGGTAAATCGAAAAGTTTGCGGAGAGCACCTTTAACTCACTTCCAATACATCGATACCATCCATGTGCATCTCTCCAACCAAAACTAATCGCTGCTGCTGCTGAGAGTGCGGGTGTATGTGTGTGTATGCGTGTGCAGAGTGCATATATGTCACCGGAGCAACGAAATTCTAACGACATTAACCGCTACGGCTATTAACGGCCGTGTCCGTTCAGTGGCTCATTACCAAGCTGGTGTGCAATACATCGAGCGCAGCAACCTTTTGCACCCGTAATTGTTACCCAATAAAATTACGTCAATTTCGGGATGTGGGGGGGAAAAATCGTTGTGTGCATCGTTAATTGATTATTATCGCCTCCTTAAAATTCTATTTACATCACACATATGGATGAACGAATCTGCAAAACTTGCGGTGGTGCAGTTGACAGCAACACACGATCTGAACAAATTTTTTTATAAAATCAAACAAATGTTATCGGTTGCCTCGGATATCTTATTATTGCGGCAATTTATGTGCAGCCGCACCTGACGCGGCGGGGACGGCCGATCTACTTTTAATACGAAAGTCGATAACTAGGCGCTATTCGATTGATAATTTTTTTTCTTTTTCATATGTATGAACAGCCACTGCACTCGTGACGATACGTTGCAGATTTCTGCTTTTTTCGTATACGTACGTATACGCGGCAGTTAACGATGACGATATTTTGATTTTTTTTATCGAAAAATTTTAGCGTCATCGCGGCTTGGGACACACGTTATTCCCGATAATATTATGTAATGCAATATCTCGAGAGAGATAATATCTCTTTTTTCTTTCACCCTTTTTTCCCACTTCTGTAACATAACGTAATTCGTTTAAGTTTAGACGCGAGTTCATTCACGTTGGAAGGTGAGTTCAAAAACTTTCGTCTAGAGCTCCCGGAGACTCTTTGTTTCTCTATTATTTTTTGTGCCCCCAACCAGATTGATCAAATATTTAATTGGTAAAAATTTCCATGACAATACAATTTTCAACGTATACCGATATTATACGCGTAATGTCTGGGTTTATCACACTTTTGTATCTTTTATATGTAATGTTTTTTCCTTCGTAGCAGTGGAGGCGCAGCACGAACTTATGCTGCTGCTGCAGATTGGATACAAACGCGGTTAAACTGCGAACAATCTTGGCCCCAAAGGTGGGGAGTTCTCTCTGTCATAGGTAGAGAGAGACATCGTTGTTACCGAGCTTTTGTGAAAGAGAGTCTAGGATTGAAGAGATATTCCCTCTATGTGCGCGCGTGCGTGAATTAAAGTGAACTGAATATATAGCATATTATAATATATACATACGAGTGCGCATCGTGTATACGTAAGTCGTCGTATATTTTGCCCGTGCTTGCAATCGTGCGGCCGACGATGAAGAAAGAAAGGATATTTAAGATAAAATGAGTGATCTGCAAATTTTTCGAGTACGCGAACAAAATTTCTGTAATTATATACGAGTGTCTTGTGTACTTTGTCAAGTTCCAGCTGTTTTAGAGTGATCAGTATCGTGAAAACATGAAAACTAACACGTGAAGTCGACGAAATATTTGTCAAATTAATTTTTACCACATTTCAAAGAGATTTTATAGTGAATGTGACGAAGAGAAACAAAAGAAAAAAGAGTTTCTTATGCTTCAGTTTTCTCCTCTCTCCATAACGCTTATTGTTATTTTACCTGCTGTGATCTCTGAATTGTAAATCACTGACACTCCTGAGAAAATTCCATGTAATTGTATACTCATTTATTCAAAGTTTCGAGCTTTTTTTTGCTTTATATATATAAAAATTGAACGATTACAGGCTAGGAATCGCTAATACGCACTAATTCGTCGATATATAAACTTACACGCGTATAATGTTTTTGACATCGATGCCAAAGTTATTTGAGCGAAATTCAACTTTATCTCCTCGACTCGCTAACAAACAATGAGTGTGTGCAAAAAAACATTTTATTTATTTTTGCGTTTGAGAATTATCGTTCATATTTATTTAATTTGCCCGCGATAGGATGTTTCAATTATTATAACGATAAAATCGACTAGACAATACAATCGCATCGTATTGCCCGTACGAAGTCGACTCGATTCTGGAGCGTCGCGCGAATCTCTCGCGCTATAAAAGAATTTTACAACGACAGGATAATTATACTCTCGAAATTATATCGTAGTTGTAATTCATATCTTTTATCGCATTAAGATATTTGTAAATGAATTGAATCATATGCTTATGAGAGCGACGTGCGCAACACCGTAACATTTATTCGCACGCTGTTGAAAAAAACGTAAAATTTACTACAGATTGAATGCACAATCAGACATTAAAATTATAGTGACCGCTGCTCAATTTTGTTCAAAGTACTTTTGCATGAAATTCCCGTTTAAAATTAATCTCTCCTAATTTATATTTTGTCATTACTATTCAAAAAATATTCACCATAATGAACAAAAAAGATTACATTCCAAACTTAAACTGAAACATTTTGATTGAAATTGTTCAAAAAATTCATGAAGATTCATTTAAAAATTAAAACCAACCTCCGCCACTAGATGGCGAATACTACTTAATCTGTAAATCTGCAAGTGTCAAAGTAAAAATAATTGTATAAGTACAAGCACGGTTTTGTAAAATATTTTGTTTCTGGTGGGAAAATGGATTAAACCATGACTTTTATTTAATTTCATTTAATTGATTACTTAAAGGAGATGCCATGGCTAAGGAAATTGGATGTTCTTTGGGTAATATAAGATATCTAGAAAACATTCGTATATCTTTAATTAAGATAAATAACCTATAGAATCTAAGAAATTTTAGAGCCTCGGAGCAGATTTTTGAAAATTAACGCTACTGTAGTTATTAAATGCGACGTAATTCGATTAATTTCTAAATACAAGCAAGAATAATAATTAATTTCATTAGTTTCGAATAAAATCACATTCATTTTAATGTTAATTGTTTTAACAGTCGCTAGAATGTTCTATTTTTGTTTGATTGATAGTATACCGTTCCATGTGACTCGCTCTTAAGACCGAGCGCGAGCTCGATGCCAATTAAGGATCTTTCGGACATTTTTTTTTTCATTCAGTTGGGCAAGATTACAAAGCCCCCAGACAACTGCGAATCCGAGAGTTTCGGCGTCTATCTCTCGCGCGGAAAATCGTCGATCGCAGCCGAGCGCGTAAGACGAGAAGCGCCGAGAGCGATTCTAAGCTCGTCTCGTACTCGAGCTCGCGAGAGAGAGAGAGAGAGAGAGAGAGAGCTTAGAAGGCGCAACGATATCGCTCTGTTTATCGCTCGGTAAATCGGCGCCTTGTCCAAATATCAGCACCGCGAGTCGCAAATATTGACGCGCGGCGCGCGAGCTCGAGTGCTTCTCTATTCTCGCATGCACAATTGCAGGCATCCGAGCTCTCCTCTATGCGCATCCTAATCAATTTGAGCGCGAAGAGAGCCGCGCGCTGATAAATCATTCTGTCATTTTTGTTGCAAGTGAAAATATACACTACGATGACGAATGATCGAGCAAACAACAGCGCCTTGGGGAGTTACGATGCACCGCCGCCGCCGCCGTCAGCGGCAGCGACAACTGAGTCGGTTAAAGCCGCCGAAATTCAGATGCCGCTGCTCAGACCCGCTCTCAGCAACAACAACAACAACAGCAGCAAATTTTTCCAAGAGCAGCAGCAGCGACAGCATTACGAGGACACGAGATGCGGCATCTCGTTCGTGCAAGGCGAGTTCATCCAGAAATTCGCCAAGCGAAAGATCTACATCAGTCTTTACGGCGCCCTAGGATGTCTGTTCATGGCTTGCTCGTCATACGCCTCCAGCACCTTCTCGACCATGGAGAAGAGGTTCAAGATACCTTCCAAAGCCATAGGTAGGGATGATCGTGTAATCAATTGACAATAGTTTTATTGACATTTTTCTCCACAGGTGTTATAGCGATAGGCAACGACATTTCGCAAATCATCGTATCCATATGGATTTCCTATTACGCGGACAAGCATCATAGACCAAGATGGATAGCCATCGGTGTATACTTGGTGAGTCTATTTTTTCCCCTAATGACTATAAAAAATGCAGTATCTCAAGATTAGAAATGTTGTTCTTAGGTCGCCTGCTTCTGCTTCATCAACGTGATACCTCACCTGCTCTACGGTCCCGGTGAGAACGCCCTGCTGCTGACCAAGGAGTACGGCGCAACTCGACGCAGTCTCTGAGCGAGTCCTACAAGAAGGCCCTGTGCACGCTGGAGCGCGACGACGACGACTGCATCGAGGCCACGGGCAGTCACGAGACCAAGTACATTCTCTTCATCGCCCAATTTATTGGGTATCGGCAATTCGCTGTTCAGCACCCTAGGAATATCCTACATGGACGACAATACGCAGAGAGCCAAGACTCCGATCATCATCAGTTTCACGTACTTTTTGAGGATGCTGGGGCCCGTGGCGGGTTACGGTTTGTCGACCATCACTCTGAAGTACTACATCAGTCCGAATTTGACGCCGATCATCAACAAGACCGATCCGAGGTGAATTATTATCTTTTAAAAACTGACACTAATGTATAATCAATCCAAAATACATCAGATGGCTCGGAGCTTGGTGGAGCGGCTGGATCATCCTCGCGGTTCTGCTCATAATCTTCGGCAGCATCATCGCTCTGTTTCCCCGAGCCTTGCCCGAGACCGTAGCCAGTAAGGCCGCCTCGAGCAAAAAAATCAACGACCTCGCCGCCAACGAGGCCGAAGACGAGAAGGCCTCGTTCGGCGATCTGTGGAAGACGTTCAAGCGACTGCTGCGCAACAAGGCCCTGATGTGCAACAACATCGCCTCCGTCTTCTACATACTCGGCTACAGCGCCTACATGACCTTCATGCCCAAGTACATCGAGATCCAGTACAAGCAGAGCGCCTCGGCGGCGGCCCTGCTCACCGGCAGCTCCAGCCTGTTCTGCAGCGCCATCGGTATTCTCGGCGCCGGCGCCTTCATCCAGACGTTCCGGCCCAAGGCTCGCTCCTTGGCTTTCTGGAACGTGCTGGTCGGCGTCACCACGGTCGTCGCCATCATCGGCTACGCCTCTTTAGGCTGTCCGGCGGTCGATCAGCGTATCTCGCTGTCGCGCGACGGATCCCTCATGACCGAGCTGCCGTGCAATCAGAACTGCAACTGCGACTACATTACTTACAATCCGGTGTGCGCCGAGGATGGGCAGACCTTCATATCGGCCTGCCACGCGGGTTGCAGCTCTTTCGACGTAAGTCGCGCTTGCGTAATTAATAATTATAGTATGTAGAAGCTGTTGATGTTTTTTCTTGAGACTCGAGCTGGATCGAGGCTGACTTACATCTCAACCCCAAAAAAGCGTTTGGTGAGGCAACAGAATATAAGTCCTCGCGTAAAAAAGTGACGGATAAAAAATGGAGAAAGCAGTTTTGAAGCACGCAGAAAAGTGACTATAGTGTTATGAAATTTACATCATATTATTAGTCTATAATTGAAAGTCATGTGTATCATTTTATCTCAAAATTTTATTAATTTTTTTTAAACTCAAAAATTGTTTTAACATAATGAGATAACATTGGAAAAACTCATGATATTATTTTAGACTAACATTTTTTTATTAGTCTTATGAACGAGTACATTAAATTTTATCAATGTGTCAAGTCGTAACGAGCGAGTGATGACCGAATTAATATGCCTTTTGAGCTGGCCCTTTTGTGAGAATGTCTTCCCACATGTATAACATGTATGAGTAATCTTATAATGTACCGAATTCATGTGACGTTTTAGATTGCTTTTATCTGAGTACTTCTTCCCGCATATATCACATGCGTGAGTGATACCATTATGCACCATTTCGATGTGCATCTTCAACGAATCCTTTCGTTTGAATGTCTTTTCACATTTATTACATGCATAAAAATATTGCTATGAGACGCTTCGACGTGCCTTTTGAGATTATTCTTTTGTTTATATGTCTTTTCACATCTATTACATGCATAGGTCCAGGTAATACCTTTATGTGCAGCTTCGACGTGCATTCTGAGATTACCCAGTCCAGAAAATGCCTTTCCACATACGTAACACGCGTGGGTAATGTTAGCATGAACCGAATCGATGTGATTTTTAAGAGTACCTTTATGTTTAAATGTTTTGTCACACTTGTCACACGTATGGATGCTATTACTATGCACCGTGTCAACCTGTGTGTTTAGTCTACGCTCATAGTTAGACTTTCTCGTAATTCTTCTTTTTTTATTTTGTATGCCTGACTCACTGTCAGAGTTCAAATTCGACTCTTCTGCATGATCGTCAAAAATTTCTTTCTTAACTTCACTCACGATTTCTGTTTTAATTAAGGGTTGAGTTTTAAAATCGTCGCCGTGTTTCATACTCCGAAACTGATTTGGAGAATAATCGTCAATTTTTTCAACTGCTAATAGCCTCATATCAGGCTTGACGTCTTTACATTCGAAAATTATGTCCACATCGTCATTGAGTACACTTTCATGATTTTTTTCAAGAATTTGGATCTGGAATAGAATTCAAGGTATGTGGAAATTTTCGTTAGATATGTTGATTATGATAGTCACAGATGATATCAACACTTACTGGATTGTTTTGCAAAAATTTGAAGTATTGGACATTTTTAGTATCGGTTGTTTCGTCATTTGTTCTATAATCACTTTCGGTAAGCAAACCATCACGAGGTTCTTGTTTCACCCTGAAATAATTCCAATGAGATAAAGTATTATAGTATAATATTTTCGAAATTTTCTTTTTATTACTCAAAAATTACCTAACGGCCCAGTTAAATACACCACTTGATTTCATCTTTCACTCTTGAAATTCGGTTAACGATTAAACTTTCTGTGTTAATTTTGACATATCATGCTTACTAGCTTAAATTTAAATAATAATATTTACAAATTATGTTATGAAATTCGATCTAATAAATCAGAACGAGACAAATCTAAGTTACTGTAATATATAATTGAATAACTTTTATTACATATTTTCATGCCTACTGAATAGTAAACACTTTTCATCAACGGTATATTATTAGAAAAAAAAAATTAAAATAATAAAAATGATTCTACGGTGCACGGAACGCACTAAGAAAGAGTTAGTTAATCTAAACCTCATAATAAAATTCTTTCATTAGTGAATTTATATTTTTGGCATGATATTGGTAAGAGTTTGACATAATTTGTTCGATGCCGAGATCAATTTTATTAACTTGGCCAACGCAGACCAATGAAAAGTATAATCGATTTAGAGCAATCTAGCCCAACCCTACACTGAGAGAATAATTTAAACTGCATCGTGCAGAATGCAACTCTGCCTGCAATTTTAAAAAATTGATTTTTTGATTTTGTCATCGCATTACACGTGTTGTGATTAGTTTTGCGACTTGCTAAATGATATTTTTTCATCATTAGATACACGATATAGTTTGCATTGAATGAGTTGAATTGTCACTTCTTCCATTGCATTTTATCGACCATCAATGTTATTAAATCTTCCGTTTGTATGAATATGAGTTGTGGGATTGTCGGGCTATGTTAATGAATAATTATTGCTTTTCTGGCTATTTTTTATGGGCAGCAAGTATTGGGAAAAGTTCATCTGGTGATTGGAATGTTGAAAAATCGGTACAACAGCAATATAGTTTAGAGAAATTGAAGATAAAACCGTGTTAATATAAGGGTTTGTATATGATTGAAGTCACAAAAAGATGAATAATAGTTTCAAATATTTTATTGTTATTCACAAATTAAAGCATTGATGAGAAAGATTTTATAATTTTTGTTATCATACTCATGCGATTGCAGAAGCCTTTATTTGGTCCAAATATCTCCAAACAAATCTCACGCTTCTAAGGTATGCTACGTTCTTGTACTGCATTCACGTGACGTTTCAGGTAACTTTAGAATCCAAATAATGCGTGACAAATCTCACATTTAAATGAAATAGTCCGATCATGTACTCATTCATTTGTTTTTGAGATCACTGTTGCAACTAAATGATTTGCGACAAATGTCACATTCGAACGGTTTGCTTTGATTATGTACTGCCAATTATGTGCATTTCGAATTGACTCTTGTATCTAAATGGTTTGTGACAAATTTCACATTCGAAGAGTTTTTGCTATGATTATGTACTCTGATTATATGCCTTTTGAGGTTTTGTTTTTTCCAAACGATTTGTGACAAATGTCACACTCGAAGGGTTTACTCCGATTATGTACTGTATTAAATGAGTTTTGAGGTTGCCTTTTGTCCAAATGATTTTTGACAAATTTCACATTCAAAGGGTTTGCTCCGATCATGAACAGTACTTGTATGTTTATTAAGGTCACCCTTTTGCCCAAATGATTTGTGGCAAACCTCACACTCGAAAGGTTTACTCCAATTATGTACTGTATTTAAATGAATTTTGAGGTTACCCTTTTGTCCAAATGATTTTTGACAAATTTCACATTCAAAGGGTTTGCTCCGATCATGAACAGTACTTGTATGTTTATTGAGGTCACCCTTTTGTCCAAATGATTTGTGGCAATCTCACATTCAAAGGGCTTATTATAATTATGAACTGAATTTATGTGAGCTTTGAGTACATTCTGGTATCCAAATGATTTATGACAAATCTCACACTCGAAGGGTTTACTCCGATTATGTACTGTATTCAAATGAGTTTTGAGGTTGCCCTTTTGTCCAAATGATTTTTGACAAATTTCACATTCAAAGGGTTTGCTCCGATCATGAACAGTACTTGTATGTTTATTAAGGTCACCCTTTTGCCCAAATGATTTTGTGGCAAACCTCACACTCGAAAGGTTTACTCCAATTATGTACTGTATTTAAATGAATTTTGAGGTTACCCTTTTGTCCAAACGATTTGTGACAAATTTTACATTCAAAGGGTGTGCTCCGATTGTGTAATGTCCTTATCTGTTTATTGAGATTACTCTTGCATGAAAATGATTCATTACAAATTTCATATTCATATGTTTTGTCACTATTGTGTATATTATTGACGTGCCTTGTTAGACTCACTTTTCCTTTATAAGTTTTTCGACACAAATTACACTTATGATATAATTTGTTTGGTATGTAACTGGTCTCAATTTGGTTTTGTATTTTTACATCAGATGGATAACTCTGATACTCAGTTTTGCAAATTGTTGTCGATAGAGACGTTGATTCAAGCTTGACATTTTTGCACTCTAAATCTACAAATATTTTTTCATCTAAAATCTTCATGTAAGACAATAGCCTCATTTATGTGGTTTGTCTAAAATTAAAATTATTCAGTTGTTATAGATAGCAAAAAAATAAAACATTATGCGAATCGTTGAACTTACCGATGACTCACAAAATGTGAATCTTTCAAAGTTTTTGGCTTCGCTAGAGTCCACCGAATCGAAATTGTAATTTTTGTCAGCATCTGGCCAAGTATCATTCGGCTCTTCTTTTATTCTGTAGAAATATCACGTTTGATGAAGCGATCAGTTTAAAATATATCAGGGCAATCAAAAGTAAATCTTATACCTAATTATATTCTCACTCTTCTCCATCACTTGTTTGATAACATGTATTTTCACTCTGAATTTTTACGATGAACAATGAGAAAATATTTAAGGTTATATGCCTCGAGTGACCAACACTGTTCCTCGAACTCACCAATTCGTAAACACTGGCTTACTGCAAGAATGTAGTTTCTCTACTGTACTACTGTTCCCCCTCTACCGTCGACTGGACATACGCAGCTATTTACTGCGAAACACAGTGACACTCACATGCCATTAAAACTAGACTGTACTAACTTGTAATGAACATTTCATTCGTCGAGACACACACTTATACATATGAGCGATGCACTCGAAAAAATGTTCACACAAATGAAAAATATATCATCAAACACACACCACAATGGTGTCACAATGGTCACCGATCGTGATATATCATGAGAAATGAAGTTCAATTAGTCAATAGAGTAGAGTAAAATAAATGCGACAGTCGCATCGATAATTTTACAAAATGTACCTCTATTTAAAAAAAATGATGGCTTAATCGTGCCTTCAAAATAAACGCGTTATGGATTTGAATGATCGCAGTATCATGATGCGATATCGAGTTTTTTGAGGTCCCACGCATCTCTTATAAGCATGAAATTATCTATACCGCTCCCCACATGAAATTAAACAACGTTCGAAATTGCAGCTCGGTCACAAAAGTGGCGGACTCAGCTATACCAATTGCAGCTGCGTAGCGTCGTCCACACCAGAACGAAAATTCGGCGGTTCGGCCAGGCTCGGTCCGTGCCCGTTGGACTGCACCAAGTATCTGAAAATTTTCATAGCCATCGTGTGCGTGGTCAAACTAATCGGCGCCTCCGGCAGAACCTCCAACTTTCTCGTGTCCGTGCGCTGCGTGAGCGACAAGGACAAGTCGATGGCACTCGGGGCTGGTTTGTCGATGATGAGTCTGCTGGCGTTCATCCCAGCGCCCATACTTTTTGGATACATTTATGGTTCGTCCTCTTTAATTTACTTCCGGAATTTTGTTCAGGAAATTCGGAAAAAAATGATTTTAAATAAAAATTTTCTTTTTTGTCGACAGATTATACTTGTGTGATGTGGGGCAAAACTTGCGGTGGAAACGGCAACTGCTGGCTTTACAACGCGAGTGCTTTGAGGAGTCTCGTGAATTACACGGCCGCAGGTGAAAATCTTGGAGTAAGAATTTCCATTCAATTATTTAAAAATTTTTTTCTCCTCTTCTGTTTCAGGATTCGTCTCGATCGGCGTATGTTTCGATGTAGGCGTGTGGTATTACGTCAAGAACGTGAAAGTCTTCGAGGAAGAAGAGGAACACGAGAGAGGAGTGGAAATGGAGACAGTTAATTAGGATAACCATCAGTTTAAAATTAAGCTTAACTCTTTTAAATTGTAAATATGTCGATTATTTTAAAGTGGTGGTTGTTTTTCAAGTTAACATTGTTGTTTAAAATAAATTATTTGGATTAATATAAATCTTCTCTTTTATAGCCACGTAAAATTAGTTACTTTGTGTATAATATAGATATAAAAAATATTAAATTATAATTAAACTTATGAAATAAATAATGCGATGTTTCAAGAGGGTGTGCATAAAAATTTCGATGAACCTAATATTATATAATACGTTGAATAGGAAACTATCCTATCATGATTATGTATTTACAAATCTGTACACAATGGACTTCCGAAGGACAGCTCGTCGTTCGTCGCTGGAGGAATGGAGCAGAAGCTCTCCTGCGATAGCGCGGGGGCGACGACCGGCGATTTAGCCTTGTCCCTTATGTCTTGCAAGCTTCCGAAGCCCGACGAGGCCTGATCTCTCGACTGTGGCCGCAGCAGCGAGCTCGGAGGAACCTCGATCGGTCGGAAATGATTCTCGGGAATGTCCTCCGACTCGGAGATATCGACCTTCAACGAGGACTTGTAGATCGAGCGAGCTTCGTCCAACAGCTCCTGACTCGGATTTCGCTGCAGATGCTTGATGTGAGCCTCCATAATGGTCGGAGACTTGACGCAAGCCGAGGATTCCTGCGGTTCGTACGACTCCATGACTGGAATGCCGACTTCGTTGAAATTGCCGGTGGACGAGCGAGGCTTGAATTTTTTCGGTACCTCGTAGTCGCTCGGATCGGGGAAGCGCATATTGGTGTAGTAGTGACCGTCGTCGACGGGCACGAATTTTTTCGCGCTTTCGTCGTTGCAGTTGCTCTCGGCATCCGAATCCAGATCCAGAGGCCTGTAAGGAACTTGCGGGCCTGGAGCCTTGCTCATGACGGGACTGTCGTCGGAACTTTCCGCGTCGCGCTCGACGTCGCTGAGGAAATTCGTGCTTTCCGACGCCGCGTCTTGGGCTGCGACGGGCTCTTCGCGAATCTGGACTTGAGAGTAACTGGATTGAGGTATATCCTGGAATTCCACGATCGGCCCGTTTCCTTTACTTGAGTCGGGCTTCTTCAGAATGGATACAGGCTTGAAACTGACATCCGGAACATCTGCTGAAATCACAACGAAAACTTCAAATTTATCGAAATATTAGATATAGTTAAAAGTTTACAACATACTATTGCCACGTGGATTATCATTGTCATTCGATTGTTCTGGCTCTTCGGGAGCTTGATCTGCTTCAAGCAGCGGCTCCTCTTGGGGGCTACTGAAAACCTGCATCTCCGTAGCCGTGGGTTCGTCGATTTCATCCTCGTACAATTCCAAGTTTTCCAAGAAAGCCCAAGTTCCAATTTTGAATAAAATGCCGATAACAAGCAGACTGGAAGTGAGGAAGCACAGGTAATAGCCCAATGTGGTGGAGTCGTGAAGATGGCAAACGCGTTGGTCGTGTCCCCAGTGCACGCACGTGAGGTTCGTCAATTCGTCGTACAGAATTTTGATCGGAACGAACGCGAAGAAGCTGATCAGCGCCATCGTGTAGCCGATGGTCAATGCCTTGTCCTGAGCATTGACCGTCCTCAAATTGATCAGCAAATCTCCGATTATCGTCGATCCTGCCGCGGTGTAAACCAGCGCCATGAAGATCTCGTAGAGTATCCAGCCGACTTGACAACTGCCCAACTGGCAGGCGCCTTCGCTGACTTCGAAGGTGCTCAAATCGATGATCGTTTCTTGATCCTGTACTATCGTAGTCATCTCATAGGCGCAGGAACAGTTCGAGTAGACTCTAGTATTGAGATCGTTTCTCATGGAGGAGCAGCCGGCGTGGCAGGGACTGTAGTACATGTACTTGCCGGTGCTGTCGCAAACCGGCCGGAAATCCGCATCCTTGGAGCAGTGACAATTTCTATTGCAGAATATGAGAGGATCGAAGCTATGAAGAGTAAAAAGTTTATTAAGTTAGTTCATGCTTTTTTACGTAAAATGATTGCATTTTTAAATTTATACTTACACTTTGACGTTCGGATCACTGACTATTTCGACTTTTGTGCAACCACTGAAAGCAAAACCGAATACGATCACCGCCGAAGCACCGATGACTGCCATAGTGTAGCAAACCAACCACTTGGCTTGAGGCTTGGAACGTGCAATGACTAAACCGGAATGACGATCGCTAATCCGATGAGTACAGGTTTCATGATTGCTGAGAAATATTTACGATTTTTTTTATGTTTGTTATTATATTTATGTATTTGATAATGAAAAAATGTATAACTAACCCATGATTACTCGGGACACAATCGGATCTCCGAAGCCCATCAATATTCCATTGGGCCGAGGAGCATAGAACTTGGTCTCGAGAAAGACATTTCTTTGGACAGAAAATTGGAGCCGCGAAGAAAGAGGCCGCGGAGACAATGTTGAAGATCAGAATCTTGTTGCAGTCGGAACATCGACGGAAAGAACTCGATGCGACTTTTTTCACGGTGAATCTCTGCGAGCCTCGCAGGGTACCGGATTGATCCAGAATCTCCGCGGCCGTTTCTCTACTAGCTTCGATGGCAGTTTTCTCGAGAATATCGACATGAAGATGCCGGATAACGAGGAGAACAGCAAAGAAGGGCCAGCCTAGCCACCAAGCTCCAAGTTGATCTCTGTAGGACTGAATGGAGCTGAGATTGTCCGCGTCAATCCTGCAAATTTTGAAACGATGCTCAAATATTTTCCCAATAATAGCGATCGCGAAGTGAGGTGAAATCATACCTTAAAAATCCCCATCCCATCATGTATCCCAGAACACTTCCCAGGGCTTTTACGGCCACGACGATGGCCAAGTAGACCGGCGCCTGCTCGGTTTTGCTGTTGTCATCAAGGTACGACAGTCCGAGGGCGCAGTAAGCGACGTTGGCCGCAGCCGTGATCATTTGAACGATGATCAGAATAACCATGGCCGATACCTGCGGCAGAGTTTGAGGCATCATTATTCGGGACAGCGACTCTATGCAGAGATCCGGATGTTCCTCTGTTGAAAAAAAAGAGACGAAACATTATTTAAGATAAACGCGCGAGATAAGCTAAGCGTATTATATAGTATAGTATATCTAGATAAGTTGAATGCAATGTAGGTCAGCCGCATGGATGCGTAACAATAATATTTTTGCAACACTGACCAGCGTAAATAGACATGTGGGTGATATTTCGATCCTCGATTTCGCGCTGCTCGATGATCTTCACCGAGTGCGAGATGTGCGGAATGACGAGGGCGAGGAGGCCGGCGCTCTGCACCAGTACCGCACCGCCCAGCCACGCCGCTCTGTGTATTCTGTCGCCCCAGTAGGCTATCGTCAGACCGGCCACCAGCAAGGCAATCTCCGAGGTGTATAGGATCCATTCTACAATCGATAATAGATGTTAGATCCGATAGTAATTACGTTCATAATTCGACGCACATACCCATGGCATTCGGATCGATCTCGAATCTTCTGGCGATGGTCGAGGCCACGACGTGCAGGTAGGTCTGCGCCGCGGCCTGCAGCACGCCGATGCAACACAGCAGAGCCAGAAAGACTCGCCTCGTGGCGAATCTCGCGAGCTTGGGCAGCTGATAGCGTCCGCAGCCGCATCGATCGACTCGTCGGTCAAGGAGTTGGCCGGACCCTCGAGGCTGCTCTCCATCTCCTCGGAGCGCGCGATCTCTTGCGGGCGCAGCGACATGTCTTCCGCTGATGCACGACTCTCTGTTAAAAGTATATACACAAAAATATAAGCCTATTACGCGTGTACATGGATTTGACGCCTAAAAAAGCTTTACACGAACGTATATCCAGACTTTTATCTCTATATGAGTGGCTCTGAGTCATGCATATCGATTCACTACATAGAGATTAGAGCTATTGTACTTTACGGTATTTCAATCTACTCTGTACATCACATTACACTTATGGCACTTTTCGAGACCATAATCACGTATACACATACAGCTTCAAAACATTATTTAAAACAATCAAATGATCATCATCGTAATAACTTATTTTTAACTTCGAAGCAATATTAATATACACGGAGGGCGTTTATTATCTGTAAATTATTCAAACACCACGTAAAAGAAGAGAAAAACTGAACACGTTTACTCACCTATCTCACAACACCAACAATAAATAATTCACTGTTTTTTTCTTAAATCGAAGCAATCACACTCGTTCACTCGCGATACTCCTGCGGACGACGTTTTTTTTCATTTCATGACAGAAATGCGTGTCTCGACTAGTCACTTGTCTATACATAAATCTTACACTCTCTCTCGCTGTCGAGCGCCACACAAGCCCAGGTATGCCGACGACGATGATGCAGTCGTTGCCGCATATCGGCCCGTAAAGTATGACACCTTTGCCACTCTTCCTTATCTCTCTGCCGACGGCCGCTCGAGTCGAGATAACACTCCACACCGCCATGACTCTATCTATCTTGGCATCGAGATAAGCCGCGGTGTATAATGGCACACACCTCGCGCGCATTAAGTCCGTTCACCTGGTTTTTTTTTTATTTCGACAAAAATTTTCGAGATAAAATTACTACGCGTAGTAGTATAAGTACAAGTAAGGATGAGACGAAACAAAATGACGAGCAGAAAAAAAAGAGAATCTCTACACGCCTGTAATCGCACTTAATTCGCGGAGAAATGACGAATACTAATTAGCATATGAAAAGCCCGTAAGAGGGTCAGCTGCTGCGCTTCTTTTTCTTGTCTTCATCCATAACTCTCTCTCTCTCTCTCTTTGCTTCTCCGTCCCACACTCGACTTGGCAAGGCGATCACGTTTTTGAATATTAAGGGCGGGATTACGCCGGAGGCTTAGCACGAAGAAAATTTAGTCACCTCGCCCTGTGGAAGACGAAAACGAGACCCTGAAAAATAGCCCTTTAGTTTGCCAACTTCTTTTCTTCTTCTTTTTTTTTTCAACAAATCTTAATTTTTTCGATCGTCCCCATTTGAATAATAGCCGAGGATTAATTATTCTAATGGTTGATTGCGCAGACAACTCGATATACGCATATAACATTTGATTCGAGACGAAATTATATTTTGCAAAACGTTAATATTTACGCAAGTCTCTTGCGGCGAGTTTGAGTGTAATCAAATAGTCGAAAGTTTATACCGGAAATCACTTTGTAATGTGGTACCACATTTTTATCTCTCATCTAATTAATGCTCCATTTGCCACCAGCCAGTAGCAGCAGTAGTGAGCGCGTAGCGTATCCAAGCGAATCCTTTACCAAAATGAAAGTCCTGCCTGCCTTTTTCAAGTCTCTCTCTCCATATTTATATGGCATATATGTTGACAATACAAATATTTAGAGGGTATATATATGTGGCACACGACTACGACGACGGTGGTCAGCGGCATCAGCAGCAGCAGCAGCAGCAGCAGCGTTGGTCGATGTTATTAGTAAATTAACCGCGACATCAAAGTAAAATTCGCGCAGCCGGCATGCTCCAAACTGGCCCCCCTCCCTCCACCCTCGAGTCTATACTCACGCTAATGGACGAAAGCCTTCCTCGACACCTCTTCGATTTTCGCAGGCTAGAGATATATACACGCGCGCGCTTATGCTCGCAAAGATTTTCCCGTCCTTCGCCCCGACGATGATATGCGTTTATACGCGTTCATATTATAAAGCGGCGCGGCGTTGGCGTAATATCGCATATGCTATACGTATATATTTGTTGAATCGAACTGAGAAATTATAAAATTTTTAATTCCGCGTGCATCTTACAGAGATCTTACCCAAGGGGACGACGACCACGTCCACGTTGCGCAAAAAATCGGATCACAAATCTTCGGCACACGGCTGAACGGGGGGGATGGATCGCTGAGAATTAAGTCTACAAAAGCAGTAAGGGAGAGCAGAGACTCTTAATTTTTTCTCCACGATTTTTTATCTCCCTGTAAATATGTGTCTCGATCCATTTTCTTTTCGCGTTTCTTGGCCTCGCGCAGAGCACGCACAGAGCCACTGCCGTGTGGTGGCATCAAAGGAGGAAGCCCATTTAAAAACCTCATCATGCCTAAGCCTCTCCGCGCGCAGTATATATAGCCGCCGCCGCCGCCGCGTGGGCGTACAGCAAAACTAATCCCTTCTATTTCAACGCGTAAGGAGGTGGAGGAGATGGTCGTCGTCGTAGTCGTAGTAGTCGGTGGCGGCGCTCTGCTTTTAAAAGTAAGACTCTTTCGGGAGATCGTCTCGTGCGACGACGTTATCTTTGTTATACTCGTTCGGATACGATGGTTTTATTATTTCGACGGTTGTTGATGCTGCTGATGCTGCAAGGTGTGCTCAAGAGGGGGATATACCGCTTCCTTTGAAAAAAAATTAACTTAACGATCTTGTTTCAGACGATCACGAAATTTTTCAACCAAATTTTTTTTTCATCGCTTACTATCTCTCCGCTCTGTCTCTTCTTGTAATTGACACATGCGAGGGGGATGCCAGACTCGTGCACGCGTAGTTACAGATTTAATCTACCGTAGGTCGGGAGGGTAGGGGGTACCACACCACGTCGAGAATCTCGAGTGTTGGGCCAACATCGATAATGAAATTAATCCGTTTTGTGCGCGCATGTGTTTGAATTATTACTTATAATTTTATAATTGCTTTGCTTTTTGCCAATGATGAAAGGATCATTTTTTTTCGCTGCTTCATATTTTTTTTCTCACCATTCGAGTTTACCGGTACATATAAAAAGTCAGAAAAAGTCAACAGACAAAAAATTAACCTTAATAAGGCGGGGCGCGAAAAAGTAAGCCCCGCGCGTATCGCGAGACATTCGTATAAATTCTTCAAGACATTTTTTTTTTCGCGATTCCGTCTCCGCGCGCTACCTACTTAGCGTGTCCTTTGAGATATATGCGAGGCGGCTCCATCGCTCTTTTTTCTTTCCCGGCAGGAGTTTTAAAAATCAACACGAAGCTCCGTTGCAACCCGACGACGTCTCTGATCAAACGTCACGAGGCATCGATAATTGGCCATGCACCGCATCGTCGTCAGCGAGTCCTTCGTGCGAGGATTATGTATCTTTTTCTACGTTGCTTCTTTTTTTTTTGCTTTACTTCAACTTTTGCCAGAGCAGAGCATTCATGTTGTCTTAAAGGGGGTATACATACGCGTTGTTTTTTCTCTCTCGCTCTCGCGGTGGTTTTTCCTCGCTCTTTATACAACCGCAAGCGCGTTCGCAAGTCACGCGAGCGAAGCTAGGATGGAAAATTTTGTGCCGCGAACTTTGCGCCAAAGCTCGCGCGCGACAGAAAAAAAGTCGAGCTTTACAGAATTTGTCATTCAATATACCTGTGCGCGCTCGCGCACTCGCGTGTATGAATGTATAATTCGAGCTTCTTTCAGCTCGTGTAATAAGAAAAAAATGTTATAAATGTACGCGCAATGGAAAATTCAAACGCTGATCCCTCTCGGCGTGCCCATCTTGTGTATTTTGCGTCAGTAAAACTCAATTTTGTCATCTACTCGAAGCGTAAAAAGAGAATCCTTAAGACGACGTTGGAGCAGGAGAGAAGAAAAGGGGTTAGCTTCTAATTGTTTTGTTAAATGACGCGCGAGTAAGAATCCTACTCCTTTCGTCCGAGAACCGGAGGATTCTCTGCTTTTTCTTTCTTTCTCTCTCTCTCCCTGCAACTCTCGTCTGTCTTAATTCTTAGCTTTATTCTTCACTAAGACTCTCTCTTAATTTCTTATTTCTCTTCATAGCGTAGTAAGAGAGAAGGAGAAGGAGAGCAGTGTGGCCTCGATCCTGGCATCCTCGCAACTCTGCAATTTATACTCTCCGCGGGATCGCGCGCTGGAGCAGGCTTAAAAGCCACGAGACCAGACAATACTCTCGAAGCGAGAGCGAGAGAGAGAAAGAGAGACCATCTCTTTTGCTATAGATACTTTAATTCTTTAAACGTGTCTTTTTTTTGTTTCGTCGCACAGCTCGCTGGTGGATGCTCGCCAAACTCGTGCTTTTTTCCGCAGCGTCTTACTCTATCCGTTTTGTTTCGCTTTTGTTATTGCAGCGCGCAACCGCTCGAGTGTTTTATTGTTACGTGCGCTCGAGTGGATGGACAGAATAAAAAACAAGGCGAATAATTGCTTTCGATCAAATATTCCTAAAGGATAGTGCACCGAGGAATTAGCTTGTAATTCCTTGACGTGAATGGTTATGTCAGCGAACGACAGCCCAGTTTTGTAAGCGCGTGCCACACGTCTATCGACGAAAAAGCTCAAAGTACACCTATAGTCTTGGAAATTAACTTGAACTAGATCTAACTATCGAGAAAGTGTCGATCGAGCCTGTCCTGTGAGCTAAAAGAGATAGATACTTTTCCGGACTTTCGGCGTCAGAGACATAAGATAAAAAAAATTGAACGAAGGAAGGTTGAGCTTTCGAGCTTTTATCAATTGTAATACGACTAATTGCTAAGATATTAAATCTTCTGGAATTGTCAGGTCTCTCGAATGTGCTGTACTCTAAAATCACGTCGAATCATGGCCATCGATAGCTAATGGCCACTCTGAGGCGTTGGACTCGTGCAAGAGGGTAATATTATTGTGCGATATTGTAAGATAGTTACGCACAGCAAATCCAAGTTTCTACTTTGAGAGGTCTTATATACGCTGCCTCGGAGTGATGATGATATAAGTCAACGTTTCGACGGCCGTGCAAGGGTAAAATTGACCCTTTAATTGGCTCTATATGGATATCAATTTCGAGACTCGAGGGAGAAAGAGGAGGAGAGACAGAGGGAGAGGAGAGGAGCTTCTTGCTGACCATCGCTGTAGAATTTCAAAAGACTCCTCGCTCGCTTTGCGCTTCTTCGCATCAGCTAATATTGGTCAGTTGCAGCTTGCGCGAGCGAGTGGCAGCTAATATTGAACGAGGTTGAAACTTCGATATACCGGGTACGCAAGCGAGCGAGCGAGCGAGGATACGGGCAAAAGGCTTAATTGAGTCGATATATTAATAGTAATTTTACCGCGATGGTGATTAAGTGCTGCTGCTGCTGCCACTCGAGAAATTGATCAAATCTGCGTCGAGGATATCTATATCGATGGAAAACAAGAGAGAGAGAGAGAGCTTGCGTATATACGCGGCGGCGCGTACCTCGTATATCGATGAGCAGCATCAAAAGCCGATACGTAGCAGCAGCAGCAGCAGCAGCCCAAAAATTGTATATACGTACACACATCGGCGCGCTCGCTCGCTCGGTGCGACGATGTCAATTATTAAAAAAAGCTTTCACGTATATTGTAATCTAATGATGACGCAAGCGGGGTCGATGTTTCATATAAAAACGTCGCTGTGTATAAAAATTGATACGGTGCGCGCGGGATGATCAAGTCGACAAAAAGGCAGAGTATATGGACTGTTTGAAATAAAAAAGGCATTTCAACGAGTATCGGCGCGCGCGATATATATCGCTCGTGCAAAAGGGCGACGCGCTGTACTATATGTATAGTAGAGAGAGAAAGAGCTAAATGGAAGCTCTCGAGAGGCAAGGGTTAACTCGATAGAGTAGCTGCCTTAAGTGAATTACTTATCGCGATACGATATATAGCCGCCGCCGCTGCCGCCGCCGTGTACTATTGCCGATGATGTGTACACACGATACACGATAGTAGTAGAGGTAGTAGTAGTAGTAGTAGTAGTAGTAGTATATCGCCTGTGTGTATTTATACGACGACGAAGCGTCAGCAGTAGCATAGGTAGAGCAAGCGGCACACGCGTATATATACAAGTCGAGAGAGTAAATATATCGTGTGTATACTCATTCGATTAATCCTGCGCAGCCGTAACACATCTTGGCTGCGCAGGTATGGGGCTTTTTTTTCAACATTAATTACCGTGCCATTTTTACATCATCCCTTCGATACTCGTGCCGCTGCCTATGTATAGGGAGAAGCGGAGCACGAGCGACGAGAGACCAATTGCCTCCCTCTCTCCCTCGCTCTCTCTCTCTGTCTTCTTATACGGAACGTCGAATCTTTGATGGACTACTCGCTCTCTCTCTCTCTAGCTTCAAGCGAGAAAATTCAGTTAGCCCCGGCGCGCAGTGTAAGAGAGAGAGAGAGAGAGAGAGAGAGAGAGAACCTTTGTGTGTCCTGTCGAAGGTTTATAATTGTCGCGTAGAGCAAGACGAAGATATCGTGTCGCTTGCTCGCGAACGAACTTAACGAATGGCAGCAGCAGCAGCAGCAACGACAGCAACGCGTTCTTGCCACGTCTTTGTATACGGTGCTACGCGCCCAGTAGCAGCGAAAGGCAATGTCATTTATGATAATAATAAAGCGCTGCGTGGCGTTGCGCTCGCTCGACGTAAGGCTTTAATTGGATACCGATACGTACCGTGTATACAGAGCATATAATATGCCTATGTAGACTGTGCCAGACTTTGCGTACGTACGTGCCACGTGTGTGTTTCGCGCACGTAAACTTAATTTTGGGCCTGTTTTTTCCTTCTCTCAGCGAGCAGCGAGCTTTTAATTGAAAAACTTTGAGCAATTTTCGGCTCGCGCACGAGCAATAGGCGCGCGAGATATTTTGCCGAAAATACCGAGAAACTCCGTTGCCTTTTGCTCGCGTCTACGGCCTCCATGCGCCCAGATACGCACGCCTACGAACACGTACGTACGTTGCACAAGTTGGAAAACTTTAAATAACCTACTTACGAGCGAGCCGCGCGCATGCAAATTTGTTGTATTATTATCGCGGGCCTGCCTGTACAAGTTAAACTTGATAGCGTATATAGAATATAAGTTTTAGAATTAGATTCCGGAGAGTATACGTCGCGTTTTAAAGTCGAATCTTTGCGCGGTAAATCGATTTACCCTGCCCCCCCCTTCGTGTACATGAACGTAATATGTAAAACGATTTCCATATACGTTAATATTATATAATGTCGGAGAGGATGCGTGCGTGCGTGTGTGTGCAGATTCGAAGGGACATAGCTTTTTGAACACGTATGCATATTATAATGCCTCGCATATCTAGCTGGTGGCCGGTTAACTGCTACGACTGCGTGGACATCAAGCTGCTTAGAAAGCGATTGAAGTCTCGAAGCGATATATGTGAGTATAAGTGTATCGTCGCTCCACTGGCTCTGCGCCAAAACTCCTACGATTTCTTTGCCGAATATATTTCGATATATTACATGCTTACGTAATACTCGCACGATTACGATATACATTAATGACGTTCCGGATTTTTCTGTATTTTTTTCTTTATCTTCTCTCTCTCTCGGCAACGAAAGAGAGCTTGCAAGCTCATGCGTTTGCGGAAAGCTCGCACGAGCGAGTGTAGCTCTCGCGACATCCTAGAACTATGCCGATCTCCGTACATTCTATATACTATTTCATTAACTCCTAATTCTGCTTCGTTCTCTCTCTCTCTCTCTCTCTTTCTCTACATAGTATCATAGTCAACGAGCGCGACGGGACCTCAAAGGGTCGTACATGCTTCACTTGGGGATTACGTCAAATAAACGTTGCGCGTCGTCTCTCACTCTCTGCAAGGCATCGACAGCATAGCACATCCTCTGCAAACCTGGGATTTCTATGTATGCGCGTCCCGTGTATATGTATGTATAACTCGGAAAACATAGAGAAATGCCGCTGCCGCGCTTGTATTTTGGAACTCGCATTATATAGCGGCAGCGGCGCATTGACATCGGCTGCTGCTGCTGCTGCTGTCGGGTAATACGGCGCACTACTGTGTATTATAACGTCGCCTCGCTCCTGTCCTCGTCGTCTGTGTTGTGCTGCGCTGTGTGTAAGTGCTACATGCGTATCTTGCAATATGTAAGCTTATGATATTTCAAGAGAAAGTTTCGCTCTCTGCGCGCCGCTCCGCGTGCGTATGGAGATTTATCTACCGTCCTACAAAAGTGTACTTTGCCGCGCGATACTACTATATGTGTATAACGACGTGCTGTATAGGCCTGTGCGCGATGCTGTGCAGTCGTGCCCGAAATTTATATCGCGCTTGCAGCAGCAGCAGCAACATCTTATACGTACCGAACGCATTTATAATGTTTATTTATATATATGTGTAGCGCACGAAACGACAAAAGTTATATCTGCTGCCGCCTCGCACGAGCTCTGCCTCTGCCATGGAAATCCCGAGATTTGTTCCGACGATGCTTTTCAATTCCTCCCTATTACCTGATACTACATAGGTATATATAGGCGTACAATGAAGCGCTCGTGGGGGTGCTAAGTATAGTCGCTTTTGTGTATATTAGCACGCTATACCGGCGGTGGTAGATTTATCTCGCTCGCTTGAGAGACAGAGAGAGAGAGACCCACGATGATACACCTTGCACTTTTGCTACGCATAGCAGGGGCTGACGCGATAATAAGCCTATCTCTCGTGTGGTTTTGGGCGAGACAATACCGCGCCGGGGAGCTCGAGCTTTCAAATACCTGCGAGTAGCAGCCGTAATTGATTCGTTCGCATTTGAAGAGGCATTATCAAACGATGATATATATAATCGTTGACGTATCCGTTATATATAACACATTCGAGGCTTGAAACTCCCAAGTAAGTCGGGTTGCCACGGGCCTAGGCTCGTGCCTACGCCTGCGCCTTTCATATAAATTTCTTTTACACGCGCGATGTATACAACACGGCAAGTTGTGAAACATGGACTCGAGAAACTTTATGCGCTATCTTGGCTGCGCACTGAGAGAGAGAGAGGATATTCAAATGCATCGTGTGCTATAAAGTACCTATTCTGGTTAATTTTCCCATGAACATCTGCTCAAGGTAATGAGGGTAAATTAGTGCTATATAAGGCATATATAGCTTAGCCTTCTTTAATGTGCCTTGAGTTGTGAATAAATATATAGTTTTTAATTTTCTTGAAATAATTTCATCGATTTAATGTAAAGACACTTGGTAAAATTCAAACTTATTTTTATTATTTTAAAAAATATCTTTTTGAGCGAATCTTTTGGAGAAGGAGTTGGTTTGCGGTGTCGCCGTGGTGCGGTAGCGATAAGATGCATCTTGAGAAATGAGAGAATCTCCGGGCTTCGTGGTCGCCTCGGCGCAGCACGAGGATGTCCATTAAGCACTCAAGCGCGTTTCGTTAATTTTCGTAAAAGTAAAATGATAATTTTGCGCGTAACGTGTTCCATTTAATGTCCATACGAAGCCTCGTTTCCTCCTCTCTATATACTCTCTGATACAATTTTCATCTCTCTCTCTCAGGCTTACACATACATACACAGGAGTGCTGTGCATTAGAGATACGTCGTACTGCATGGAGAGAGAGAGAGGAGTGCATCCCTCGGAGCCCCTCTTTTTCCAGTTGCCGCTCGGAAGCCAAAGCAAGAGAGAGAGGGAGGTCATGGAGGATAGCTGCGCTGATCCAACGCAAGCTCGGCTCGCTCGCTCGCTAGCTCCAAAGAGGCGTAGACGTTTCTCGCCTGCGAAGCTCCGCCTAGTGAGGGGCGAAAGCTTGCCACCACGCCTATAACACTGCGAGCGAGCGAGAGAGAGACAGAGAGAGAAAGAGGGTGTCAGCTGGATATCTAAGAGGGATACTGAAAAGCTGCTGCGCCTTGCAGCATCGAGCTTTTCTCTGTACTATACAGAGTCCTCTTTTCTCTCTCGGTAGCATGTATACTGCGACGCTAGCTGCTGCTATACTATCCTCCCTTCTCTACGGAGGGAGAGCTAAGGATTCGATGGCAATCGATGTGAGGTTTCTCCACTCTCTCTCGCTCGCTCGCGACAACTTTTATACGCACGTACACCAATGCAGCGACTTATAATGAGAACGATTTTATCCTCTTTTTTTTCATCAATCCTCTTTTTTTCTTCACAACGCGCCAACTCGCTTCGTTTTTTTGCGCTTATACCCATATGCAAGCGTGGCAACGACATAATATTTGCGAATTTAAAGCGCGTCTACGTTGAAAATGGAAAATGAGAGGATACGATGTTTATGGAACTGGATATAACATACTTAGGTTGACGATAGGGTTTTCTTATTTCAAACCTGCCTGATGCAAAGAGGCATGCAGATGCATTTCAAATATACCAAATAATGATCGAATTTACTTTTTCACGCTTTTTGAGAAATCCTCGGGAGTGCAGCTTATTTTTTTCTGGAATCATCTCCTCGTACTCGTATAGAATAGCAAACGTAACGAGTTCTATGTAGGGATGTAAAAGCTCGATAAACAGTTTGAAAAACTTGAATTTTAAAATGATAAAACGAGTATAGTGCGTCGTTACTGCCGCCGAGTCAAAGAGAGGAATCTCCGCGCATTTGTGAAGCGACGAGACATATTCAAAAGCTGCACAGTATAAGCATCGGCACTGAAAGTAAATGATAACGCGCAGCTTTGAAATCGCGTCGAGCTTGCATTCAGAGCTTTCGGGCTCGTATATAGCACTACCGATATGCTAAGGGAATATTCGCGCGGTAAATTTAGTTGCTACAACTATACGTTGGTTCACGTATAATGTAACCGAGTTTTCCCCGTGCAGTGTCAATTCCGTGAGATAGAGAGAGAGAGAAAGAGAGAAAAGGTGTTCGTGAGGCTGAATCAGCTTTCCGAGCGCGCTCGAGACTCCGAGCTTGCAGGGATTGGACCGCATAATCGGGAATGCAATCGCGGCGAAGTGGCTTCGCTCTCTGGCACCGCCCCTCGCGGCTTATGTAGCATCGGTCTCGTTCTAACTTTATATATAAACATTTTCACGATGCAACGTATATACTCGAAACTGTGATCGATAATACTATAAGTCGGGCCGATTGATTGAGAAATTCTCCAATCGGTCATCCTGGCATATAAAACATAACAGGGTTATTTAATTCGAAACGTGGTCCACAGGGAAAAAGCTCTGTGGACTCCCAAAGATCGAGAAAAACGGATCGTTATATTGCAGCATATTGCAGCTACATGCAGTGTACAGCAGTAACCGGCAGAAAACCCGGCCAGTGCGCTTGCAGCAGTAGTATACTCCGTTGCAGAAAGCTCGTCCTCTCTCTCTCTCTCTCTCGTCGTTGGTATCATCCCTTCCTCGCCGGTGTTATATAATATAATCCCTCCTACGCTGGGTAGCCGTAGGTCGTTCCTTATCTGTATCTCTCTGGGCCGCATATAGACCGCTGCTCAAGGCACACCCCCGCTCTCTCGTCGGCGGACGCGCGCCTGTATATGCGAGCGAGAGGCGCCGCCGCCGTAGCCAGCCAAGAGACTACACGTATAATATATCTATACAGCGAAGAGCGCCAGGACGAATCCCTGTTGGCTGCAGCTCTTATTTGGCGACTACATTCGCACGCGCTTGCGCCGCAGCGAATATATACAGCTCTCCGGCAGCGGCGTACAGCGCACACACGTGAACACATGCGCTCGACGCTGCTCCGCGCGTTCGTCAGCATGTGCCTGTGTGTGCGTGTATGTGCGAGAGATGTGTAGCAGTAGCAGTAGCAGAAAGGGACGCCGAGAGAATCAGTCGCGGCTCGAACGCCGCACGTTTCGCATGTGTCGCTGTCCGCTGGTACTCGTCGCGTGATTTGCATACTTCAGTGTGTTTACTTGGCAACATCATGCTGTGACAGCCTCGTGATTGAACAGTTCAATTTTTTGCAAGGCAAAACAATGATGATTTTCGTTAACGCGATGCTGGCCAGTATGGTCATGCTGCTTGACGCGAATTTCATTGGACAGCGAGCATAATGAGATAGATTACCAAGTGTCGTTCGTTATTAGCTTTTTAATGAGGAAAAAAAAGTGATCCAGTGCAATTCGGTTGTTGTTAATGTTTTTATTTCATTGTTATGTTATTTTTCGACTGACTAGATCTAATCTGTAATCTAGCTTAACGCGCGTTAAATCGTTTTTAATTTTAAGACATGAAGCCAAAGCAAAGACTCTAGTTTAATTATAATAAACTTTCAACTGAAATTGAACAAACATTGAAATATTGAAACGTCGTGGAAAAGAACTTGTTGTGGCCAGTGACAGACATCCGGTGAGGCCGACGACGACGTTTTATATATAATATATGTGTGTTTACATGCCGACAGTGTGTTTGGACATTCGATCACCAGGTGTGCATTGAACATTAAAAGGACTGCGATAAAAACGTATTATATCGCAATCATATATCATTTGAACATTGACCGATTGTTCGGCTAATAAACCAAAGACTCTCAGCTGAAGACAAAAAAAATAATTAAAGCACACAACTACTAGCCCAAGGAGAAAGCGAAAAGAAAGAAGGAAGAGCTCAGATGGATTTTCAGAGCGCAATGGAGACTTTTGCCGAAGCATGGGTGGCTGCCAACACGAAAAACGATCAGGTTCAGGTAAACCGATGCCACTACTACGTACGCATAGTAGTCTCTCTTTATTATTTTTTTCTTCTCCTTATACATATAGAAAAAAAATACATACATAGAACTTATACGAGAAAGGGGTTTGCTCGAGCTCAAGGACGTTCATATGCGCGCGCGCTCAGACGCGATGAATTTATACATCGAAGAAAGACGCGAGGGAGGATATTGGGTAACAGGTATACGGTCGAAAGCAAAACAAAAAAAAAATCTCACGTGTTGCACACGCGCGGGGCGCACACATATGCTATTCTATTACTCTTAGATTAACTGCACTCGATGAACGGATGCTCAGAGAAACGTGGATAAGCACTGGATATGGGATTTCACGTGAGAGGGTGTAGCTCATTCTTTCTTTTCGTTCGCGTCGAACGAGTATGGGAGAAGGAGGAAAAAAAGCAGAAATTGATAATGTTCGAATAAATAAATACGTATGTGCCACACGCGAGGATCAATAGATGGGTGTTTTCGTACACGACTGGATTACAATTTTAGAGAGAGATAAGGGGAGACAGAGAGAGATTATTGGAATTACTGCGACTAGCTGCGCGTGTATAAGCTCGCGGCCATATAATATAAAGAGTAATACGAAAGTCGTCACTCGGGGAATTATTATATATACACGAGCTGCGTCAGACGCGCCAAAAAATAATTGATATCGTTACATTACATATATACCAACGAGATATATTTTCTCGAATTTTTATTTTTGCGAATTTTGTCAGAGCTCGAAAGATGTGCCAGAAAGTGACGATGATCGCCGCGGGGTTAATCCAATTCGATACAATTACGCCGATGTTATCTGCTCGGGAAGATATAGCCATATACAGCCGTACGTACGATAAGGGGCGATATAGGTTTTAGGCGCGCGTTATATGCCAGTTGTATAGGCCCTTTTCTGATTATTACACAGTCAATTGATCGCAGCTAGCTAGCTAGCTAGCACACCCCTCGCGTTTGCTGTCGAATAATCATAATAGATGTATATTTTCACACGCAATCGTTCGTATATTATTGATTTGTGATTCTACATTAATCGTCGGGACAATCCTAATGCGTTCATAGCGAAGATGTTTTGCTCATATTTTTTTCGCAAACATTTAGAGAGAGAGAGAGCTGCAAGTATACGTTATAAGCAACGGCGGAGTAGCATGAAAAAGCAAAAAGGCAAAAAAAAAGAAAAGAAAGAATAAAGAATCGTCACGCGATAGTCGCTCGCTTGAGTTGGCTTCAAAAGGATGTAGGACGGCACGGAGCTCTCCGGATAATCCGTTGACATGCGCGCGCTCCGTCGAAATCTACGCCACAGCTACCATACACACACTCACCGATGGGCGTGTATGCAATTCGCAAGTGTATGCGTGTGCACTGCATCATCGTGCGCGTATGTATTTATGTAGCACGATTATAAGCGAGAGAGAAGGGTGGACAACGCGGGGTCACGGCTTCTGACCACGATACGGAAGTGCTACAGCCTCGGCCCTCTTCCTGCACAGCTAGCTACGCAGCGGCGGGCGGTGGTTTTATGCTGCTATACACACACACACACACACATAACCCATCGATATTTTGCACCCGCACCCGTCCGAGAGCTCGGCGATTATATATAATAATAATAATAATAATAAGTGCCAGCTGATTTAGACTCTCCCGCGCGTATAAACATAAGCTCGATCTCCGTGCTATATATGAATTGACTGATAGCAATACGATACTCTTTCGATGACAGCACGTATGCGCGCGTCATTTATATATTCCGTGTATCGCGGCTGTATGTATATGAGACGTATTTTTCGAGAGAAAGAAATTAGCAAGAGAGAAAGAATAAAAAAGTATACGTTTCAGAGATCTCTGTGTCTGAGTACATGTAATAAATACGTGCAGGATTTAGCCGTGGGCGCGAGCGAGCCTATTCGAAATTCCTGCCAGATAAGCGCGCGCAAAGAAAAGGAGCTCCGAGAGTTTGGTGCTCGCGTCCGAGCGTAATCCGCGTTAATCCAGTTATCGCGTGATATAGCACATAATAGTTGTTGTATTTAAAAGATCGCAAAACGCGCCTACGGCACAACACCTTTCCGACTATATACGCGCGTCCCTTGATGTAATACGTTTTTTTTTCCGGCTCGACATACGGCTGGATGTAAATATATTATCATTCGTTGGAGCTACGTTTTAGAAGTCGAGCGTATTATATATTAAAGACTCTTGAGTCGTGCAGCATGTGTGCACGATCGCGCACACGTGGTCCGCAACGAAATCTGCGCGAAAATCGTTTTTATTTTTCTTATCCGCTGTTGTAGCTGCGCTAAAATTTATGTGTACAGCACGAAATTCGCCTTTTGAGGATTTTAAGCTTTCGGTGCTATCGAAAACTGTTGTGGACTTTTTGAAGGCACTTCCGATTTGCCTATCGTATTCGCATGTCATTTGACCTATAGGCCCCATGTGTATATATTATTTATTTGAATGTAATACAAGTACGGCTACGTGCCAAAATCAAACGTCGCGCAGAAATGAGATTAATTATTTTTCGCTCGCCTTGCCCGGGGTTCGGGGACTCCTTTGTGCGCTTATACTTATAACCATCGCTCACGGATCATCGCGGTGTCAATGGCAGCAGAGCTGCTCGTGGCTTTTGCTGTGAAAAAGCTGCTACTGCTACTACACAGAGACGAATTCCACAATCGCGAGCACGAAATATAAAGTGCACGCGCACGCCAGGGAGTGGTTTCGAAAAGGCGCGCCACGATATTCTACCACGAATTACACGTACACGTATGCGTATATACAGTACGGATATGTATCGACGAGAGAGCGAGTGCAACCTCAAGTTCGAGAGGGATCATTACAGCAAAATAAAAAATACGTATGATATACATGCGATTTATATATTTTATATTTTTCTCTCATCTCTGTCTTTCTCTCTTTGCTGCTGTTGCTGCTGCTGCTGCTGCTGCTGTTGCTACTGGTGAAGATCGCAACGGGTACAAATTTCTCTCTCTCTCTCTCGCAGATAATTATCCCAAAATTCATCCCATTTTTCGGCCGCTGCTACCAACCACCGCACTCCGGGTTTAAGATTCCTCATTGAATAAAATTCAAAGAAACACGCGACGACGCAAAGCTGCGCACGGAGCAGGAGAGCCTAAAATCAGTCGCGTGCAGTGAGTACCAGAGAGCGAGTGCAGTGCACCAGAAGTAGCATCAGAGCTCACTCATTCGCACACACACACACACACATAACGGGTAATACTGCACACGTATCGGGCCGCGTTCATTGTATCGGTGCGAAAAAGTCATCGTCTCTCTCTCTCTCTCTCTTTTACGTCTCTTGCTTTCTGTCACATTCGAGGAAATATGTATATATCATGCGTCGAGTCGTTTTCTTTGTGTTAAATACTCAGCTCTCTCTCTGTGTCTCTCTGCTCTGGCTTTTGAGAAGGACGCGAAAAAGAAGAAAAAAACACGGTCCACAGTTTTTTGTCAGCGTATACACACACGAATCGTATTCTCTCTCTCGTGCTTCGCGAAATATTCGCTCCATACCTTTATCTGTCGAGTATAGGATGGGCTAATCGAAGCTCGAAGATAGATCCATCCACCCGCGTCCGCACATCCTATCGTTTTCCACGAATTCGAGTGCTCAGCCGTAGTAGTCGCTGTGAGCTCCTCCTCGCGCCTGCCTCTAATCAAAAGCTCATGCATCACCAGAAATCACATCATCCGCGGAAAATAAAGAGGAAAGAGAAGAAATAATATGATGTCATCGTATACAGCTGCAGCAGCGGCGGCTATATATCGTACAGGCATATATGAGCAATCAGAGTCGCATCACTGCTCTGCTTCAAGTGCATCGTTGCAGTATATATACAACTGTCCTCTTTCGTCGCTCATGATCACAACAGGAAGAGGTAAAAAAAGAAGAGAGAGAGAGCGAAATAAAAGCTTTATACTTTTCGCGGCATGTTAGTGGTACACATTATACATATAAAAGAGAGAGAAAGGCGAATGTTTATAATATAATTCCGATGTATAAGGCTCGCGCATATATGGGTATCGAGCGGACGTAGACGGCGTGGCACTACCACTACTACTGCTCTGATATGGGAGGACATCAGAGCAGCGTCAGCAGCGGATAGCGATGGATTACAATCATTCGAAAAAACGAGTGCGCCTACTACTACTACTAGTACTACCTCTCTCTGCGAGGGGGGCTCACGCCAGCGTGACGTGTATAGCCGCACACACACACACAGAGCTCCGTATATAGAGCTCACTTACACATATACAGGAGAGTCGGGTATTATAAAAATTACGAGCTCGGTCATACGTGTGCGTCTGTCTCTCTGTAATTCCGCGGATTCCGGGAGATGCCGACGTTTACAGTGGACGCGCGACGCGCAATGCTGCACCTCGACCGACTTGCAGCTCGGCCATATATTTTCACCATCGATGGATATCACAGCTCTCGAGTCGAGTCATCGAGAACGCGATCGACTCGCACGACACACGTTGGTCGGCGGCGGCGGCACGATTGTCGATGGTCGACTTCTAATCGATAATAACGTACGCGACGATATTAGACGCTTTCGGTGACATTAGAATCGCGGCGAGCGAACGACTGTCTTTGGCAGCAGCAGCAGCAGTAGTGTGAGAAATTGTCGCTCCGCGCACTTGGCCAAGCATGAAAGCGCGCGCACGGCAAGCCAAGCACAAATTGCAGCGCACTCGAAAGCGAGAGAGAGAGAATGAGCTATATACGTACGGTAGTCGCGTCTCCTCGCGTTGGCTGCAGCGCACGTCCTGAAAACGATATCACTCCGGGGCGTTAGCTGCCGGGATAAACCACTAACCCCATCCACCTGTTGACTCCTTTTCTTCCTCCTCCTCCTCCTCCTCCAGCTCTTCATCCTTTTGCCTCGCAGCTCACTCGCTTTAGCGTTTTACTTTGGCCTGGGCTGCTTTTTCGTCCTTTTTTGCAGTGCTTCTCTCTCTCTCTTCTTCTTTACTCATCATCCTCGGCTTCATCGTCGTCGTCGTTGTCGTCGTTGTCGTGTTGCACGCCTCTGTGGCTTCTGAATTTTCGGAGCTACTGTCTCTCTCTCTCCCTCGTCGATTTCTGGCCCGAAGGCTATAATTTCGGGTGTGCTTGCGTGCGTGGATAGATTTATACTGCCGCAAGGAGGAGGAAAGAGAGAGAGAGAAGGAGAGAAAAAACGTTGGATATAATGATCGAGAGGTAGGCAGGCGCATATAGCCACCGAATTGCTCGCCTCCTTGCGCGGATTATCATTAATATCGTCAAAATGAAAGGAGCGACCGTAGCTATAGGCTCATATATACAGGTACACGCCTTTCTTAGCG